>JAQFVV010006278.1:4668131-5128131 GCA_028023455.1 Epiperipatus broadwayi | reverse complement strand
TTGTTATTTTCAAATAATTTTAAAACAAAGTTCAATGTCTCTTTCTGTTTTTTAAAAAATAAATTATTATTTTATACAACTTCAACAATAAACATTCTGATTTAAAAGCTCTCATTAACTTATTACTTTTCGATATATATACTAAAACTTATAAGACTTATTGGAATTTTCATATTATAAAAGTCTTTATTAATGAGACAAATTAATGAAATATTGCTGTACAATGAATAATTTGAGGATTTAGTTGAGTTTAAAAAGTCTTATCTTGAGAAAACTCAATACATAAAGTTAATTGCCTTTATATTGGCGGTGAGCTCAAACAAATGTTTATAAATAATTACTTTAATATGATTAATTCAAAACAGAATTCAGAATATGTTAATATATATATATACTCTTTAGAGTTATGAGTAGGGCAGTATTTTATTCATATTTTTTCACTTCAATAATGTTAATTCATCGAAATACTCACAAGTATTAAATGAATAATATAGTTACCTATATTAACGACTAAATGTATATACGTTTGTTAAGTATTTTAAGCATATTTTGACATAGCGTTGAATATATTATTATTATCTGAAAATATGTTTAGTAATTGCATTGGCAAATAGTTTATATGTAGTAATTAACTTCAAGAATTTTAGTTTCTGATATGCTATTTATACGTTATAATATATATATATTCTAGTACCAGGATTATATCCAGATGTGATAATCTATACCAGTGCAAAATTAGAGAAGCCATTGAGATAGTTAAAAGGCCAGATTGTATTAATAAGTGAGATGATACAAGCAAACTTCCTCCTATTTGGAAATATTTATTTTAAAAAACATTCTTAATTTAACATTTTTGCTATTGGTGGAACTTTAACGTTTTTTTTCTTTCAAATCAGTGATTGTAGCGCCTCTACAACCGTCTTTCTACTTTTTATCACTCAGTAGATGACTTGTGTTACCAAGTCGAAACGTCAGTATATAAATATTGAAAATATTTTAACACGGATGAACCCGCAAAATATGTCTTTTATATATATAATGGCAATTAACTATTATATACAGTCTTTCAATCTGAAGTACTTTCAGTTAATTTAGTTCTCAACTCCATATGAAAAGTAATGGGAACTGGTCATTTCAGAATTTAAACAGAAGTTGAAAAATTATAATATGATTTGTTTGAAACAACATAAAGAACTGTCAATACATTGAGAAAGTTAAAATGCAAACAGATAAACCTGTTTTCTTTTTGATTGAAGACTATAATATGGATGATCAAAAATAAAATTCATATTTGTAAAAAAGCTAAGAATAAATCCTTGAATAATAATGTATACTATAATATATATCCATCAGGCTTTGTATGTCCTTATGTTTTTGCAAATATAAAATTACATAAAGAATGTAATCCTTTGAGAATTATGATTGATTTTGGTGGTTCATTTATATATCAAACTTCTAAATATATTCATAAGCTATTACAAGAGCTTTTAGGATTTGGTAACATTATTATTGTTTCATCTTTTGATTTTGTGGATAGAATTAAAAATTTAGTGATTAATGAAAGTGATGTTATTGTTTCATTATATGTGATAGAAATGTATGGTTCGATTGATAGAATGGATTCCATGAAAATAATTGAACATGCATTAAAAAAGTGTAAATATATGATACAATTTATTATTGATTCTTTAATAACATTATTACTTCTTTTGAAGGTGGATATAATGAAATGTCTAAAGGCTGAACTATGGGTCCGCCTGTTGTTGCACAAGTTTGTAATTTTGTTTTGCCTACATATGAGAGTAGTATTTTAGATATGTGTATTTTTAAAGATATTAAAATTTACAAAAAGTATGTGAATAGTGTTTTTGTTTGTGGAAATACCAATACTAATAATTTGCTTGTAGATGAGTAAAGTAATTTGAGTGGCTTGAAATGAACTATTGAAAAGGAATACAATAAAAATATTAAGTATTTTATTTTAATTATTACAAAAGATTGTAATGTTCTTAATAAATGTAACACAGGAAGTAATCATTGATTAGTAAGGTGTAAGATACGTGTTAATGTAAAACTAGAGAGACAAAAATTATTAAGAAAAACAATATTTACAGTGGATATTCCTAATCTTCACAAACATTCTAATGAATTTAAATTAAAACTTACAAATTGGTTTCAAGTATTAGTAGATTTTGAACATGATTCAGATTTGAATGAAATTAATATGAAAATAACTGATACACTTTTAAAAACTGCAACAAAAATACCAGCAATTGTCCAATAAAATTTCTACTGAGACTAGAGAATTTATGAAGAAATGAAGGAATAAGAAGATATACAAAAATGATGCATTAAAAAGGACTGAATATATCGAATTTTGTAACATGGTGCAAAGAAGAGTTGAAATGATATAAAAAAGTATAAGTGTGAACTAGCAAGGAAAGTTGTAGAAGAAAATAAAAGTCACAAAAATGTAAAATTAACATTTTGGTATTGGTAGGAAATTTATATCTGCAATAAGAAAAAAAGATGGAATTATTACTAAAAAGAGAGATGACATCATGAAATTGGTAGAAGATTTTTATCAAGAATTATATAGTAATAAAGAACAAGTACCTCCTATATCTATTACATCTTCAGAATTGCCCAGAATTTTAAATGAAGAAGTGAGACATGCAATTAATTATATGAAGAAAGGAAAGGATTCAGGTAATGATGGAATTATGATTGATATATTAAAAGAAGCAGGTGAAGAAATAGATTTTTTTTAGCAAAGTTATATATCAAATGTCTAAATGATAAAGATGTACCGGATGATTTGAAGAATGCAGTAATAATATTAATATTTAAAAAAAGGTGATAAAGAAGATATTACAAATTACAGACCTATCAGCCTTTTATCAGTTTTATATAAAAATTTTACCAAAATAATTACAACTTGTCTACAGATAACATTGGATTTCCACCAATCAAGAGAACAAGCTGGATTTAAAAGTGGTTTTAGTACAGTAGATCATATCCAGGTATTGACAGAAGTTATAGAAAGGACAAATGAATGTGAGTTGTCATTAAGTTTTGGATTTGTAGATTATGAAAAGGCATTTGATTCTATAAACATTTCTTCAGTGATTAAAGCTTTGGATCATCAAGGTATAGATCCAGGATATTGTCATATTTTAAAGAATATTTATAAAAATGCAACAGCAACAATTAGATTACATAATGTTGCTGGGAAAGTCAACATTGAGAAAGGTGTAAGACAAGGTGACTCCATATCTACAAAACTTTTTATGGCAGTGCTGCAAGAAGTATTTTGTGGACTAAAATTGGAAACTAAATGAGTGAAAGTAAATGGAGATTATTTAAGTCATTTAGATTTCACAGATGATGTAGTTGTTTTTGCAAATAATGCTTCAGAGCTATAGGAAATGTTGCAGGAGTTATCAGATGAAAGTAGGAAAGTAGGACTACAGATAAATATTAAAAAGAGTAAAGTAATGTTTAATCAATTTGCTCGAAATATGAAAATAAAGATTGATTATGATGAATTAGAAGAAGTTAACAGTTACAAATACCTTGGTCAGATTATTAATACAGATGGAAACATAATGGAGAAAATTAATCATAGAATTAAACTTGGTTGGAGTGCTTTTGGTAGAAATAACTTGATACTAAAAGGAAATATGCCTATGTGTTTGAAAAGGAAGGTTTTTAACAAATGTGTTTTACCAGTTCTTACTTATGGATCTGAGACTTGGACACTTAATAGATGAGCAATACACAGACTTCAGACCACTCCAAGAAATATGGAGAGACATATGTTGGGAGTAACAAGAATAGATCGAAAACACAATGTATGGGTAAGAGAACAAACAGGTGTTACTGACCTCATTGAAAAAATTAAAAGATTGAAGTGGAGTTGAGCTGGACATATTGCTAGAATAGATGATAATATGGACAATTGAAATTTTAAACTGGATTTCAAGTGATTGTAAAAGACCCAGAAAAAGACCACATGTGAGTTGGATGGATGAAATAAGAAAGTGTGCAAGGGTGATGTGGAGAAGAGAAGCTAAAGATCAGAGAAAATGGATTAAACAAGGAAAGACCTTCATCCTGCAGTGGATTGATAATGGTTGTTGATGATGATGATGATTACAAATGATAAATAGTTTATTAAGTTATAAATTAATAATCAAACCATTTCAAGAAAGATGATATATAAATTGTAAATCAAAAGTATCAATTATGCATAAGATGGAAAATTTTAGATTTTTTTTGTTCATAATGAAAAATTATATTGTTACCAGTGTGATAAATTAAAAACATATTAAGATATTTGACCCGAAATTGTTTGAAGTTGGTTACAAGAATAAATATATCAACAATATATTATGTCAGTTTAAAAAGACTTATCATGACTTAAAGGAGTTGAAGATTGATAATAAAAATGGATATGTATTTCATATATTTCAAATGCTCAAACACAATTTTTTAAGAATGCATATAAAGATGCATTTAATGCTTTTTTGTGTTACAAATAATGTTAATAATTTAGTGAATAATTCTAAAAATGGCATACCTGTCAAGCAGAAAAGTAATGTCATATATTAATTTTTCATGGCTGTATGTTATCATGTATAGATGAATTGAGTGCAGTATTGAAAAAGAATTATAGGAGCATGAATTGTTATACAAGCATGGGAAAAGTAAAAATAATAGTGATTTAATGACTGCTACAGTTTTTTGGATCATGAAAGGACACATAAATATAAATTTATGTTTATTAAGATTCTTCATGAAGAGTAAAACCATAATAAAAGAAAAATTAAGGAGGCAATTTGAATAAATAGAAATAAAATGAATATAATTGATAGACAAGCTGCTAATGTTAAAATTCACCATGGGATTTGAATTGATGATGTTTGTTTTCATTAGGTTTTTTTAATTTTATGGCAGGTTAGGAGAGTTAAGGAATTAACTGAGAGTACTTCTGTGGATTGAAAGACTGTATATAATAGTTAATTACTGTTATATTTACTATTTTTATTGTTATTACAATAATTTTTTTTAATTAGTGGACATTTTATTTGTATATATAACTGTATGTCTAAGAGTTTTATTTTTTGTCTTTTCTTGATTAGAATCATACATTTATATTTTGCATATAATAATCATTTACATATAGGAATTAGGTTGATATAGAACATTCCTAGGTATAATATTTGTAGATTGCAATATATATTTAAATATACATTGTTCAAGCACTTTAGTTTTTTCTCAGTTTCTCTTTCTCTCTTTTGAACTAAATTTTGCATTTCTAATTCAACTATTAAACATTATGTCAATTTTATGGGGTTGGTGCTGACAGTAATCTCCAGGGCCACCTGATGAGTTGCCAATTTTGGGATGAAATACGATTTAATGATGAAATATTTATTAGTTTTCTCTATTCAGTGATATTAAAAATTAGCTCACTATTAATTTACATCTTTTATGTAGTTTGATTAATCAATTTCATTACATATTTTTAATCATGTTTTTAGATTTCCTTACAGTATGCATGTTTAAAAATTAATGCATTACATCATTAATTGATAATATTTTTGAAAGTAATCTGAATGATTATCTTTGTATATTTTTATATAAATATATATTGTAGGAATAGGGTCCCATTCCCACACATATATATTATTAAATTAAAATGAATTTTTTTAATATATATATTTGTGTGTGCATATTATGGATATTAATAAGTAATATTTATTAGTAAGCAGTAGTGTTAAAATGAAAATTATAAGAGATAATATTAGGTGCATTAGTCTATTATATTAAATAAAGCAGTATCATTATATAGTTTATTTTTCTTAAAAATAAAACAGGCTAGACTAGATGGTTTAAAAGATCACATCTCTAGGTCAATAAATTATTAGACTGAAATGCACATGTTTTTTTAATATCTGAACGGAAAGTGTGAATGTATAAACAGACATGGACAATCTTTTAATTACACATAAATTTTGATTTTTTTTTCCTTATGTTATCTGAATTTTAAATTGTCAAAAAGAGAAGAAATATTTTGACAAATGGATAGAGTCATTAATTTTTTTTTGTTACTTGACCACTAAGTGTCATCAGTTTTGGAATTCTGTGGTATTACTAAAATGACAGTGATGTTTCTGACAACCATCTTTGGGATGACAGATGAGTAAACATGGACCTAGAAATCTAGAGGGGTTGCAGTAAAATTAGATATATCAAAAGCTGTGTGAGAAGAGGAATCACCGTGGTCAGTTGGTCAGAGTCAGTCAGTATTTTTTAAGATCTTAGGAGTTGTGTTAATTTTTTTTTCTTTCTTTCACTGAGAAAAAAGTGAAAGCAAAATATTAAAATATTGCTTTAAATAGTATAAAAGATGTGCTGATAAATAAACACTATAGCAGTTAAGCTATTTTGAAGGGATTGATAATGATTCCCTAAAAGGAAGCTGAACAATAAAATGGTGTTATAAGGAAATTGCACCAATTGCTACTTTGAAAAGAAAAAAATGGGATTCAATGTTTATATATTTTGTCAGCTGTAAGAGAGAGAGAATGCATTATTAATGCACTATTTTGTTCCCAAGGATATAGCATTGTGAGTATAATAGTTTGTCTTTAAACTTATATATATATTTCTTTAATACCCAAAGAGTGGCTATGTTTCAAACCAACCAAACCAAAAATATCTGCTGTCTCAGAGACTTTTTTTTACTCAATGGTTTATTAAAAAAGTGTCATCTTTGAAGAAAGGGACTAGAGGAAGGAAGAAAAGAAAAAAGATGTATAAAATCTACACATCAAACCTTAACTAATATATTTATAATTTTTTAAAGTTTTCTTTTATGTTCACCAAAACTGCTAGCAATAACTTTGAAATGGTAAAAACAAGCTAAACCAAAACAATGCAGTCTGAAGGTATATACAAGAAAACAGACTGTTGTTTTAACATGGACATTAGTAAGAACTGAAAATGAATGGCAACTTTGAAATTTTATTAATCTTTCTTTTTACTTATTAAAAGTAATCATATAAAACTTTTTCTATAGGTCAAACATATTTTCTATTTCTTTTAATACATAAATATTAAAAGTTTGTTTATTTATCTTATTATTAATTATCATTACTGTATAACAACATGCAATACATTTTAAAGTTATTAAACTTAATGTTTCATTATCTTTGAATATTTTTTGTATTGTAATTTAATATGTCATTTTATTATTGTTATCTAATGAGTTAAATAAGATACTTGAGCAATCTGTCAATATATACTTTACAATATTTTTTATTTATTTACATATCTAAATTTGATATAAATATTGCTTTGCTCAAGATTTAAATAATTTTTTATGTGTATAATTTGTTTATGAAGAAATGTTGTGAAGGGAAACATTTTAACATAATATATGCTAACATATCGTGATCGTGAGTGTGTGTGGGGTGATTGCTTATACAGATATACATCACTTAAATTAAGTCACATAAATTAGACTAAAATCTCAGTGATTAATAATTCTTTGTTTAAGGGAGCAAATGAATAGCATATAGAGTCACACATATGAAAGTAAACACACATACTGTGTGAATGATCTCTATATTGCCTTTATGATATATATATATATATATATATATATCATAAATATATATATATATCATAAAAAATATTGAATAAGCATTAGATGAAATGTTTTGTTTTTGTTTTTTTTAATGTTTTATTTTAAACCAGCTAGTTTTAAATGGGTAGGAACATACACATATATTTCATCTTATTTGGTTATACTTACAGTCTTTGATGTTTTGTTTTTCTGTATTATTTAATTGATATATATATATATAAGTACAGTCAATTAGATGATTAAAAAAAAGTTTTGTTTTTTGAAAGAAAGAATCTTAATAAATATGATTATACAGTATTTGTCTTTCACGTTTTTATTCTTGGTATTGTTATTTTTTAATGTTATCATTTAATTATAATCATTCATCATCACTAATGAATGTTAAGCATTAAATCACAGTTTGAGTATAATAATGTTTCAGATAAATAAATATATATTTATAAAAAGCTAGATTTTATGATGTGAGATTTGTTATGACCATCATCATCGCTGGTGAATATTAATAATTAAATCCCAGTTTAAATATAATAAGGTTTTAAGTAAGCACTTATCAGTTCATAAAAACTAAATTTGTTGTTGTGAGTTAATTGCAAAAGCTGTGGCTAGAATCATTATCATCATCACCAGTACATTACAATAAATAAATAAATTAAATATAAAGGTTTAATGACCATATACAAATAATGCTCCTCACTATGTTTTTGTGAGCCATTAGCAAGAGCATCTATCCATCTGACAATTGATGTACTTACACTGATCTGGTAACACCTGTAAAAGTGTTAAGTGAGAATTTATGTTATTGGGATCTTATAGTTTTAGTGACATAGCTAAAAGATAAAAATGTCATTTTTTATCCATCAAAGTGCATGTGATGTAAAGAATGTACCAAGTGGGTTTGAACCAGATACCCTGTAAACAGATATGATAGAACTTTATCTTGGTTTAGACAACCTAGTGGTGCCCAGGTAAAACACATGTATATAGGTAAACTGAATAAAAAATATGATTTCCTTTTTTAACTTGATGGTATTTGATATTATTTTTTTATATATTTTTAAGTAGCTACAAATAGCACCAGTGTGTTTGACTAATAACTACCTTATATATTATTGGAAATAAGTGTAATTCACTCCATTCATTTCACTATCATTTTTATTCAGTTGCAATAAGCTAGAATATTTTATTAGTTACAATGACTTTCCAATATCCTGAATATTTTAAATCTTAAGAGAAGTATGCCAGTGATTGTTTTCATTTTATTTTATTTGTTTAGAAATGAGATATTTTATTGTCACATGATTGTAGTGACTATATCAATATTTATGATAGTTACAAAATGACTGTATTATATTTCTTTTAGTTACAAAATGGGTGCCCAACATCGAGTATGATGCATTTGTGGCCACTACTTATGGCCACCATAACTACTTTGAGTCTAAAGATACTGGTAACTGTCATCGTATATTTCTTTAGTTACAAAAGGGATGCCCAATGTCGAGCATGACAACTACTTTGAATCTTAAGAGACTTGTAACTGTTATAGTATATTTCTTTTAGTTACAATATGATTGCTATACAACTTTTTTTCTAATATTAATATACAAATTATAATATTGTTTTTAACTATTATAATAATAATTAATATTATTTGTGTGTTCATTAATAAAATTTTTACTTTAATTCTAAAAAAAAAAAAAAACATATAAAAATTAAAGGTTTAATCTTTGTGGTAAGTAAAAGATTTAAAAAAAAATTACATATGGTAAATATCATTGTAAATTAATAATAAAATATCAAATCTATTTAAATGTAAATGGTAAATCATAAAAACAATTCTTACTTATTATTATATATTTATAAACAAATGTGCATAATATAAATTAATTATATTTACCCTCATATAATCAACTAAGATATCAATTTAAAAGATCCATACAAACAGTTCCTGAGTACAATTGTTTTATAGAATAAGCATTGCACAACAGTCTCTATAAACCATTACTAATATTTATTAAACACAATGCAAAACTCTTTTTTTATAAATGCTGAAACTAAAGACTAATTGTATTTAGTATAAGAATAAAATGTTTAATATTTTAGTGATAGCATCATAATTATTTTATATTTTAAAATCTAATTTCTCTTTAATTGGTATTCCAAAGGAAAAGCCCCTGTACACTATATTAGGAGACTAGAACTAACTCTTAAATAATTGTCAGGCAGTATTTAGGTGATTAACTAATTTATTTAAATTTTATTACCAGTAATTACTTTATTTTATTTCCAATTTAGTATTATGCCTATTTCATTATAATATAATGGATTAGTGATTGATATTAATTAATATTTAAGGCATTATAATATGTTGTTTTCAATTTTACCTTGGCCTAACTTTAATACAATTGTTAAAATGATTAAGACTGTGTCATAATCCTTTGAGGTTTCAAAATCTAATCTATCATTAATTTAGTGTTTGTAAAAAATGTTTGTATTTTATATTGAGACTATCGTTGGATCAAAGGCAACTAATCATCACTATTTATTGAATAGAATAACAGTATCATGAAAGTTCAGTGGTTGGTTCACTTAGCATGATATCAACATTGATAAATGAAATTTACTAGCAAATTGACTGGCTTATTACATGATTAGAAGTAGTTAATAAATATATACATATACTACTAATAACATTATAATGCTCTTATAAATTATTATAACCACTCTATCTTCAGAATAAAGAAAAAAAAAAGAAAAAGTAGGTTAATTTATAAATCATAAATATTTTCCCCTCATATAACAGTCAAAATTTTAGTCTGTGTATGAATCACTTTCTGAGCTGTATTTGAACTCATCTTGTCCCAAACATTTTTTTCTGATAAACTTTAATGTCATGTCTTATGGATTTTCATTATATTTTATTCTGTACCATATTATCAATAATACAAAAAATAATCTGTCTCTAATATAAAGTTTCTAGAAAAATTATATTTAAGTATTGTCTATAACATTGTAAAAAATATAATAGCAATATCATAAACTGGCTAATCCATTATTTAACTTATTGAAAGTGATGATAGAAATTTAACTATTTTAAGAAAACGCCTTTAATGAAATAAAATATATAAAAAAAACAGATTTTAAAAATACTTTCTGAGTAATTTTAATATATATATATATATATATATATATATATATATATATATATATATATATATATATATTGCCCATAAAAAGGTTGCCTTGACAACAATTTAAAATTGTTGATTGTTATTGATATTGGGATTGTCTAAGTGTTAACTAGTTTTTAATGATTATTTACAAACCCATTTAGCTCTGAACATTATTATACTTACTATTTAAGTAATGCTTTGGGTGTAATTTAAAAATTATAATTGCTGTTTGTAATGTAATAATTGATTATTTATTGGTCTGCATTCAGAACAGTTTATATTTACTTGCTTAAAAAGTTTATTTAAACTTTTTTGTATCAGTAATTTCAATCTCTGTCATCAAGTGACAATATTTAGTGTCTCTTTCTATATATATATATTGGACCATAAATAAAGGTGGGATTCTACATTTATTGTTAAAAGAAGGTTGCCTTGACAACTGTTTGAAATTGTTGATTGTTATTGATATTGGGATTGTCTAAGTGTTAACTGATTTTTAATAATATATATATATATATATATTGTAATCATATATTTAGCTGTGTGGATTAGATATATGTTTTAAAGCATTAAAAATTTTTTTATATAAGATTATAATAAGTAAATTTATTCATCTGTATTAATATAATAAAAACCTTAAATTATATGTTTCAATAGTATGCATTAATATGATTTAGTTAGCCTTCTTAGTTAGCATTTTTTTAAAAAGGCATCTTAGATTGTTTAATGTTTGCTTGAAAGAATAATATTAGTATTTTGACACTGAAGCAGAGTTAATCTAAAGCTTACTATGTTTAAAATAGATGTCATAGATAAAGTTGTTTTATGATATATGAAATGGTCAGTTAATTTTGTTAGGATTTTTTGTTATTAATTTTCAAAATAAATAGTTTTAAAGTAATATTTATGATTTATTAAATATCAATTTATGTGAAGGTATTTAAAATTAGTATTTAAAGATAGTAAGTATAACTGGTTGACATTAGTATTAATTTTAAATCAGTTTTGATTACTACTCAGTAACTAATTTATTTTCATTGCATTAAAAGTTATATTTAGTGTGCATGAGTTTATGTGGATATTTAAGGTGTGCAGATGAAATATTGAAAGTTGAAAAGATTTATTAAAATAAGTGTATTTTTAAAAATGGATACATTCAATAAGTCTAATTATTTAAATTGAAAAAGAATCACATCTCACTTTTATAAAATAAATTTATCAGAATATTGCTCCTATGTCCAATGAATTAAATGTCTAATTTATATAATATTTATGATATTCAATGCAAAATATATCTCAACATATAATATTTTGCCTGAAAATGTTTATAATATTTAGAGTTTATTATGTAAAATAAACAAGAATAGCTTTATTCTCTAGTGGCAATTTTAGTAAGCAATTTTCTATTCCCAAATTGTTTTCTGCCTTTTAATTTTATTAATAAAAACTTGCAATTCAAAATTATAACTGATTTCATGCAACAACCATAAAAGAATAAATATTAAGGTATACAATAACTCTATAAAGAAAAACAGAAGAGAAAGAAATTCTCCGCATATTATTTAGAACATTTACTAATCCAAGCTTGGTAAAGTTTATCAACGGTCTAATTAAATTTTAATGATTTAAAAAATATAAATAAAATGATTTTTGTTTTTATTTTTGATATTATTTATAATCTTCTTGTTAAAATTAAATACATATAAAATTAATATTTTTTTTGCAAAACTAATTATAATTAATGTGACACTTTTTTAGCACAAATATTAGTTCCAGAAATCTTTCACAAAGAGTTTTCAACATTCTAAAATTAAAAAAACAATATATATATTTTAAGATACGCTTTGAAAATATATATATACTTTCAAATAAAATTTATTTTATACATGTAGACATTTTTATGCATGAAAGTATATACATAGAACAATTTGTTTTATTTTATGCAGTCTTTTTACTGAAATTGTGAAATTTGATTTACTTTTAATGACAATACAAACTAAAATGTGAATTACAAATACATTCACACATATAATATATTGGTTCATTTTTAGGTTATTTGGTATTTTGTGAAGTTTTGCATTGATCATTTATCTTATTTGTCCAATCCAATAAATATGTGATTTTACAATAGTGGATAATATAAAATAACAATAAAAGGAATATATTCATTGATTTTATAATCTTGTCATCGTATTTTTAGAATTTTACAGAGCATCTTCAAATAAACTTGACTAATGTTTTTGTATTGCATCATTAGGATATCCACATCTCATTTCTATACAATAAATTAGGTAAAATAACAGCTATATGTACAGCTAACTTTATTGTAATAATACCGTAGTTTTTTGCAATAAATTTAAAATGAATTTATTATCAATATTGAGACTTCTTAGAACAAAATATAAAAAAAATATGTATATTTAATTTAACAAAACAATTTTACAGCATTTTCTTAATCTCAATTCATTTGGGAAGATATCAGACTCTTCTAAAACAATATTTTGAAACATCTTACTTAGCTTTGGAATAACATTTATAATTATGTATAAACTCTTAATAGTCAAGCATTGGTAGCCCAGCGGTTAGCGTAGCTGCCTCCCAAGCAGCCGGCCTGTGTTCATTTCACGGTCAATGCTATGACATATATATATAAACTCAGTAAAAATAATAAAACTATTATTTTATTTATTTATGGTTTATATTTGTGTGAATTATTAACTGTAGTATATAGAAAACTACTATTTTTGTCTTATATTTGGAAAAAAAGTATTAAAAATTATTAAAACTAATTAGAGAAAAATATTTAAATTAAAAAAAATTAATTTAATATATTACAATATGTATTATATTTGTTGTAATCATTAATATTTTTAATGTAAAATAGTAAATAAAACTATTTTTTATATCAATGAAAATATATAATCTTTCACTACATATATATGTGTGTGTGCGTGTGTTTTAGATTTAAATTATTAGTTTTAATCATAATGACATTATTTTTCATTTAGCATTTTTTTTGATAATATAACCCATAACATTTTTTATTAATAAATATTTCAAATAATTCATTTTTCAATTTTATGGATGTGTTACATACGTTATTTCATATAAATTAGCAGTTTATAAAATTAATTTTATTCTAATTAATCTGAGATTAATTATTTTGTTTTGTCTTTTTTTTTGTTTTTTAACAAAAGACAATGGGTGTGGACAATATAATAATAACTATAAACATTTTAAAAACAGCTATTTTATTTTCTAATTATAATAAACAATCCATATGTATTTATTAGATTTCCATTATTTTGAAATTAAAATATGTTAGGTAGAATAATTCCATGCAAATTTCAAAAATAAAGTTTATTGTAATAAATGAAAAGCTTTATCATATTAGCAAAGTTTCAAACTTGTTTTTTGTTGAGTAAATCAAAACTTTTCTTTTATATTCATTATATATATATATATAACTACAAATAAAAAAAATAATTGCTAGGCTTGCTTGGAATAAAATAGAGATAGGAAATTTGTGGTTATTTAATAAGATAAATATTTATTTTCATATAATATCTTTTTGTGATACTCCAGTACTATTTATTCTCTTTATTATTTTTTACTTTATCATAGTTTGGTATTTTCAATGTAAAAATGCAGTAATATTATATATTTGGGATAATTATATTTTTTTTTTTTGTTATTTAGCATTGGAATAGAGTATTGATGTGGAATATGTATATTGGACAAAGAATAAGCATTAGATGGGAGACAGTGAGACTGATGTATTGAATAAAGAAAGAGGAGTTGGGCAAAGATGCTTTATGTTACCTGTGTTTTTTTACTATTTATTTAGAATACATGTTAAAAATATTTAAATTATAAACAAGCTAATGTTAGAGGTATAATAATAAAATGTATAAGATTTTCAAATGGTATGGTTCATATAGCTGAGAATAAAAAGAGACTTCAAAATATGTTAACAAATAAAAGAAGGATGTATAGAATTTTAATGAAGAATAATGTTGAAAAAACCAAGTATTTATAGATAGAAAGGAATACAAAAAGTCTAAAAGTTAAAAGTCATGATAATATAGTTCAATAGATGAAGGGTTTGGATATTTGGGTAGTTGTTTGAGTGAAAATGGAAAAAGCACAGATGAAGTTAAAAAAGTATAGTATTAGCAAAGAAGGCATTTATTAAAAGAAAGATAATATTTTATATTTTTGAAGAGAAAATTAAGGAATAGATTAATTAAATGCTATTGAAAAAGGATACTGCTACATATTTGTGAAATAGGGACAATAAATAAAAAAAATTAAAAACAGACTAGAAATCCTTGACATGTCATTATGGAAAAAAAGTAGAAAAAATTAGTTTCATAAATAAAATGACAATTTTTTGAAATAATTAAAAAAAAGCAAAGATGGATTAAAGAAATTAGAAATAGAAAATAAAAAAGATTGGACATATATTATACAAAAAAATTAGTTTCATGACAGATTTCTTAAAGGGAATTGGAGAATGGAACAAATTGACTTTTCTGGATGATATAAAAACTGGTATGGCAAATTTGAAATTTGATTGAAGAAATAAATGTACTTTGGAATCTGTTTGTTCTCTGAACCTGTTCATAGAATAGAATATTATTGATAGTGAGTAAATTAACAAATAGTAATTTAAGCACAAATATTTATATAATATAAATTAATCATAGGGTTGGGGTTATTCTGCAAAGCTTGTTAAGAGCTTATTTGAGAGCTCTATAAATAACATTTGTAATACAAGCTTGTTAAATTAGTCATGTGACATATGAATGACTGGATTTCTTTGTAGTGTATACACAAATATATTTAGATGGAGTGCTAATGAATTTAATGAGCACAAAGATTTTATAGTTTATCAAATTTACAACATTAAAAATATTAATCAATTCCATGTAACAAAAAAACCTAATACTATTTATTTTTATAAAACGCAAACAGTATTGAAATTAAGTTGAGAGACTGCAAAACCTCTTGTGCTCATTACTATAACAGCCGATCAGATCGTAAATACAAGAGGTTTTTGCAGTCTCTCAACTTAATTTCAAACCTAATACATTACTAAGATAATTTCATAATCCTGATTCCTAATGAGTCATTTTTAAATATTCTATAAATAACACACATTTTTTATGTCAATATCAATCTATTTTTTGAGATAAAAGATTATTACTGTTAACTGGTCTTTGGTTTGATACTTCAATAAGGCTGAAACATTTTATTTTGGTTGATTTTTTTTTTTTATAAATTATTCAAAAAGAAAGTCACCACAAGTAAAAAGTTTTAACATTTTTGAAGTATCAATGCTGATTTATTACCATATTCAAATCAAAAATCAAATAAAAGTGCTATTTTTTTAATCTGAAAAAATAGATTAGCATTTATGTAACTAATAGATGGTATTATTTATGCATTTATCTAAAAATGGCACTTTTGGAAACTGGCTTGTAAAAATATATTTGAAACTTTAAGGAATTTATATTTCATAAAATAGATAGAAATGTACATGTGATTTTCTGATGCATCCATACATTCTATTGGATAATATAACTAATAAACTTTAGTTTGTTTATAATGAATATATAAATAGCATAACAAATAGAGCTATGGGGTAAATAACATGTATTTAATAATTTATATATACAGTGTTTCGAGTGACTGCTTCCTGTAACACTATCCTTAAATCAAAGAATAACTTATACCATGACATAATTTAGTTAGTTATCACAAATATTTTAGTTGTTATAATGTCTGGATCATGTGTTATGTCATGGAATGAGGTAGCGTGTTTTATTAGTGTGCTTTATATCTTTTTATAATATTTTCAGTGCTTTCATTGCCATCATAAAATCTTGCAAAATATTTGAAAACATTCTTGCAATTCATGACTTTATGACCATATAATTATTTTAAAAAGATCAGTAGCAGTTTTATGTAATTTAAAATTTTGGATATCAATAGTTAAAAGAAACAACTATGTAATACAAGCATTGATTCAAAAATGATACTAAAACAGCATGGAAAGTGAATCTCTCTCTCTCTCTCTCTCTCTCTCTCTCTCTCTCTCTCTCTCTCTCATATATATATATATATATATATATATATATATATATATATATATATATATATATATATATATATATATATATATATATATATATATGGTAATGAAAAGTGACTTTAAATTTTCACTATGCATGTAATGAAAAAGAAATTTCATTAATTTCTACACTAAATTGTAATGATAATTATTGTGGGGGAATAGGCTCATTTTTTTAATATTGTCATACAATTTAATACATCAACTTTGGTAATAACAAAATAGAGTAGCTCTACGTTTATTATTTCTTAGAACCTAAACTCTTTAACTTATAAAATTTAACATTAAAATATACTAATGAGACTTGGGATCAATTTAGTGAAGATCATTCAGAAACAAAGGGAATGTTTTATTGAATTTGAATTATAGTTATGTAATAAATAAATATAAAAAATGTATATATTAATATCTTAATTTTCTAATACTCAGTGATATAGATGTTCATTAAAGCTTAAACGTGTGATCAAAACAGCATTTTAATATTCTTAGAATAAAATAACTAAATCAGTAAAATCAAATGTGGTACTATGACCCACAAGTGCAGATAAGTGATGTAGTTTTACAATAAAAATAAAAAATTAAAGGAAGTCAGTCTTTGAATAAATTAATTGGTTCATCTTTAATTTATGATGTTAATGAGAATAAAAGTAATAAAATGAAAATAGCAGCTAAACAATATTATCCATTTCTTCACATAAGTTTCCCAGTGAATTTATAAAGCTTATTTATTGTATAACATTCGATATTTGCAGATTTATGTAAACTGCACTTATATTAGAATGAATATTATATATTTCCTAACTAAATAAAGCATAATCATAATAATAAGATAACCTATTACAATTCAAATAATTCAAAATCAGAAATCTATTTTGTTGGGAGAATTAAATTAATTCTCCAAAAAGATGATTAAACTTCTCTTCCAAAATATAATGTATCTATGAGTGTTCATTTAAACTATACCATTTTAAAAATTCATAGGTGCAGATTTCTGTTTAAATAATCCTGTTCCTTTTTAATGATAACATTTAATATAATAACCTATTGCTGCATCCATTCAGTGCTTAGCTTCCTGAAGTTTGATTGGGAGTTAAATACATATTATTACAACAATTCTAATAAATATTCCTTCATAATAAATATTAAAAATGGTTATCTAGATCTATAGATTCAAATATAGTTTAGATATATATCATTTTACTCTCAAAAATAAAATAAATTGTTAAATTAAAAAATATGCCCTTTAAATGTATTTCTCAATTAATGAACTGTTGTAAGTTATACATGACTGAAATGCATGTGTCTTATTGAATATAATAAACAAAAAATTCTAATGATATAAAAAGTCTTCATTTTAATATAAATGTGAATACAACTTGTAAATTATGACATTATTACATTCAATATCTGTTATTATAATTCAATCTTTTTTTTTATATATATATATATATATATATATATATATATATATATATATATATATATATATATATATATATATATATATATATATATATATATATAGCAAAAAATTATAAGATGTATATACTTTTGTTGAAACCCAATTATGATTGATCAATCATTTCTTATAAAATACTTATTCTTTTTTTATTAATATCAATAATAATTATGTTAAAAGTTTTGCTCTGATCTTCATGCTTGAATGACCATTTTTAAGATGGGTAACAAAGCTTTGATTGTCAAGTGCAAGGATTTAGAACAGCTTCAGTTAGTCTTGAATATTTTTTCTGGAAATGATGAAATAAATTATTAAACCTAATCAAAAGTTGTTTTTTTTTTTAAAAAAAAAAAGCTTCTCCAGCAAAAACATTGATCCTTTTTTTGGGGGGGTTTAGAATGGATGTGTGTTTAATACAATTTTTATTCACCTATGCATATTTATGATAATTATATTCCATCTATGTAAAATGGTAAAGAACAGCAAAAAAAGTGAAAGATCTTTAATATGTGATTTATTTACTCATGCAACTTCAGAGTTATATCAAATACAAATGCAATTTTTTGTTTCTGGTGACTGTAAATTTAATAAAACTAAAATTTTTGCTAGACTCTTTTAATAGCAGATAGCGCCACACAAAAATAATTCTCTATTTGCTTTTATATTGGATTTTTAATGAGTCACATATTCTTCAAACTTTTATTGTTATCTGCTATATCCATTTTAACATTGTATTCTTGACATTAACAAAATAATAATATAGATGGGTTTCAACATACCTATTTTAAAATGATTATATATAAAAAATATAAAATATAAATTACAAACAATACACACATATATCTCTAGTTATCCCTATTAATAATATGTGTATTTCATCTATTATATATTTTAATGTAATTTGTTTATCTATATTTTTTATTCGTTATTACTATTGCCTTTTCAATAATTAATTATTATAAGAATAAAAATAATGTTAACAAAAATTGAAAATTGGAACGTTTTATATGCATCTTAAAAGTAAACGAGTTGCAAAGTGTATCCAATACATGGTTATTTAAATACATATGTGCTAAAAGAATCAGAAAATGTTTATCTTCTGATAATAAATAACTTTAAAAAAAATCTCAAAATATTTTAAAACATATTACTTTCATTTTTTTAAAATCATAACTGAGGGTAAGTGCTTTGAGCTCTCCAGTCATTGCAATATATATATATATATATATATATATATATATATATATATATATATATATATATATATATATATATATATATATATATATATATATATATATACATCAACCATTATCAATCCATTGCAGGATAAAGGTCTCTCTAAGTTCATCCATCTCCAATCTTTAGCTTCTGTTCTCCACATCACCCCTGCACACTTTCTTATTTCATCCATCCATCTCACATGTGGTCTCTTTCTGGGTCTTTTACAATCTCTTGGAATCCAGTTTAAAATTTTAATTGTCCATCTATTATCATCTCTTCTAGTAATATGTCCAGGCCAACTCCACTTCAATCTTTTAATTTTTTCAGTGAGGTCAGTAACACCTGTTTGTTCTCTTACCCATACATTGTGTTTTTGATCTCTTCTTGTTACTCCCAACATGCATCTCTCCATACTTCTTTGAGTGGTCTGAAGTCTCTGTATTGCTCTTCTATTAAGTGTCCAAGTCTCAGATCCATAAGTAAGAACTGGTAAAACACATTTGTTAAAAACCTTTCTTTTCAAACACATAGGCATATTTCCTTTTAGTATCAAGTTATTTCTACCAAAAGCACTCCAACCAAGTTTAATTCTACGATTAATTTCATCCATTATGTTTCCATCTGTATTAATAATCTGACCAAGGTATTTGTAACTGTTAACTTCTTCTAATTCATCATAATCAATCTTTATTTTCATATTTTGAGCAAATCGATTAAACATTACTTTAGTCTTTTTAACATTTATCTTTAGTCGTACTTTCCTACCTTCATCTGATAACACTTGCAACATTTCCTACAGCTCAGTAGCATTATTTGCAAAAACAACTACATCATCTGCAAAATCTAAGTGACTTAAATAATCTCAATTTACTTTCACTTCTTTAGTTTCCCATTTTAATGCACAAAATACTTTGCAGCAGCGCTGTTGTAAAATGTTTTGGAGATATGGAGTGACCTTGTCTTACCCTCTTCTCAATGTTGACTTTCCCACTATCATTATGTAAACTAATTGTTGCTGTTGCATTTTATAAACATTCTTTAAAATATGACAATATCCTGGATCTATACCTTGATGATCCAGTGCTTTAATCACTGAAGAAATGTTTATAGAATCAAATGCTTTTCATAATCTACAAATTCAAAACATAATGGCAGCTCATATTCATTTGTTCTTTCTATAACTTCTCTCAATACCTGGATATGATTTACTGTACTAAAACTACTTTTAAATCCAGCTTGTTCTCTTGGTTGGTGGAAAAGGTTGATAGCTCTGTAATTTCTAATATCTTTTTATTAATCATTCATCATCATCATTTATAGGAATAAAATAAATCTGTACAATAAAACAATAGTCAATCTTCTGACTGGATTGGAAATGGGTCTTCTGTAGACCAGGCTAACTATTGAGCCTTTGCCAGCTTGGACAATTATTTAAACATAACTTGGATGCACCAGTTTATTGCCCATCTATTAGAATACATAAATAGAAAAATCTAAACAATAATGTTGGGACATTTAAAACATGCTGATCATCATCAATGATCAGGTCACTTGTATTGGCCAACTATAAACTTAACTTTTTTTAACAAGGCTAAAATAAAATATAGTGTGTGGGCTTTAAAGAGTATCCTCTTTTGTACCAACCAGGATGATGATTGATCATCTCTGGATGCCCCAAAACACTAAATATACATCCCCATTTATCCATGCACGAATCTAGCTCAGAGAACATAAAGCTCTATTACTGTAGGTGAACAAGAGATGATGGAAAAAATTTTAACAATTAAATACAAGTTTATTAATTACAAAAAATGAATGATATTTAAGGTCTTATAGGAAAAGGCTCTGATTTTGAAAAATATATAAAATTATATACACAACTAAAGGTATTACATTGTTTTACAATATTCACCATTCAAAATTTCAAATTATTACAATGATTTACATACATGTGCACACAAATGCATAATTTCTAATAGACAACTTTTTTCAAAATAATAAATAACATTTAAGATCTGATTTTGAATTATATACAATATAAAAATTATCCTATTTGTGACTTATAAAATTACTATACTACATTCAAATTATTACATTAATACATAATTACTATTTAATATTAAAAAAAAATGAATTGACATTTAATAAAAAAACTATATTAAAATTTTGCATATATGAGTATGCGTTTATATATGCACACTGACATTTACATCACTTTTTAGCTTAACAACAATAATATTATATTTCCATTATTAAATTCTTTGGAAAATATGCACAAATTTTAAACATATATGTGTGTGTATAAACAAAATATAGATATAATTTAAAATTAGTTTCAATTTATAAGTTCTCAAAAGTATAGTCAATTTTTACAGATATTTGTTGATTAATTATCAACATTTTTAAATTAAATTATTGAATCATCCATTCTTTACTTTTTTTCTTAATATAATTTTTTCAAAATAATGTCCAAAGGATTTTTGTTCAAAAATGCCTCTTTTGCCTTTTATGATCAATGAATTATTCTTGACTTTTAATTATAATTCAAGAAAAATTGCTTTATATTCTTTTAAAATATATAAATTTTTAACCGACTTTAAAATAATATTGTTCTATATATGTCTTTTTAAATGAATTTTTTTAAAATAACTCACCAGCTATTTATATGTTTAAGTGTGTTTCTCTGCATACATCTGATGCAGTATACATGTAATTAATTCTTCAGCAAGATGGAAGATTTTTCTTGGTGAGTTTGGTTTTTAGTGACTCTCATTATCAGGAAAAAGTATAATTCAGGTAATTTGTTGGCATACCATGAGATTTTTATTGTAGTCCAGGCAATTGTCAAGCTGTCTTCAAGAATATATTTAAGCAGCTAGTTGATGCATTTGAAGTGACCCTGGCTTCATGAATCAAAACTGCAGTAAACTATAAGGCAGCTACTGGACTGTCCTTAGATCTTCATAAAAGCTTTATATAACTCTGCTAGCTATTTTGACCTATTTTTTTCAGGCTATTGATTCAGAAGTGACCCAACTTCAAGTAAATCAAAACTCCTGTGAAGGAAAATAGTAGCAGCTTCTGCCTTCAGCTACATTATTCCATGGTAGATTTTCTGCCAACTCTCTGCTACAGCCAACAACATACTGCTCTCTTCAAAATCATTATCCAAACTTTGCAGTTGGCCTAGTTGGTCATGGCTTAAAATATTAAAAACTCTTCTGACCAACTCTTACAAAACTGCAAGCAGAACTGTTCTTTTCAAAATTACTATCCAGACTGGAGCTAATTTGTTATCAGCCCTTTTGTAGACTCATCTAAGGTGATAACAGCAGCTTCATTGAAAACAGAGTTTTTACTTTTATCTCACTAATCCTTTTGAAAACATATACATTTTTACTTAGGGGATTTCTAATAGATAAAAATTTTGTTTAATTAATTAAAATTTCAAAAATACAATAGGGTGTTTTTAAATTTCAAAATCAGAGTAGTAATTAATAATAATGCAGTATTTATATTTATTCAGACTTTTTAAAAGTTTAATTCATAACAAAATTTTATTTTAAATCAGAGTTATTATTTATTATTATTTTATTTCAGTGAATGTAGAAAATATCTACAATAATTTTATTGTGTGTTTATTTCTACTTTTCCTTTATATATATATATATATATATATATATATATATGCACATACACTATATTATTATGGGTGTACTATGTAACCCAATATATATATATATATATATATAATGTTTTCACGTTTGTATGATGTAGATAAATTATTATTTTTGGAAATAAACCGTGTATAATTTTGCATTACAATCCCATATTTTGATGGACCAGCAACCACCATTATCAAGGTTAACTTTTGAAAGAAAAATCGTTAGATATCAAACAATAATGTGATTCAGTGCAAGATGAGAAATGAGATTTAACTTGAAACAGTTCAGCATTCACAATATGAAGCTTATCGAAATGTTAATTTCCCTCAGTTTTTTCATCTATTAATTTTAAGTTAATATTAGATAAAATGAGAGGTTTCCACATTGCTGAAATATGTTGTGCTTCATCAGCCCCATTTAAACCAGTAGGTCTCTTTAATATTTCAATTGACTTTCTCATTGTTCTTAAATCATATCTTTCCAAATTAGCAATTATATTTGTATTGTCAAAATCAGGTTCGTGACCAATTTCTAAAAAATTAGGAGTAAAAACTGATGTGCTAATTTTTTGATTAAAAAGCATTTCTCTGTTCTTAATTCTGATATTTATTCATTTATTAGACTGATCCACATAACTTTATGAGCAGTGCAATTGTTGGTTTTATTTTTTTTTAAAACACCAAAACAAAATAATACACAATTAAAAAAATGCATCACAATGAAAATTTTATTTTTACAATCTACAAAATAAATAAATAAATATAAATAAGCAGCCACAATAATAACATTACCCCTGATATAATTTCCAAAAAAAATAAAAATAAATAAAAGTACAAACTAATTATAACTAGCAATTTAAATGCTACTGTTGATAATTATTTATATACATACATACTCGTGAATTTATATATATCCATTGCTATTAAATTTTCACCATATCAAAACAAAGCACACATCACAATAAATAAATAAATATAAACCAAATAACAATAAAAAAACAATTATTACAAATCCTTTTCTAATAACCAAATCAAAGACATTTTTTAAAAAAAAACTATAATGGCACTTCAAAGAAATAGTGGGTTTTTCATCCCTTACAATATATATATATATATATATATATATATATATATATATATATATATATATATATATATATATATATTGTAGAGATGAAAACCACCATATATATATATATATATATATATATATATATATATATATATCATCATCAACCATTATCAATCCACTGCAGGATGAAGGTCTCTCCAAGTTTAATCCATCTTTTCCGATCTTTAGCTTCTCTTCTCCACATCACCCCTGCACACTTTCTTATTTCATCCATCCATCTCACATGTGGTCTCTTTCTGGGTCTTTTACAATCTCTTGGAATCCAGTTTAAAATTTCAATTGTCCATCTATTATCATCTCTTCTAGCAATATGTCCAGCCCAACTCCACTTCAATCTTTTAATTTTTTCAATGAGGTCAGTAACACCTGTTTGTTCTCTTACCCATACATTGTGTTTTCGATCTCTTCTTGTTACTCCCAACATGCATCTCTCCATACTTCTTTGAGTGGTCTGAAGTCTCTGTATTGCTCTTCTATTAAGTGTCCAAGTCTCAGATCCATAAGTAAGAACTGGTAAAACACATTTGTTAAAAACCTTCCTTTTCAAACACATAGGCATATTTCCTTTTAGTATCAAGTTATTTCTACCAAAAGCACTCCAACCAAGTTTAATTCTATGATTAATTTCTTCCATTATGTTTCCATCTGTATTAATAATCTGACCAAGGTATTTGTAACTGTTAACTTCTTCTAATTCATCATAATCAATCTTTATTTTCATATTTTGAGCAAATCGATTAAACATTACTTTAGTCTTTTTAACATTTATCTTTAGTCCTACTTTCCTACTTTCATCTGATAATTCCTGCAACATATCCTGCAGCTCTGAAGCATTATTTGCAAAAACAACTACATCATCTGTGAAATCTAAATGACTTAAATAATCTCCATTTACTTTCACTCCTTTAGTTTCCCATTTTAATCCACAAAATACTTCTTGCAGCACTGCTGTAAAAAGTTTTGGAGATATGGAGTCACCTTGTCTTACACCTTTCTCAATGTTGACTTTCCCAGTATCATTATGTAATCTAATTGTTGCTGTTGCATTTTTATAAATATTCTTCAAAATATGACAATATCCTGGATCTATACCTTGATGATCCAATGCTTTAATCACTGAAGAAATGTTTATAGAATCAAATGCCTTTTCATAATCTACAAATCCAAAACATAATGACAACTCATATTCATTTGTCCTTTCTATAACTTCTCTCAACACCTGGATATGATCTACTGTACTAAAACCACTTTTAAATCCAGCTTGTTCTCTTGGTTGGTGGAAATCCAATGTTCTCTGTAGACGAGTTGTAATTATCTTGGTAAAATTTTTATATAAAACTGATAAAAGGCTGATAGGTCTGTAATTTCTAATATCTTCTTTATCACCTTTTTTAAATATTAATATTATTACTGCATTCTTCCAATCATCCGGTACATCTTTATCATTTAGACATTTGGTATATAACTTTGCTAAAAAAATTTTCTATTTCTTCACCTGCTTCTTTTAATATATCAATTATAATTCCATCATTACCTGGAGCCTTTCCTTTCTTCATACATTTAATTGCGTATCTCACTTCTTCATTTAAAATTCTGGGCAATTCGGAAGATGTAATAGATATAGGAGGTACTTGTTCTTTATTACTATATAATTCTTGATAAAAATCTTCTACCAATTTCATGATGTCATCTCTCTTTTTAGTAACAATTCCCTCTTTTTTTCTTATTGCAGATATAAATTTCCTACCAATACCAATATGTTGTTTTACATTCTTAAGACTTTTATTTTCTTCTACAGCCTTCCTTGCTAGTTCACAGTTATACTTTCTTATATCATTTTCAACTCTTTTCTGCACCATTTTACAAAATTCGAGATATTCAATTCTTTTTAATGCATCATTTTTGTATATCTTCATATTCCTTCTTTTCTTCATAAATTCTCTAGTCTCAGTAGAAATTTTATTGGTCAATTGCTGCTTTTTTCTACCAGCTATTTTTGTTGCAGTTTTTAAAAGTGTATCAGTTATTTTCATATTAATTTCATTCAAATCTGAATCATGTTCAAAATCTACTAATACTTGAAACCGATTTGTAAGTTCTAATTTAAATTCATTAGAATGTTTCTGAAGATTAGGAATATCAACTGTAAATATTGTTTTTCTTAATAATTTTTGTCTCTCTAGTTTTACATTAACACGTATCTTACACCTTACTAATCGATGATCACTTCCTGTGTTAAATTTATTAAGAACATTACAATCTTGAAATATGTATTTCCTGTTAGTCAAAATATAATCCAATTCTGCTGTACCTTCATTTGGATGCTTCCATGTCCATTTCCTTTTAACATTTTTCTCAAAAAAAGAATTCATAATATAAAGTTTTTCTTTTTCTGCAAACTCCACAAGTCTATGTCCTCTCTCATTTCTATTACCATAACCAAAATTACCTACAGCACTTTCATCTTTCATTTGTTTACCAATTCTAGCATTAAAGTCTCCCATAACAATTTTAAAATGTTGTTTACTCTGATCAAAAGCCTTTTGTACATCCATATAAAAATCTTCTACTACTTCATCACTATGAGAACTTGTTGGGGCATAAACCTGAATTATCTGCATTTGGTATCTGCTATTAAGTTGTATAACTAATCTTGCCACTCTGTCCGATACACCATCAATCTCCACAATATTGTTCTTCCACTTTTTATTTATAATGAATCCTACTCCACTTGTATTTCCAATATTTGTGCCTTTATAATAGAGTATATGTCCACTTTTTAAATCAATTGTCTCTTCACCTTTTCTTCTAACTTCACAAAGTCCAATAATGTCCCATTTAATATAAGAGAGTTCTTCTTCTAATTCTTGCAATCTTCCTTCACTTGAAAGTGATCTGCAGTTGTAAGTACCTAAATAAAAAGTCATCAACAAATGGCAGCCTGGGTCCACAATCAGGGGATTCTTAGCACCCTCTGCCTTCGGCCACCAACCGCTGCCTTGGTTGGTGACTTTACAGCCTCCTGGGAATAAGAGCCATGCTTTATTTTTGTCTGTCATAATAGTATGTATGTATTGGAAAAATATTTATCATTTACATAATCATTCATTCTGCCTTATCAGGCACTGAGAAGAAAGACCATGGTGTTTCTCGATCTTAAACTCGGAGGTAAAAAGCCAATAAACTCACCACACTGGCTAATGCATGTTGGTGAGCAGTCCATCTATGTTTGTATATTATATGAATAATCACATAGTATTAACAACTGCAATGACAAGAACATATGGAGTGGACATTAGGAATTTGCCCTGCTCGGTTCCTTTAAGGCCTCCAAGAGGAATCAAAGGGTCTCCTTCCAGTTAATAGCAAACTCCTTTCTGCAGCCATATATATATATATATATATATATATATATATATATATATATATATATATATATATATAAAGGCAATGAAACCTTTTAGAAAAACTTTTGATGTTAACTATTCTATTCAAAAATGTGAAGTCTTTCCTCCTGAGTGCAGTAGTGTAATGGTCTAACTTATAAAGGCTGAATTGTAATTATATGTAGTATTATTACATTATTACAGTCATTTGATGATAAAAACTTATCATCAAAAATTTGAACTAAATTGTATATTGACTTATTTAATTCCATACAAAATGTCTAGATAGTATTGTATGAACAAAAATTTAACAAAAAACAGTAAGCATGTTTCAAGTGTCTGTTTTTAAAGTAGCCATAGCTTTTGAATGAGGTGATCTATTTTTAAAACAAGATAAAGGTGGAATAAGTATTTATTTTACTTTTTATAAAATTAAGTCAGAAATATATTTTTGATAACAATATGACGTTTAGATTAAAATTTTATTTGAATATACTTATTTTTTTAGAAATATTCAAATCAAAGGAAATGTAATAATATCAAATAAGAAGTTTCCAATGGTAAAAAAAGAAGATAAATCACTTCCATCATATTGTTACTCTTATTTTTTTGTATATATATTTTTGAATTTATAAATGAAATTTATATTTTAAAATATAATTTCATTATTTTGTATAATCTTTACTAAAATTTATTTTAGTGATAGAAATTGACTGTAAATAAAGTTTATTTCATTTCATATACATTTTCATTGCCACGCATAAAAAAGAGGAAATATTGTTTTGATTATATATTTTAGTTTATTAATATTTTATGTTTGTAAAATTAAAATACGACTATTAAAAATATTTTTTTTTAGTTTTGAACTTCTATTGTAATCAAGAATAAAAATATATTTGCTATAATAAAAAACACAAAATGCTTACAATTCAGTCATTAAAAGGCAATTTTAAAAATACACAATGAGAAGAATAACTAAGATATTTTTAGTGTAATTTATTCTTTTTGATGTTATAAATTTATATATAATGATTAATAATATAATATTAAAATTGAAAAACTTTTTCTTACTTGTGATATATAAACTGAACTTCTGCAAGTAATTTTTCAATTTAAAAAATAGTTTCTTAATAAAATCAAGCTCTTATTTAAACATGGTCAATAAAGAATGATTTATTTAAAAAATAATCTTTAAGCATAGGTTGACCACCTATGCTTTTAAAACCCTTATTGATGGGAGAGTGTGGATCAAATCTATACTGCCTATATGAAGAATAGCTTACAATTATATATATATATATATATATATATATATATATTATTTATATTGTTCATATTTATGTCTGAATATATATATATATATATATATATATATATATATTCAGACATAAAATGAACAATATAAATAATAGCAAATTATACTATCATATTACAAATGTATAATATGGATTTAATGTTTCAACTCAAATCAATTACAGTATTATAAAAAAAAAACAATTATAAGTCATTGCTGAACATGCTTCATCTTTAAGCCACTATCTGATTAGCGGTACTAATGTACAATGATAAATGTTCAATAATATTATAATAATTTTAACTTTATATAAATATGTTATAAGTTAAAAATAAATTATCATAAAGTTAAAAATGAGTAATGTGTGTCTATATATTTCACTGGAATTTCTTGTATCAGATATATATTTATATTAAGATGCAGCTAATGTGGCACTATAATCAAAGTCTTGTTTGTTCATACTGCTTATAAGCTAATAGTTTATTGCTCAAACATGTGTCAGCCAAAGACCTACATAATTTTTTCATATATAATATGATCATCATCTTCATTATAAAAGTGAAATTATAGAGTGTCTTTGTTTTGATTTTATGTAATAAATGTTACATTACTTATCTAAATTTATGATTTATAACTCCATATTAACATCTTTGCATTGTAATATAAATCATACTACCTCTATATATTTATATAAAAAACTATATTTACATATTATTAATATAAAATGTATAAGTTAAATGCTTCTTAACAAAGTTAAAACACAACATCCGATAAATTTACTAGTAACAAAGTGCTGTCAACTTTGTCATTAAAATAGCCTAATAAACTTTTCTAGAAAAATATTTCATGACTTAAAATACTTGTTCTTCATGAGATTGCTAAATCCAATTGTAGCATTTCCATGTAATACACAAAGTCCTTCCCAAATAAATACCAAACTTAAGACTTATTTTTTATTTTAAAATCTTATTAATTTCAAGTTTGGTATAAGTTTGAGAAGAACTTTAGCAAAATATTAATTTGGTACCAGAGCAATCTGCAGCCAGTACATAAGACATTGCTGTAATTTGACAATCAATTTTCTTGGAGTAGCTGATTGTGTTATTAGTCTACCATAATGCCAATGTTGGAAAGAGTTTGTTTTTACATATTGCTAAGGTGTATTATTTAGCTTTTATATAAAAATATGGTCATTATATTCTTATCAAACTTAGTTACTTTGGCAGTTAAAAGCGCTGATAAATTAATGATTTGTTGTCATTTCATATATCCAGCAATGTCGTATTATGCAGTATATGATATTTATGTGATATACATTATTGCATTATATATAACTTCATTTGTATATTAAATAAATATAATATACATTATTATAATGAATTTTCCCAAAGGTTTGTGATGATGATATTTCAGTTATAGTTATATGAACTATTTCCATCCACGAACATTAAGAAGTGAATATCTAGAAAAAATTGACTTTATTTAAATTTTCCAATTACATTCATCTGTTAGTTGAATGGAATTAAACTGTTAATAAAGCACACAGGTTACTTTGTGCATGATGTTTTGAGAAATATTATTCTACTCTTCTTCAGATGTTATAGTTTGACCAGCAACATTACTAGCATGGGATTCCATCCTGGACCCTTAGATTCTTGGGTATTGAATTTAAATGTAATGTTCTGACTAACTGAGCCAACTTGCATTAAATTAAAATTAAATAGTGAAGAATCTCAGAGTCCAGGTTTGATTCCCTTGTTACTATTGTCACTGGTCAGGTCAGCAACACATGAAGAAAAGAGTACAATAATACCTCTTAAAACATTGTGCATATACTAACCTGTGTGCTATTACTAACAGTTGAATGGAATCAGAAGAGTCAAATAAAGTTCATTTTTCTAAAGACATTAAATACCTGGATATTAGATAATAAAAATAGTTCAATATATAAAAACAATTATGATAATGTCTTTGTAATAAAAGCATTGTTGAACTCAAATTTTAAATCAAAATTAAGTAAAACAATATTTTTAACAATATCATGAATGCATGTGCAACGCATATAAATATATTCATCATTATTTATAAATAGTATTAACATTATTTATTAGTTTTACATAAATAATTTTAATATTAATATCTCTATTCAGAAAAATAAAAATGAATAAACTTTAAATAAAAATAGTAAAAATTAGGAATTAAAAGATAAATAAAAGTAATTTCTATGGCTTGCTATTAACCAAAGAATTCATTGAATTTGTTAAACGGTATTTGTTTGGAAAGCATTAGTTTTAAATACCATTGTTAAATTGTCAAACTAACACTTCCTTTGTTTTAAATGAGATGAGACAGAACGGTCAAAAATAATAGTTGCTCATGGATGGCAATAAAACTTAGTAAACTGCTATAGTGCAGTGAATTGCGAAATTAAATAAAATGATCGTGTTCAATCACTATATAAAACAAAAGTCAGGTTTTGTCTATTTTAATATCTACTAAAATGTATATTAAAATAAAAATTGTACCATTATTTCAGTATATCTTTTACATGGACTTATTTGTTTTATTTGAAAGTATTAAAAAAACTGTGATATATATATTATTTCAAGTGAATTATTATTAAAGAATAAATATAAAATGAAGTAGTTTTTTTTTAAATATGTAAAATAGGAAGATAGAAAAATCTCAAGAGAATATGCATTTTGTTTAATTTACAAAGCCACAAGAGTCTCTTATATTTATGAATGTATTGTTTAAAATTTAATCTTATTTTCATTAAGGCATGATTAATAATGATAGAGAAAATTATTTTCCTTAAAAAAACTTTTTAAAAAAATTGATAAAAAATGGTTCTGGTTAAAATAAAATATATTAAAAGCTAAATACAAAAAATATTTAAAGTAAATTTAATTTAGTTGCAAATAAAAACGTGTCAAGTTGTTTTTTTCTGTCCACGAATTAATAAAACAAAAATAAAAATTAAATGGACAATGTTTCAATAATTGATAAAATATGACATTTTAAAATAGCAAAAAAATAATTGATCTTTAAAATATTAATGCAATAGAATTTTTAGTAACGGAATATAAAAACAATATGTTATGCCCAAGTGATAATATTTGATGATTATAGAATAAAAATATGACATAACTTTCCATTCTTTTAATACAAATTATTCCAGCATTTTATATTTAATGCTACAGGAAAAACTTTAAAGAACTCTAATGATTACTAATTTTATTATAAAATAGTGAAATCCATTATATTTTTCATTAAACTGAAAGTATAAGAATTTATAACAAATAAAACAGAAAATAAATTTAATTTTTAATAACATCAAAATTGGATAAGATTAAAAATATTTATGTTATTCTTCCATAAAATAATAATCAGAAAATAATAATAAATACTTTGCATCAACTATATAAATATCAATAACAATTTTATACATTAAAGCCTTTTTCAGCACCTGGTTTGGTGCTTTTTTCAAATGTTAATAATCTATTTAATATTAACTAACTATTTCAGACAAAAAACAATCTAGTGTTCAATAATGGAATTAAAACAAACAATAACAATATACATTATTAAAATAAATCAAAACACTCTTATATAAATCTAGTAATTATAAAATAATTTACTATATCATAACAATACTATAAACAAATTGCATGTAATTTTATGTAATTTTTCATTTATTTTTAATTAACCAATTGTTAACCAAATTTATAGAAGTCTGGTAAATATTCATACAATTATTCAAATTATTTTTAATATAGTATGTTACATGTATTTGTCTTCGTTTTGGATCTTTGATGTAATTTAAATGTTTAATACTTTTTGTAGCATCTATTCTATGCCCATATTTCAAGTAATAAATTATAATGCAAATTTATCATCTTTTTTATTAATTGCATTATTATGTTTTTTGGTTCTTACCTCTAATTGTATAAATTTGGTTAACAATTGGTTAATTAAAAATGAATGGAAATTATATATATATATATATAATTTCCATTCATTTTTAATTTCCATATATTTTTATATAGAAATATATATATATATATATATATATATATATATATATATTATGCCCTTTTCTATAAGTTAGTAATAGTTTATAACAGTCAATTACTAAAAATTTTAAATTTTAGAATATGTTCTTTTAATACATTAATTATATTAAGTCAATTATATCTTTAAAGTACAATTTGAAGCTAAAGAGAATATGTAGTGTATAAAATCATTTGAAAATAGTTATATAAAGCTTTAAATATTGTTGCATATGGTTGTAAAAGCTGGCCATATTAAATAACACAGCTATAAATAATTAAAATTATATTTAAAAATTCGATTTTAATAGTTTAAAACGTATAATTTAATAAATGCTATGTTTAAATTTGTAATCATATTTAAATAGTCAAAATTAATATAGTATATTTTAAAATAAACTCTATGATGGTGAAAATTATATCTAGTTCTATGTTTTTAAAATTATTCTTCCAAATTTTTTTATAATTATTTTATATAATATAATAAGTGTATCAACTTTATAAATATAGGCAGAGAAATAGATTAAAAATCGTCTGTCAAAGTTATTAATCATGTGACTTTTAATGTATACTCTCACACACACGCTTGTTTGAAATAATAATAAAGTTTAAAATATTTTAAAAGTTATATTATAGAATTGTTGCCTATCATAAAAGTGAATAGTATTAAACATTAAATTAACTATCGTATAACATGCTTAAGTAATGTAATAAAGACGAATACAGTTATAATATAAAAATTAAATATTTTATTTAAATAAAAATAGATAAATTGAATAGATAAATGGAATAAGTTATTAAATGTTATTTTAAAGAATATTTTAAATGTTTAAATAGTTTTAATAAAATAATAATTTATTCAAAAGTAATATTTTAAATAATATTTTAAGTTCATTATGTCATAATTTCTAATTTTGAAATTTAATTCTACTATAAACTAAAAATATGTAAATTTGTTCTCAAGCTAAAGTAAGAATTAACCAATAGGAATAGGTATTCTTACAGACTATAAATATGAATTGCACGGGGGTATAAGGGGAGATTAATAATGTATTGAAACCAAAGAAAGGTATATTAGCAGCTCTTAAAGAGATAGTATTTTTTTTTTTAATTTTTTATTTTAGTCAATTTTTTTTAGTACTTTCTTATCGTTTTATTTGCAAAAATACTAATTGATAATTTTTTTAAAGTATTTTTGCAAAAGAGGGTGTTAAAATATAATAATTTAGAAACTTTGTGGAAATGATTTTCTAATTTTTAAAGTACTTACCAGTCGTATTTTATCTAAAAGTCTAACCTAAACTTCGCAATAAAAATGGATATACTACAAAATAAAATGGATATAAGTTGTAATGCTGAAAAAATGTTTGGAATATTTATTGATACAGCTTTATTAATATTTCACCAAAGAACTGTTTTGGTACATAAAAAACCACAGCTCGGACATCATATGGAGTCTAATGAAAAAATTGGAGACACATTATTATTTATAAGTTTATCCAAGATTTATTTTTAAATAGTAATAAGACAATTGTATATTGCATGAATCATTTTATAATATATTATATCAAAAGGAGTAAAATGTTATATCCTTTCTGAAGGTAACATTTTTTTAAAAAATATTTTATATCATATATTACCAAACGAAAGTTTAAATGTATCAAGAAGGAAACATATATAAAAAAGTGAACACATAATTGAATAAAAATGGATCCATGGAAATACAAATAGTACTTAAAAGTTTAATGAATATTTTTTCAAAGTTAAATTAGATGGATTGATGCATCGGATATGCAGAGAATATTGGTAGATAAGATTAAGAAGCTTCATGGGATTAATTAATATTATGATTTAATAATTATTGTCCTAAATACTAAAACCAAGGATTATTTTCTATAAATTTTATTAAATGGATTAATAATTATTTTGTTTTAAGCTTTAACGCACTTGGAGGAGAACATTTTTGGAAAACTCTAGAGAAAATAATAAGCATTTTGGACTTATCAGGAACTATCGTCAAGAAAATATGTAACTATAGTTTTGATTCTTTTTATTTTGTTAACCTAGTTTAAATCTAATTTTTTTATAAGATTAGGAAAACATAAAAATATTACTTTATTAATATTAAAATTTTATAATATAACAATATAATAATTTAGCTAAAAATATTTTAATATAAAGTGTATGGGTGTGAATTCTTTTTATATCTGCAATGCTCAAGTGGATAAAGGAAGCCTACTGAACACGATGACTAGATAAAGATTATTGGTAATAATAATAACTATTGATAATTTATAATGTATATTTTTTGTTTTCTTTAGATCATCCATAAATTGGAAGAATGAAGTGTAAAAGTTTTTCTACTTATATGTACCGCATTTCATACAACATTTTTTTAAAAAAAACATTATGAGATAGGATTGATTTGAAAATATGCATACGATGATTATTTTTTATTAGTAATATAATCCAACATAACAAATAATTATGTGATTCTTTTAAAATTTTTATGTCATTGGATATTCAAATATTGTCTAAGTAGATTGTATATGATTAAACATACAGAGCAATGAAGTAAGCAACTTTTCTCATGGGATCGTAAGATTGTTTAACTATTAATGAATTTTATTTATTGTTTTGTAAATGCAGATAGGTATTTATCGATGTAAGATGTAGAAAAATTTTGAGAAATAATGTTGAGATAGTGGCTTGGAAGTATTATAGTTAGCAGGAAACCAAGATGATGTATTTGTTTTAAAAAAATAGGATGTTATAAGGAATGGAAATAATATTTAGTCTTTATGTGAATATCAGCATAGTTAACTTAGCCCTATGACTGAAACACATTTTATTTGGACAGTGTTTATATTTCTTTAAATATTTGATGTTCTAATAAAGCTGAAGAAATAGCTTTAACATCGTCCCTGTACTAGAGGATATTAGGCAAGTAAATGTCATACCTCTTCGCACTGTGCCATGATTTTGAGATATGTTAAGAGTAATACTCTAGCTTTCTTCCTTAATCCTATGCATCTGTTTTTGCTATCTTTATTTCATGTAACTGCATCGTTCAGTAAGATATGTTTAAGAGAAATGATAAATAATTTAGAACTTAGGTTATGCTATCGTTTTGTATAAGAATGGTTTATTTCTTATAAGGAGCAGAATATTATAACTTAAAATTGAAGATCCAAAGTATCCTAAGGAAAGAAAAGAATCATAGAATATATTTTGAATTTTATTTCGGAAATGAAATATAAACTTTTTTAAAATAAAGTATCTAAACAAAGATATTTTCTTTAAAGTAATAATAATTTTAAAATGCTTTAGTATTATTTTTTTTTTAAGAGAAAAATAAGTATTGCATTTTTTTTTTAAAACACAATAGTACAAAGTAAATTATGTAAACAATATGCATAGTATATTTTTGTTTATTGATTAACAGAAATATATTAATGATTACACTTATATTAAACTAAAGTAAGGCTTAAAGAAGAATATATTATGATTAGTAAACATTGTGTGATAAATACTAAAATCTAGTACTGAATTTTTGGATAATATTTTGTGTAACATCTTTGACTTTGCAAGATGAAAATTTTTTTAATATTTTGAGAAGTCCATACTCATTATAAAATTTTGTTTTCTATGGAATGTTTTCTAAGTATGAATTTTTTAAAATAAGATAGTTTAATAATATTAAGGATAAAATGCTGTTGCTAATAAAGTAGATAAATATATTTGTAATAAGTTAACCATAATGAGAAACCAAATAGTAACATTTTTTTTTAAATTTTGTTCTAAATCTAAATAAAGATGTAATTGAAATATAAATTATTTTTTTTATAACCCGGTAGATCAAACTGTAAAGTAAAAAGGTTAAGGATATCCACTGTAAATAGTGTAAATAAATTGTTTATTTATTTGTTGTTAGTAATAAACTTTGTTAAATTTTGTTATTTCAAAAATTTTGTGTCCAAGTTATTTATTTCTCCACATCGCTGCATGAAATCACAATATATGCATAATAATTGAAACAAATATATAATTTTGCACAAAAGATAAATAGAGAATTATTTTAAGAATTTTAAATATTTTATTGGTATTCATTATAATTAAATAATCATAATCTTACATTGTTTTATTGGTCATAAATCAGTTATCACAATATTATATTAAATTATATGCTATCAGTTGCCACACACATTTTGTTTATTAGATTATTAAAATGTTACCACATATTTATTATATCATTACATGAAGATATAAGATCATATTATATTATTTCATTATTTTATTATGGTAATAAAATTATAGTAAAAAGAAAAGATACACAGAATTAGTTAAATAATGAAGAATATTATTATTGTTATTTATTATTATTAGTTTCAGTGTAGTAGATTATGACATAAAATCCCTTCTCATATTTTACTACCATATTTTTAAAATTAACTTAGAATAAACTTTATGAACCTGAGATTATTTTATTTGAGCTAGATTATTATTAAATAGAAGATTAAGATTTAATTATTAGTTTAATCTTAGTGAGTAGAAGTTATTAAAGTCGTAAGAATACTATGAGTTTGTTATTTGAAATATTAATAAAGGGGGGATAGTGTTCTTATGCCATTGAGGTAGTATCCTATGGGATATTGGCTCAATGTAATCTATCTTGTCACCTGTATTTTCACTTCAAGTCTCATAAAAATATTAAATATTTATTTAATATATTTTTATAAATTGAACCTTATTCGAAATTTAAATTTGAGCTAGTGGAATATTTTAATTTTAATGCTGAATATTTTAGTTATTAATTATTAACTGAGATAGAACCCATTTTATTTCATATTATATACTATTCTGAAGTGCGGATGCACGAGAGCAAGGTCAGATATATATATATATATATATATATATATATATATATATATATATATATATATATATATATATATATATATATATATATATATTGTAACCATCTGAATGGGCACAAGGAATTGAGATGCTTTGTATCTGCATTGAATAGTTATATTATATTAAAAAAAAATGAAATGGCCTTAGAATTTTAAATTTTTTTGCTGGAAATTGTTTGAAGCTTAGATATGGGTTGCTTATGCAGTTGATAGACCACTTTATAAGTATTCATTATTCTTATTGTGGTTAGTGAAGTATTTAGTGCCAGAGAGAAGGGTTGTTATTATAGGAATTTGTATATTTGAGCAGGAAAATGCAAAGTCATTTTATGTTAGTGTAATACTTGGTTGAATGGTTTCAAAATCCTTTATTCATTAATACTTATTCTTTTGTCAACAATTAATAGCCATTTTAATTAAATTTAGTTAGGATAGTTTAATATTTAGGTTGCAGTACACGTGCATACTATATGTCTGTATTATGTTTCATTTCATTTTCATCTTTTAATAACAGCAAACAATAGTACATGTACAATAAAAACATTTAAATTACAGTAATTATCTTAAATAATTTAACAAATATATATTTATTTCCAATGATTAATAGATAGTTGAATCAATGAATTATTTTACAAATTAAATAAATTATTAATCATTTTTGTTTAATAGTTAATTAATATTCATTTTTCTTTCAAGTTTGTAAAAGCTATTTATTTTATTATTATTTTTGTCTTGATTTAATCAGAGTGATTTTTTTTTTTAGAAAAGATTTTTTTTGAATATGTAATTAACTTCGATAGAAAAGAAGCATGGGAGTAACCTTGTGAAACGAAATGACCTTTTTGCTAAAGAGAGCTATTTAACAAAGATCTCCAGTGAAAAATTTGCTTATTATGTATTGTAATTGTAGCCAAAACAGTGGCTCATTATTGTGAAAATTAAAGCCAGTTGCTGAAGTCAAATTGATTAAAAAAAAAAGACTTTGGAGTAAAACTTCGAAAGGATATTAAGAAATTTATTAGGGGAAGAATGCAATTCTAAATTTCAAAAAAAAGGTACATTAGTTTATTTTGCTCTCCTTGATTTAAACATTTTGAATTAAACCCTTCATAACTATTGCTCTTTTAAAAATGTATGTTGATAACGTCCAGTCTGCATTACTTCATTTAGTTGTCATTTTAAGTAAGAATAAATTGCATGAATATTATTGTTGTATCACTAACCAATGTGTGTCTTTTAATATATCTGGAAAATGCATGAACTATTTTACAGAATATATTTTAATTTTTCACTATTTTCCGTGTTATGTTTTTGTGAGGATTAAACATAAAATTAAGGATATGCATATTTTGATAAATCATGCCATGTTTAAATTCATCATAAGGAGATAACAATATTTATTTATCTGGTATTTCTGGAAATAATACATATTTTAAATGAAGGAAATAAAATGTGAGTTACTTCAAATTAAGTATTTGCTTAAATCGAATGGAAGGATAGAAATGTGGATAATTTTTGTTCTCTTTAACAAAGATGGAATATAAAACAAACTATTATTAATTGTGGAAATCTAAGGAATCATGGTACATTAATTGCCAATATTTAAGAATAAACCATGTGTATAATAGACTATAAAGTGTCACATGCTATTCAAGAAAACCACTAAGAATAATTGTGTATTTAATTTAGAACTACAACCGATAATGTCTTATATTTTCAGTATAATAAAGGAGAAATTAATTGCTTATGTGTGATATAGTAAACTCAAATAGCTCGGCTATGAACACTGGAGGTGCTAGGTCATATTTAAGTTATGATTATATTTTTTTAAGTTATCCTGCAGAAGTTTATTTTAATTTAAATTCAGTTTGAAATGTGTCTCATATTGTTTCATAAACCTGAAGCAGAGCTTTGCAAGTGAACTTTTATTTTAAGTTACAAAACAAATAACTTTTGTTTCTTTATATTTTTATTGCTTGTCATTATTAATGTATATTATTGATAGATAAGCTTACTTATTATTATGTTTTATTTATAATTTGGGTTTTTTTGACCTTCTAGATCATTCTGAAGCATATCCAAATGAGGAGTATGCTGGTAAGAATTGACTTTGTACAAATATGTCTTACTGTTGTTCTACGAAGGTAAAAGAAAGAAATATTTTTTTAAATATATTATTAGAGAGGTTTATATTTATTTTGTATACTTTATTATCTCAAAGTGAGAATTTTGTTCTTTTTTAAATCAACGAACGTATAATAGAAATAGTTTGCTAAATATGAAAGAAAGTTCGTTTGTAATAATTATAATCATTAAATTTTAAAAATAACCTAAAGTTTATTCTGAATTAAAAAGTTATACCTTAATGCAATATCTAATTACCATGTTGCCTGCATAGTGTGTAATTTAGAGTTAATTTTATATATACTTTTATTCACGGGTGTGTGTCTGTTTTGCACAATTATGACACTTGTTTGATAAAGTTCAGTTTATGAATATTGTATGTATAAATTTTGGATGCTGTCATATTCTACTGAGTTGAATGGATTAGTATGTTATCTGTATGTATTTATCTGCCAGTGTATATTTATAATGTTTGATATTTAAAAAAGCTTTGAGAATGGAAAGAAATCTGATTGCGTTATAATGTTTGTAGGGATAAAAGATTTTGCTTATTTAGTATATGTTTTCCATGAGTAGAGCCTAGTTTATATTATATGTGTATGATTAACTGATATTTTTTGAAGTTAAGTGATGTTTTCTTAGATCCCTGGTTATGAGGAAGAAGTCCCCACCAATAGTGTATTTAGAAGTAGATGAGTTATTGTTGAAGTATGATTAAATAATGTTTAGGAAGTTATGTGATGTTTTTCTTAGATTCTTGGTGAAGAGGAAAAGGTTCCCCACCAACAGTGTATTTAGAATCAGATAAATTATTGTAGAAGTATTCAGTATGAGTTTATCTGCTCCTCATGTAGATTTCCCTTATAACGTATAGTCTGTATAATCATGAAAATATAGCTCTGTGTTAATTAATGTGTGGCCAGATAAATTGTTGAATTAATTCTTGATGTAATATTAGTGTCTTATTTTATTGATGAATTATGCCATTGTCTGAAATAAAATAATTGTATGATAATTTCTTAATGAATGGAGAGTTATTTATAATACTTCACTCATATACACTTTAATGCAATTAATTTTTTTAAAAACTTCTTTATTTTCTTACAGTTTTGACTGTCCAGCAGTCTTCTTCAGAGCTACAAGATTTGAATAATACAAATACATAATTCGACTGTCCAGCAGTCTTCTTCAGAGCTACAAGATTTGAATAATACAAATACATAATTATGTATTTGTATTATTCAAATCTTGTAGCTCTGAAGAAGACTGCTGGATAGTCAAAACTGTAAGAAAATAAAGAAGTTTTTAAGAAAATTAATTGCATTAAAGTGTATATGGGTGAAGTATTATAAATAATATATATGATTATATGAAGATATGCAAAAAAAAGTGAAGGAGAAAAGTAAGTGAATGGAGAGTTTGTAGAAAAGATTATTTTCTATCATTGTTGTTTGACACACACACACACATGCATAATATAAATAATATTGTGTATTAAAGTATAGAGTTATTGAAATTAAAATGAGAAATAAATGTTTTGAAATACATTACATTTATTTAAATAGAAGTATAAAGTTATTGAGATTAAAACGGGAAATAAATATTTAAATATGCGGTGTATTTATTTAAATAAAGGTTATAAATCATCAAATCATCAGAATGAACATGATTTTGTTGCTATGCATGAAAGGTATACATAATTGAAAGTGATTATTTAGTCAATTAGAGAAAGTTGCTTTGTTGAGAGCCAAATATAATTAATTTGAGTTATTTTATTAATCAATAGTAATATCCTCTCAAAAGTATTTTTTGTGCTAATAATATAACATGTTGTTTATTTAGTGTCATGTAGATGAAACATGTAGGCAAAGCATGTGTTCGAAGTCGGAATATTTAAGTTTTGTTGTTAATTTGCTTTGATAATAGGGATAATCCCAAACTGATGCTCAAAGTTTATTTGATAATTTAAAAATCTTAAAACAAGTAGTCCAATTGTAAATATCATGTTAAACCAAATTTATTTTAGTGTAATAAATGATTTGTTTTATCTATTTAAAATCTTAAAACTGTGTCTTGAGTTATTATTGTTTACATTCGTGTTTTCCATTTCCACATCTCCACATTTCATAAATCTATTATAAAATAGATATATTATTTTAGAATTATAATATTAAATCTGCTGGTGTCTGACAATATTGTTTTTCTTAATCCAAACATTATAAGGAACATTTGCCACTGGATGAATGTAATAGAAAGGTTGCCAAGTTAGTATATTTGTTAGTTGATGATATGAAATTAAAATATCCTATTTCTGTCGTTATCTTATTATTGAAACACAGTAAAAATATTTTAGTCCATTGGTTTCATTACATTTTATCATACTTTAGAATTATAACTTATGGGCCAATGTATTTATTTAATTCAACTGTGTTTGTTAAATTCCCTGAGGTCTTATTGTTTATTTTTTGATTGGCATTAAAGTAGATGTTTAGATTATGATATGCCAAGTCATATAATTGTTTAGTATTATAATTATAGCAAGCTGATATATGTTATGTTTGGATGAGGGAAGAAATTAAGTTTAAAGTATATTTTAATAGACTGTACCAATAAACATTATGATTCTTTATCATACAATTAATTAACAAAGGAATTTACATTATATTAAATATTTTGTAATATTTCTTCTTTTATTCATTATCTTATGAACTGCCTATAGCCTCCCACTGAGCTGAGCTGAACATAAACTTAAATATAGAGTCTCAGTAATAATTTTGTATTATATATCTTATTATATTGTTCTATTCATTAATAGAACTGGCGCCTGGGCATTTCGCTCATGTAATGTATATGAGCGATGTTGGGAGTGCAGGTTATAATATATATATATATATATATTACAATACCCATTATATATATATATATATATATAATACAATACCCATTATAAAATATATATATAAAGAAAAAAAAAATTATGGTAAATACAATATTATAGTCTAAATTTTTTTGTAGCGCTTTTGATTACATGGTAATCTTCATCAGCTTTAACTAAATTTCAAATTTTTAAACTTAATGTTATGTATATTTCCATAAACTGTGTATAGCCATATTTTCAATTTGCCTATTAATAACATCATTCTAATATTTATCAATTAATATTGCCTCTTTAATTTTCCTCTTTTTATGATTTCTTTCTTCCATTAATATTTTTATTTCATTACTATTAAAAGTAAACTTATAATTACAAGTTTTTTCATGGTCATAGAATACTGAAGCTGTATTAAATTGACTATTTATGTTATTTTTAATTTGATTATATAATAATTGATGCTCCTTCAATCTTTTTTTCACAGCACATCTCAATTGACCGATGTAAAATTTCTGACATCCACATGAAATTTGGTAAATTATATTACTTGTTTGCAATTTAGGAATTATACTCTTAGAATTATTAATCAATCGATTAGCATTTGGAGGAACACAAAATGAAATATTATACTTTTCCTTAAATATATTCTTAATTACTTTAGATTGCATGTTATTTATAAATGGCATAGATATCCATTTTTTATTATCTAAAGTAACACTGCAAACACTTTTCTTATTATTAAATGAATTTACTATATGCAAGATTTGGGTTTTATCATAACCAACCTTTAAAAGTTTATTAACAAAGAGTTCAATATTTAAAATTTTATCACTCTTATATTTACATAATTTATCATTGCAATGCAAAAATGATTTCAGACTTGCCATTTTATGTATCATTGGAACACGTGATTTAAAATGAATATATCCTCTTTCTCTGATGGGTTTAAAAATTAATTTGTAATTTAAATCAGTAGCATCTCTAAATATTTGTAAATCCAAAAATTTTATTTGTAATGTTCAAGCAAAAATGAATCCCTAAGCCACTAATTCCCTGCTGTTTTTTTTTTATTTAAAACTCAAGTTGAATTCATAGTGAATTATGAAATATCTACCTGAAATAATGTGCTTAAAAGGGTTAATGATGAAAATACAGTTGAAAGAGGAAAGTATATTTTTTTCTTGTGTTACTTAAAAACTTATGTAATTATTTTTATAAAATGCTTTGAAGTTTAAGGAGGATATTATTTGGAAATATTATTTGGAGAACTAAAGCATTTGTTTGTAATATTTTAAAGACTTTTACATTTTATTATTTGGATAATATAATTACTTTGAAAAGACTGAAAATGAAATTCAATTTTCAATTTAAAGTTATGAAAATAGTCAAGATGAAAGTATAGTATATAAAAATATGTCATTCTTTATTATACTATTGACTATATTTTAAAAGTACAGCAAATTTTAAGGAGATATTTATTTTAAAAAATGATTTAAATCTTGTTGAGAAAAAAATGATGAAAAGTAAAAGTTATCATGGATACAATTACTTTGACAAGATATTATCAAACATACATGGATATTTGAATATAAAAAAACTTGTTCTCTTAGGTATACATTTTTCTAAAAGAAAAAATGAAAATTAATGGATAATATAAATAATATTACCAGGACTAAATAATTAATTTATGGAACATTTAAACTTAAAGTTATTATGGAGTATATATCAGCATTATAAGATAATATTTTGAATAAAATGAAAAAAAGGTGTATTTTCTGCTAATGTACGTTTGGATTTTAATGACCAATAATGATGCATTTGAGGCAGAAGAATTCCCGTGAATGGGAAAAACACTGGAACTTACCTATAGGAATATATTTTTAAAAAAGTGATATGATAATAATTATTATCCTGGAAAGTGAAAGATAATAGGCTATATTTGAAAGACTTTCAAGAACAGGATTAATAATAAATCTTTAAATTTATTTGGATTTAAAAATCAACATTATTTTTATTTGTCAATTTATGTGCTGTGTGAGCGAAATTTTCAGATGATGTCTGTTACATATCAATTGTGCAGCAGTAATTTTTCTTCAAAACATTGTCTTGGAATAAAGAAAAAAACTTTTTGTTGAACTTTATGGAAAGAAGATAAGAGTTGGAATTACGTAAATTGTTTTAATATTATTTTACATACATTAACTATAGTGTTAAGGTATATTGTTAGGATAGAAAAAAGTTACATTTGAAATATTTTTATTTATTCTAACAACATTAATATTCTTTAAAAATCTTTTAATATTTTAAAGTTTTTTTGCAAACATTTTTAAGTATAATTGGTATATTGAATGACTGATACATTTTTGATTAATATGTTTTCTTATGCTAAATTTGGACTAGAAGTTATCTACAATAGTGACTAGCAAGTCATAGAATCCCTAGGTAATTTTGTTAATTGTTAATTATTATATGAGATATTTTATTTGCTATTTTTTTTATAGAAATGCTTGGAATATTTTTTGAAGTATTGCTTTTATCATATGTATGGGTGAACATGAGAATGTGTGCATCAATTATGTATATATATATTTTTTATTATTATTCTGAAATATTAGCTATGATTTTTAAAACAAATATGCATATGCATTTTTTTTATATTACAAAGTGTAATATAATTTATTGATGTTCATAATTTTTTATGACTCTTTACTGAATGAACCATACTTTTTGAAATATTTGAATATTGATTTTAATATTTTTAAAACAAGGTCATTTGTATTTTTATTGCTGAGTGTTTAAGTGAATAAAACCTTTTTCTTATCATACTTCTGGATTGATAGTATCATATGTTAATTTTGTTTGTTATTAGGAGTAATGCTAGTTATTTTGCGATGTAGATTGTTAGATCTATTATGACATTTTAAGCGGTAGTGACCAGGAAGTACATATAAAGAAACCCTTGGAAGGTTATATGTAGGATATATGAAGAAGATAGGGAAATAGCCTGTATTTTATTTTAGTAGTTTTATGCAAATACAGTTAATATAGCCCTGGGTCTTGTATGTATTTCCCATGGACAGTGGTGATATTTTTATATTTTATAATGATCTGTAGGAGCTAAATAAATAGCCTGGACATTATTATTCTTGAAGGTATTGAACAGAAAAGTCATACCTATTCTTTCACACTGTTTCCATATGGATTATTAAATATGTTTTATATTATTGAGACTTTATTCTAGTTATTCCTTCATGTCCTATGCATCATAATACTATCTTAATTTGAATAGTTATTAATTACATCATGTAGCATCATGTTTTATGAAAGGTAAATAATGAATAATTTGGGATTGATGTATTATTATTTTTCAAAAGAAATAAGATATGTATTTCTTGTTTTGGATTAAGATGAAATATAAATGACATTGAATGTAAATGCTGATAGTAGAATTATAAAGTTATCATAAATACTTTTCCATATTTTATTAAACAATTTTGAGAATAAAAGAAATGACAACTATTCATGATATTTTTAAATAATTTTGATATTCTGATTTTACACAAAGCAATGCCTATTTTTAAAGATGAAAACATCAAAATGAATAACACAAAGTGTGAGGAATGCTTGTATTTTATAAATATTAGTTTATATTGTGTTTTTAAAGAAAACATAAAACACATTTAAGGATTTGAGAATGGTTCCTAGCAATAGTATCTAGTATAACATCAACACTATTTATTTTTGTTGAATTAAATTTTTATTTATGGAATAACCATAAAATATATTTTCAAAATGAACATTATTTTAAGTATTTATACTTTTTTTTGGTAAACAATTATTAAAGCTATATCATATATTGATTTAATTAGCAAAGAATACCTTTTATTTTATATTATGTATAACAAATAATGCATAAGCCAAAGTGAAGACTTGTTTACTTTTGATTTTGTATAATGTTGAAGAATGTAACTCAATCTTATTTAGTTAAATTTGTATTTTGTTAGATTTATTTATTGAAACTTACATATACTGTAAATATTTTTGTTTTAATGAAAAGTATAATAAACTGGTTAAATTTGTCTTATACTCTGTATTATTCTGACTGATTTATTCATCATCACAAATATATGATTAACACAATCCAAAAATAAATATGATACATTTGCACAGTATAAATAAATTATTCATTTTAAAAAAAATAATAATTATCCAGAATATGATATTTGAATTTTTTTTGCAATAATATTATTATAATCATAATTGATTACCCAATTTACTGCATAGAACTTAATATTGTCTGTTGTCACATATTAAGATGCCACATGAGAAATAAATGAATGATATTATTAATATTATTGTTGTTATCATTATTATTAGTTGTCATAGTATTAAATAGTAGATAAGATTAATAGTTATTAAATTATGAGTAGAAATATTATTATTTATTATTGTTATTATTATTAGTTAGATGTAGCTAGTAATGATACAAAATCCCTTATCATACTTGGCTACAGTAGATATTTTAAAATTGATTAGATTTATTTTTCAAGAACCTGAGATAATTATAATTGTATTTTAGTAAAAGAGATTAGAGTTTAGTTTAATAATATTGTACTAAATTACTTATTATTGTTAAAGTCTTAAGAATACTATGGATTTATTATTATTTTGAAATAATAGGGGGGATAGTGTTTTTATGCCATTGAGATTGTATCCTGTGGGGTAATTCTTTACTACTTTACCTTCAATAAATTGTCTCATGGTTTTTATTAGTATTTTATTACTTTAATTTTCATAAATTGAACCATATATCATTTATTAATTATTTAGGGCTAGTCGAATGGTAGAAATTATTATAGGATATCTTTATTATTGATTATATCAAGATTATAAGTATTTTAGCTGGAGCATTATTATTTTGTTGAGTTTTGTTTTTTATATTATGTATTGAACAAAAGGTGAGGGTACAATATATATATATATATAATTGTAAAAAAATGCATGTAATTTATTTAAGGTATTGTTATGATATGGCAATTATTTTGTTAGTGGATTTATATATGTGAGTTTTGACTTATTTTAATAATTTATATTGTTCATGTTTGTTTTAATTCCGTTATTGAATACTAGATGGTTTTATGTCTGAAATAGTTTGTTAATGTTAAATAGATTATTAACATTTGAAAAAGGGACCAAACCAAGGGCTAAAAAGGCTTTTAACGTATAAAAATATTAATGATATTTCTATAGCTGTTGTAAATAATTTATTATTATTTTCTGATTATAATTTTTAATATATATGTTTATTACAGAATTTTAATACATTTTAGTTTAATATAAAAATAACTAAGTAAGATGGAATTTGGTCATCACACATCATTCTGTATCATTTTTCCTATGAGTCAGATCTATAATTAATGAAGAGATAGTGCTAAACTGATCATCAATCTATTAGGAATTGATGTTTGGCATTACAGTTACCAGAATACATTTTTAAACATATTCATTGCATTATTTTAATTAATGTTTTCCCCTTTATTAACAAGGTAAATTTTAATTAAAAACATTTTCTAAGTGAGGGACTGGCAAACATTTTGACATGAAGAGCCATTTTGCTTAAAAATTATCCCATCCCATTTTAGAGTCACAAGAAAAGAAATAAAAAATATGTTCATGAAAAATACGAATTTCCAAATGGCTGCAAATATATTTGAACATTTATTTTAGTAATAGAACATCCTAACAAAAATAAAAATTCTTTTGAAAGTAAATAAATAAAAAAAATTACTTTGACAATTTGATTTATTCACAAATTATTAATATTTAAATATTCATTATATACAATAATGAGACGAAATTCAAGAAATAACTTTGCAATGTGCAGTTTTTTTTCCTAGAGTATTCAAAACATTTACTTACAAATTATAAGAGGAAATAAAAAATGTGTTTACATTTATCATAATAAAAAGAGCAACAAAATAAAAATCATAGTGTCACATTTGACTCACCGGCAGCAGTTTAATGTCCCCTGATCCTGGTGAATAAGACCAAGACTTGCGCAAAAACTATATATTTTAGTGAAATCTGTTATAAAATAATGACAGACCCTCTTAATCTTTTAATAATAATAGCTCCTTTAGCATAAATTAATCTAAATTTGATGACAAGAATTATTTTGGCACGTTCTGATTACTCATACTTACTTAAATGGTTTATAAAAAGTGTGTTACATGGATTGCTATAATCAATTGTATTTTGAAAAATGTAAACTATAAAAATAAATAAAAGTGTTAAATATATAGTAGCAATATGTTTTTCAAAAAGTAATAATGATTAAGAAGTATAGATTTTATTTTTAAATGTGAAAAGAAAATATTCTGTATTTTAAATAATTTTAAATGATTAAATTATATTATAAAATCAGAAATTTGATTATTTAAAGCAAACTCTTTAATATTATTCTGAAGTTAATAAAAACATAATAAAACATGTGTATATTTAGATTAAGCAAGATTTAATTTTAAAAATCTAATAAATGTTTTAAAGGTTATTAATAATTTTGAATTTTTATTGCAGAAAAAAAATAGACAAAATTGATTCTAAATATTATATATATATATATATATATATATATAATATTTATAATAATTATATATATATATATATATATATATATATATATATATATATATAAATTTGTTCTAAATAATTTAATAGCTAAATTATGCACAGTAATTATTGTGCATTATTAAAATAATTTAATCATTTTTTAATTTGAAAATTATAAAAGTTTCAGCAGAAATAAGAGAGCTGCAGGTGTAAACTGTGACTGTTTTAGCTCTGGAATTTGACATTTTATTCACAGCAATATACAGTCTAAATGTCTATAAAGTTATAAAATTACCTTTGCAAATATATTGTTGTATGGCTTAAAGTATAATTAGTTTTGTTTATTTTAGCTACTGATTTACATGATTCTTTTCTGAAAAACTTGATTGTTAATTCTTTTTCATCAAAGCTTTTTTAATAGCACACATAAGTTATATTTGAAATATTTTATTTTAATGATTAAACCTTATTTTGCATTTTATTTTCATATTTTACTCTTATTATTAAAAATATAAGTTTACAGGTGAAAAATATACTTAAAAATAATAATTCACCTTTGCAAATATGCAAAAACATAAATTAAAATAAATAATTAGAACTGTATTTTTTTATTAAATGAGTGCTACATTGCTGACAAGAATGATTAACAAAATATTAATTATTTTAAAACTATTTCTAAAATTCTAATGAATTAAAAATTGCATTATAATGATTTAAAATGTCAAAAACTCATTTCTATGGTATTTGTAAAGTTTTACCAACAATTGTAACTATCTTTTTTACCATCATTATGTAATTTTGATTTGTCTTCTTAAAAAAATATTTTCAAATAAAATCTAAGTATAATTCTGACTATTCTTATATTAAATATATTTAACAAAAGTAATATAAATTTAAAAATAAGTGATGAAAAATATACAATTTTGCTTTCCCAACTCACAGAAAATAAAATCATTGAAAGTAATTTTGCAAGCACTCTCAAAATCTGAGAACAAATTATCTATCAATGAATGCCATTGTCAACTCAGAATAATACTTACATCTTCAGCTTTTTTAAACTAATAAATCAATATATATTTCACTTTGAATTACTGCTATCACATTAGTAAAATCTGGCAAACTAATGCTATAGATAGATATATGAGAATAAAAATAATTTGATAGTGATTGTAGCCTCATTAAACATTGATGATCCAACAAAACAGATTAAACAAAACTAAAATGTATCATAGAAAAATAATTAATAATCCAACTTCTAATTTACTATTAGAAAAAAAAAATATGATAGTCTTACTAAATTAACAATATATAGTTAATATACATGTACATGTGTAGAGTCCCTTTCTTTAAAAATTCCCTTCAATATTAAATATAATATAAAAGTTATAAAAGCTGATAATATTGTGTTATATATATATATAAGCTGATAATATTGTGTTATATATATATATAATTAAAATTATCCAAAATTCACAACTCAGCCAGACTAGTGAAGAAAATAAAATCAAAACACTACCAATGGTTTTACTGTTATAAGTTCTCAAGTATAAAGAACTACAAAATAAATGATTTAACAAAACATTACCCACAATTCCACTCTCATATACCCTTAATATTAAAAGAAGTTTAAATACATTAATTGCTTCGGAATCATAAACTTTTAATAATAAAAATTCTTTAATTTTCTTTTTATTTCATTTTCCTCAAAGAAGACAACTTTAGCTTCATTAAAATTAATAGTGAAGCCTGCATCTTTTTCATGGATATACAAAGCAAAAATAAAATATTTATTTTTAACTATACTTTTATGCACCTTTATTCTTTTATTTAATCTCAAACTATTCTGACCTATATATTTCTTCTTATAAAAACAAAAAATAATATACATTACTCCCAGAATAGTTTTTTTATCAAACATTTTTTTTGTATTATTTAATAATTTAATAATTATAATTTGTATTATTTGCATTAAATAATACAAAAAAAATTTTTGATAGAAAGACTATTCCTGGAGTAGTGTATATTATTATTTTTTATAACAATGTATATTTAAGTCAGAGTAGTTTGAGTAGTTTGAGGATGACTAAAGAAAGGGGTTTGCTATTAACTGAAAGAACCCTTTAATTCCTCTTGGAGGCCTTAAAGGAACCTTGCAGGGCAAATTCCTAATGCCCACTCCATACATTCTTATCATTGCAGTGGGTATTACTATGAGATTATTCATATAGTACATGAACATGGATGGGCTGCTCACACACATGCATTATCAAATGTGGTGAATTTATTGGCTTTTTACTTCTGAGCTTAAGATCCAGAAACATCACAGTCTTTCTTCTCAGTTAGCTGATAATGCAGAATGAATATATGTGTAAATGATAAATATTTTTCCAATAGATATATACAATCATGACAGACAAAAATAAATTATGGCCTTTATTCCCAGGAGGCTGTAAAGCCACCAACCAAGGCAGCAGTTGGTGGCTGAAGATGAAGTTGCTAAAAATCTCATGATTGTGGATTCAGGCTGACATTTGATGATGACCTTTTATTTAGGTACTTACAACTGAAGATCACTTTCAAGTGAAGGAAGATTGCAAGAATTAGAACATTATTAGACTTTGTAGAGTTAGAAAAAAAGATGAAGAGGTAATTGATGTAAAATGTAGACATGTACTTTACTGCAAAGGCACAAATATTAAAAATACAATTGGAGTAGGATTCATTATTAATAAAAAGTGGAAAAACAATATTGTAGAGATTGATGGTGTATTAAACAGAGTGGCAAGTTTATTTATACAACTTAATAACACATACCAAATGCAGATAATTCAGGTTACTGCTCCAGCAAGTTCTCATAGTGATGAAGTAGTAGAAGATTTTTTGTGGATGTTAAAAAGACTTTTGATTACAATAAACAACATTTTAAAATTGTTATGGGAGACTTTAATCCTAGAATTGGTAAGGAAATAAAAGATGAAAATGCTATAGGTAATTTTGTTTATGGTAATAGAAATGAGGGCTGACATAGACTCATGGAGTTTGCAGAAAAAAAAGTTTATATTATGATTTTTAAAAAAAAATGTTAAAAGGAAGTGGACATGGAAGCATCAAATGAAAGTATAGCAGAATTGGATTATATTTTAATTAACAGAAAATACATATTTCAAAATTCAGTAATTAAACAAAAATTATTAAGAAAAACAATATTTACAGGTGATATTCCTAATCTTCAAAAACATTCTAATGAATTTAAATTTGAACTTACAAATCGGTTTCAAGTATTAGTAGATTTTGAACATAATTCGGATTTGAATTTAATTAATAAGAAAATAACTGGTACACTTTTAAAAACTGCAACAAGGATAACTGGTAGAAAAAAGCAGAAATTGACCAATAAAAGTTTTACTGAGACAAGATAATTTGTGAAGAACAGAAGGAATATGAAAATACATAAAAATGATGCATTAAAAAGGATTGAAAGTTTCAAATTTTTTTAAGATGGTGTGGAAAAGAGTTGAAAATGATATAAGAAAGCATAACTGTGAACTAGCAAGAAAAGGTGTAGAAGAGAATAAAAGGTGCAATAATGTAAAACAATATTTATTCATTGACAGAAAATTTATATCTCCAATAAGAAAAAAATGGAATTATTACTAAAAAGAGAGATGACATCATGAAATGGGTAGAAGATTTTTATCAAGAATTATATAGTAATAAAGAACACATATATCACTATATTTATTATATCTTCGGTATTGCCCAGAATTTAAAATGAAGAAGAGAAACATGCAATTAAATTTATGAAAAAAGAAAAAGACTAGGTAATGATGGAATTATAATTGATATATTAAAAAAAGAGGTGAAGAAAAAGAATTTTTTAGCAAAGTCATATACCAAATGTATAAATGACAGAGATGTACCAGTTGATTGGAAGAATGCAGTATTAATATTAATATTTCAAAAGGTGATAAAGAAGATATTAAAAAGTACAGACCTATCAGCCTTTTATCAGTGTTATACAATTTTTTTTACCACAAAAATCTGGATTTAAAAGTTGTTTTAGTACAATTAGATCATATCCAGGTATATAAAACAGTTATAGAAAGGACAAATCAATATGAGTTGCCATTATACTTTGGATTTGTAGATTATGAAAAGGAATTTGATTCTATAAACATTTCTTTAGTGAGTAAAGCATTGAATCATCAAGGTATAGATCCAAGATATTGTCTTATTTTGAAGAATATTTATAAAAATGCAACAACAATTTGATTACATAATAATACTAGAAAAATCAACATTGAGAAGGATATAAGACAAGGTGACTCCATATGCAAGAAATATTTTGTGGATTAAAATGGAAAGCTAAAGGAGTGAAAATAAATGGAGATTATTTAAGTTATTTAGATTTTGCAGATGATGTAGTTGTTTTTGCAAACAATGCTTTAGAGCTGCAGTAAATGTTGCAGGAGTTGTCAGATGAAAGTAGAAAAGTAGGACTAAAGATAAATGTTAAAAAGACTAAGATAGTGTTTAATGAATTTTCTCAATACATGAAAAGTAAGATTGATTATGATGAGTTAGAAGTTAACATTTACAAATATCTTGGTCAGAGTATTAATAAAGATAGAAACTTAATGGATGAAATTAATCATGGAATTAAACTTGGTTGGAGTTCTTTTGGTAAAAAAACTTGATACTAAAAGGATATATGCCTATGTGTTTGAAAAGGAAGGTTTTTAATAAATGTGTTTTACCAGTTTTTACTTATAGATCTGAGGCTTGGACACTTAATAGATGAGCAATACAGAGATTTCAGATCCCTCAAAAAAGTATGGAGTGATGCGTGTTAAGAGTAACAAGAAGAGATCAAAAACAATATATAATATATATATATATATATATATATATATATATATATATGTGTGTGTGTGTGTGTGTCTGTGTGTGTGTGGAAAAAACAAACAGGTGTTATTAACCTCATTGAAAAAATAAAAGTCTGAATAGGAGTTGGACTGGACATATTGCTAGAAGAGATGATAATAAGTGGACAACTGAAATTTTAAACTGGATTCAAAGAGATTGTAAAAGCTCCACATTTGACATGAATGGATGAAATAAGAAAGTGTGCAGGGATGATGTAGAGAGGAGAAGCTAAAGATCAGAGAAGGTAAATTGAACTTGGAGAGACCATCCTGCCATGGATTAATAATGTTGTTGATGATGATGATTAGTTTGAGCTTAAATGAAAGAATAAATCTATTTTAAAGTAGGGTTAGAAATAAATATGAAAAAAAAAGAATTAAAGAAACTTTATTATTAAAAGTGTCTGATCTGGTCAGATTCATGGTAGTCATACATTTTTAGTGTCTGGATGCTTATTTTTTGCTCTGCATACTACTGCATGGACTGTTTTCATTGATATGATGAGGCAGGTTAAAACATTGACAAAAGGCAAGTCAGAGTAATATTGCTGCATCTGGCTATTGTTATAAAAGAATCAAGTGGAGAAAAACTGAATGATCCCCCCATGATGGTCTAGAAATGCATTTCTCTTTCTCAACCCAACCATAAAAAGATTGCTTCATCATGCTGGACTTTGTTGTTTTAACTACCTCTTGATTTTTTTTTAAGTGCTGCTAGCTGACTTTGGCTAACTCTGCGGATAATAATTACAATAGGTGGTTTCAGCTTTTCATACTCTCTTCTATAATATTCTCTGGATAATCAATACAATAGCAGATTTCAGTTTTTTATACTATCTTCTATAAAATTCTTTGAATAATTCTTACTACGAGCTTTTAGCATTTTATACTCTCTAACTCCATCCCTGCTCGAATCTTTCTTTTGCTATCAATTCATTTGATCTCTATTTTTAATTAGTAATATTTTTCATTCTTTTATTTTCAATTTTAATTACATTGAAATTAATTATATATTGTCTATTTAGTCAGTCTGGATAATACTGTACAAAATTAGTTTCAATTAATTATAAACTTGTAATTAAAACTGCTTCCAACTAAAAGTACTTTTGAAAGAATTATATGTTAAAATAGAATAAAAAAAAAGATAAAACATAATTTTTAATTAATATTTTAACCTATTTCAAAATATTTGTATTTTTATTTTTACTTTAATTTTTTCTTCTTCAATCTATTAAATATTGAAATATAAATTTATTTTCCTATTTAATTTTTTAAAAAAATCATGTAACTTATATATATATATATGAAAAACAAAAAACACAAGTTAAAAACTTGCATACGCTTGTGTTTATGACAATAGATGGCATTATACCAAAAACACCTTCAAGCGTTTGTTTACATAAACGTCAGAGCGAGTATTTCACTATCTCTAACTTAATTTCCACCTTCATATCATGATTTCAAGCTATTTGCTATCGTCAGTGAAGGATAGGATTAAGAAACTAGATCTAAAACACAAACTCTGAGCGTTTAAGAAATAGTTTCTATTCAGCTTGCGAGCGTGAATCTTTTAGACACGTAATGTCTTCAAACTCAGCATCGCATGCCAGATAGCTACATGGGTCTGATATCAGTTCAGCATCACCATATAGTAGAAGTCTCTGCAATATATATCATTGCAAGAAAGACCTCAAAGGTACATTTATGAAAAACAAAAAACAAGTTAAAAACTTGCATACGCTTGTATTTATGAGAATAGATGGTGTTATACCAAAGACACCTTCTAGCGTTTGTTTACATAGACATCAGAGCGAGTATTTCACTATCTCTAACTTAATTTCCACCTTCATGTCATGATTTCAAGCTATTTGCTATCATCAGTGAAGGACAGGATTAAGAAACTAGATCTAAAACACAAACTCTGAGCATTTAAGAAACAGTTTCTATTCAGCTTGTGAGTGTGAATCCTTTAGACACGTAATGTCTTCAAACTCAGCATCGCATGCCAGATAGCTACATGGGTCTGATATCAGTTCAGCATCACCACATAGTAGAAGTCTCTGCAATATATATATCATTGCAAGAAAGACCTCAAAGGTACATTTATGAAAAACAAAAAACACAAGTTAAAAACTTGCATACGCTTGTATTTATGACATTAGATGATATGAAGGTGGGAATTAAGTTAGAGATAGTGAAATACTTGCTCTGACGTTTATGTAAACAAACGCTTGAAGGTGTATTTGGTATAATGCCATCTATTGTCTAAAATGCAATCGTATGCAAGTTTTTAACTTGTGTTTTTTGTTTTTCATAAATGTACCTTTGAGGTCTTTCTTGCAATGATATATATTGCAGAGACTTCTACTATGTGGTGATGCTGAACTGATATCAGACACATTACATGTCTAAAAGATTCACGCTCGCAAGCTGAATAGAAACTGTTTCTTAAACGCTCAGAGTTTGTGTTTTAGATCTAGTTTCTTAATCCTGTCCTTCACTGACGATAGCAAATAGCTTGAAATCATGATATGAAGGTGGAAATTAAGTTAGAGATAGTGAAATACTCACTCTGACATTTATGTAAACAAATGCTTGAAGGTGTTTTTGGTAAAACACCATCTATTGTCATAAATACAAGCGTATGCAAGTTTTTAACTTGTGTTTTTTGTTTTTCATAAATGTACCTTTGAGGTCTTTCTTGCAATGATATATATTGCAGAGACTTTTACTATGTGGTGATGCTGAACTGATATCAGACCCATGTAGCTATCTGTCATGTGATACTGAGTTTGAAGACATTACGTATCTAAAAGATTCACACTCGCAAGCTGAATAGAAACTGTTTCTTAGATGCTCAGAGTTTGTGTTTTAGATCTAGTTTCTTAATCCTGTCCTTCACTGATGATAGCAAATAGCTTGAAATCATGATATGAAGGTGGAAATTAAGTTAGAGATAGTGAAATACTCACTCTGACATTTATGTAAACAAACACTTGAAGGTGTTTTTGGTATAACGCCATCTATTGTCATAAATACAAGCATATGCAAGTTTTTAACTTGTGTTTTTTGTTTTTCATAAATGTACCTTTGAGGTCTTTCTTGCAATGATATATATTGCAGAGACTTTTACTATGTGGTGATGCTGAACTGATATCAGACCCATGTAGCTATCTGGCATGTGATGCTGAGTTTGAAGACATTACGTGTCTAAAAGATTCACACTCGCAAGCTGAATAGAAACTGTTTCTTAAATGCTCAGAGTTTGTGTTTTAGATCTAGTTTCTTAATCCTGTCCTTCACTGATGATAGCAAATAGCTTGAAATCATGATATGAAGGTGGAAATTAAGTTAGAGATAGTGAAATACTCGCTCTGACGTTTATGTAAACTATTGCTTGAAGGTGTTTTTGGTATAACGCCATCTATTGTCATATATATATATATATATATATTGTTAGAATGAGATGGGGGGTATGAGAAAGAGAAAAGAGAGAGAAAAGAAGAAAATCCTAATAATGAAATGGAGATAGGGGTGTGAGAAAGAAAAAGAAAGAGAAAAGAAAAGAAGAAAATGCTAATAATGAAATGAGAGAGGGGTGTAAAAAAAGAAGAGAAAGAAGAAGAGAAAATGCTACTAATAATGAAATGGAGATAGGGGTGTGAGAAAGAAAAATAAAGAAAAAAGAGAAATATAATACTAATAATGAAATGGAGATAATGATAATGGTAAAGATAAATGATGGGAAAAAAGAGTTAAGAGGGAAAAGAAATGGGGAAAAATAATAGAAATGATATTTGTAATGGAGAGAGAAAAAGAATGAGATGATTGAAAGATATGAAAGAGAGATATAAGAAGAAGATGGAATAAAGGAGATATAAATGAAATGAGATGATAGAAGAAACTCTTAACGAATGTTTTAAATAGCTGAGATGATAGAAAGATATGAAAGAAAGATATAAGAAGAAGATAGAATAAAGGAAAGAGAAATGAAGTGAAATGATAGAAAGATATGAGAAATGACATAAAAACAAATGGAATAGAATTGAAATGATATAAAATGAAATATAAATAAGAGACTCTAAATGACTCGGCTCACTGGGGTTACAATAAATTTAAAGAAGAGAGATGATGATCCAGAGATGTATAATCAAATAAAGGTCAAATCCAATACTGATGAACTATAACTACTACAGCATATCGATATTTTAATAAACCATACAAAGATTATCTAAATTACTAATCAATGTTTTACCATATCAGTCTTTCTAATAGATTATACACTCTCTGAATAACACCTATGATGCTTTGCTTTAAAATATTATCTTACAGAATTATATTTACTAAAACAACAAGAGTGAATAACCTCAGGGATTTTAAAACTAACACTCTTGTGTAAAATTAAAGTTTAAGTTAAGTTGCCTAATAAAGAATTACTATGATTAATACATAAATAAGTGACATCTTAGCTGACCATAAAATAATTTTAATATGTTCAATCTTAAAATAATAAACAAAACAAATATTAATTCACAAAATTTAATGAATCAATTTAAATTTAACTAATAATGGCCTGTTATCTAAGATATTACTTGAGCAAAGAAAAGAGCAAGGATACTTTTAATGCCTTTCCATACTCACAGATAACAACTAAAGACCTCAAATGCAAATTTATTAGAATTCTTTAAATATATAAGATTTACGATGATGATAGATGATGTACAGTAAATATAAGACAAGGTGCAGCTTTTAAAATAATATTAATTAAAATATTCTTCTAAAATACTAATATTGTTAATCTGATATTGCATAATCTTTAGTCTGAAAGATATACTGATAATTTAAAAAATAAACTTTTAACTAAATATTTAATTATATATCTGCTATAATGCAATTATCTGTATTTATGATTCAATGTGAGAATCATTTACTTTAACATGTTTTTTTTTTAAATTTTCAAGACAATATCAACTATATTTAATTAACTTAGAATATCCTTGTGAATGTCTGAATTGAAGATTCAATAACTTTAAAATTTTAAGATTTTGTGAACTTGGAACCCAAGACAATAGTATATTCTCATATAAAAGTAAAACAAACAAAACAAAACTTTTGAAATAATAATAATATGATTTATTAATAATGAAAAGACATGTCTACAAATGTAGAAGAATACAAACAATGCCAGTACCGCACTAAGATTTAATACAATTATTTGGACTCTTAACAGTTTTATTTAACTTACACTAATACACTTAATAACCTACAAAGGTTATTCACTGTTACTTTCTTTTAATAATTATATTTTTCTCAAAAAAAAACATCTTAAATTTTAATTATCATATGTACTTAATAAGCACACTACTATCCTTCTTTATTAGACTAATTGATAACTTTATTGTGTCATCTAATAATCAGAATGACAACCAGAACTAGGTTTATATTGAAACTCTAAGCTTAATTTTATACCCCTCAACTTAACAAACGTTAAGTTGGAATAAGTATATTCAACAATACTTTTTAAAAATATCATCACTAATTTCACGGATATAACTAATATCACAGCTAGATATATGCTTAAATCAGATTAAGCTAATGTTAAAATTAAACTAAATTAAGTGTATGGGGCAATCATTCATCAGAGATCAGTTATACTTTTTAAAATAACTTTAGTCCACATAAAATTATTCCCTCAATGTTTTAAAGATAATGATGTAACAGACTTACAAATCCAGCGGCGAAATTCTGGATGAAAATATTAAATTAGTATGTGTGAATTGCCACTTATACCATATGCATATTTAACATACTTTAAAATAAATATAGATTTTGTTAGCTTGTGTGTGATAAAACTATCATAGCAACACAATTTAAACATTGATATGCCTATGAGCCTTAAATTAGCTACAACTACCTGAAGAAATACATTTCCTCAAACAAGCATATCTTGTCATACAAATCTAAAACAAATGCAACATCACCTACTGTGGTTGAATTAGCATTAAGTCATCATGAATGATAGGCATAAAATATAAAAATACTAGGCTCCTCAGAGCTGGAAAAGAATGTGGTGGTTTCCAAAATACCTAACTATGAGGCAAAATTAAGATTCTGGAATTCATCTTCAGTACATCTGGGAACAGGAACACCCACCAGAAAAGCACAATCCTCTCATGGGATTTCCAATGCTTATAAATGTGATCATCATCACTGAAAAATACAATACAATATCCTCTTTCTGGGAATAAGTACTATCAAATCATGGAAATACAATACAATAAGGATGGAGGATTTTATCTACTCCATAAGCATATTCAAAAATTATTACTAAGCCTAACTCTTGAGGCTAACAAATACTTACTAATAGCAAGATATATACTTCACCTTAATTAATTCAGTTATTCCTAAGAAGTCTAAAAATACAAAATGTATATCCAATGATCGGACCAACAAAGCATACTATGTGTCAAATGATTACTGTAGAAAATACTTTAAACTTAAATGCATATAAAATTCTAGGCAAGGCACAATGCACACATAACAAAATATTAAATGCTAAAATATAATAACTAGTGGACTTTTAAAATTGTAAATTAAATGCAAGAATATTAACTTCTTGATGAATATAAAATATTTGTAGTTATTCTTAATATAACATTCATAAAACAAATGAATAGATATTATCTGATAAACTTCTTTAGTAAATTTAAAATAAAAATTGAGTAAAACATCCCATTTATATGAAAATAAGACTGTGATATTTAAATGTCTATAATAAAATTATTAAATAGAAACTAGCTAATGTAATGCTTGATAAATAAACTAAATCTACTTACGAATGGCAAAAAACATTTGCTCATTCAAATAAACCTATTTCGTTTTAAAATTATAACCCTAGTTTACCTGTATATTTATGCATAAGTGTTACAAAACAAAAACTAATAGCATAAACATTTCATGGGTTTTTTTAAAAAAAAACAATAAAACAGACCATAAAAAAATACTAATACATTAATCTAAGTTCATATTTCCACTCCGTGACAATTTTTTTCCATTTCATAACATGTAGACAATTTATCCAGGTTAAGATATCGATTTAAATTCGAAGCTTCAACTAATACATTTATATACATGGCAATCATTTCCAAACGAAAATGTTCAATAGTTCATTAATAATATTTTTTAAACAATTTTTAAAAAAAAATTAAATAATAAGATTAAGCCGGCATGAAACAAAAAAAATTCTTCAGCTGAACACACTTTAATTTATTTATAGGATCCTGAGTTCAAAATTGCATATAATAATAATAATAATAATATATATTTCTTTATCTGAAGTTCTTTATCCTCTTTTAGGAAAACACTTCTTTTAAAATATAGTTTTTTAAATAGTTTCCAAATAATATTTCAAGACATATTTATTTTTAAAATTACTTTCCTTTGCTTACTTTTAAATATGAGATTAAAATTTTTTTTACTGCTCAAGACATTTCTCAATTTATATGCTATAATTAATGCCATAAAGTTATTTTTAAATACTAGCAAGTATGACCATTTATAATGTACACAATAACTATTAATTCATTATTAATCATTATAGATTGCTTTAAAGTTTTATTTCCAAATACGGGTCCTTTCTTACTGTGTAAATAAGAATTATCCTTTAAAATGTATATATTATCTGTTTGCATTTAGCTAAACAAATCATTTTTATATATGTCAAGATATAAGTAATAACTTCTTTTTTAAAAAAAAAAATAATAATAATAATCATTCTTTATAGTTTCACTGTAATTGAATGTAGCAGCTTCTTTATAATGTTCATTTTAAACTTTTTTAAAAAAATTCTTTTTTTTTTTTTTACATATACTTTTAATCTAACAGGAACAATAATTAGCATTTTATTTTCAAAATAGTTTAATACCACCGAACGCTTATTTATGGAAATGATTAATAGTTTGTTTCTTAACTTTACTTCCAAGTAAAGAAAAATAAACAAATTAAAGTTATTTAATATGTGAGATGCTTTAGTTAGTCTAGACATTTTTAATTATAATTTCTATGCCTCGACTAAAATTCCAATTGTCAAAAAACGGATTACCTTTTTTTTTAGCCCTCCTTTATTACAAGACAATTTTAAATATTTTAGACAGACTTTTATTTTTTTTTAGAAATATCAAGTTCTTTAAAAAAATTACTTCTATTAATAAAATTTTTAAGATCCACACCAGTTGAATCGAAACAAGTTCAGTTCCAGAATGGTCCCTCGATATCCATTTTATATCACAATTTTTATTCATTTAAAAACCAATAAAAATTATTTGTTATTAAATTTTAATATTCTGACAAACCAGCTGTGGAATCAATCTACTGACATAATCAATATAATTTTCCCATACCATGTGATCTTCAGCTGCAAAGTCAAAATTTTATTATTAACAAATATTATGCAATAAATGTTTTTTAATGATATTTTACATAACACAATAGTAATTAATATGAAATTCAAAGTTATACCTTTTACTAAACCCTTAAATATATCATTTAAAATAATTTTATCCACACATCTACTTTATTTACTTATTTTAAACAATATGGGAGTTAAATTATTTTTTTATTCTTATGTTTCCATGTCTCTGCCTGCACATATTCTCACATACATCTGGCATTACATTAATTGTTTAAAATTATTTTTAAAATTACAACAATAAAATGTTAATGATTATTTAATCTAAATAACTTTTATAACTGGAATGTTAAACTACAAAACTAATAACAAATATGCTTATTTTTTTTTAATAACAACTTACATATCATTTTTTTTTAATTTATTACTTAGTTATTCCAACTTAATAATAATATCTTATTATTCTTTAGACATTAAAATGGATTATACAATAGTTATTTTGGAATACATTTAATACTATTTATCAATTCACAATTATTTTTTAACGTTTACTAATGTTAAATTATTACCTAACATCCCTTATCAAACAAACTGATATTATTAAACATATTTAGATCATCCTATTTTAATAATTAACTACTTTAATTTCCATTTTTATCATCATTATTTTTTTATTTTTTTTTTAATTTTAAACAAAAGGTTAAGCTAAAATAACCTTGATTACCTCTTGGAACTAAGTGACACTTCAGTTAGGTACAATATATATATATTATAACGATCGAAATGAAAGTGAAGATCGAATCTAACCACAAACTACGATATCTGCTCTACAGGGCGCCATCTAGGCATTTAAACCTAGAAAAATTTATAGAGTAGGCAGATACGCGCTGTTAAAATTCCACTTTATTTAAATATTCAGATTGTTAGCCCAAGTCACTAGCTCAGTGGAGTAGCAGAGATAATAAAATATAAATTTTATATCTTAAATATAAAAGAATAAAAGCCACTGCCAGAAATTAACACATAAAAATATTTATTTACGCACATATAAAATAACATTTAAATTATGAGGAATAAATTCAACATTTTAGATTTTTCTATTAATCTTTAGTTTTACATTTAAGTATATTACAACCATGAGTTTAATATTTATTTAGTGAGTCGAGTATGAATAGACTACATAGATCTGCATTTGAAAAGAAAATATTCTTCCCTGATTTAACCTTAGGCAACAAATTTCGCAATCAAACCGGCGCCAATCCATCTGATACATTTATGTATTCAATGTAGCATGAAAATACAACAACACAAAATACTATACTGTCACAAATGTACATCTGATGAGTAAGTAGAATTAGAGAAGACATTGTCTCTCCACCAACAGGAATGTTACAGCTGTTGGTGAGTAGAACAATAAACATAAAACTCCATAGGAATGGATCGCGGTCCTTTGCCATCTTACAAACCTATCCATAGGCAAACAGAAGGTGTGTGGCATATATATATAATCCTGCCCCTAGTGGATCCCATACTACATCTACAATTACACAAATATATCCAATCCATTGAACCAATTCAACTACGAAATGAATAACCTAAGATTACCCTCCCTTAATATAACTTTACAAAACTATATAGCCATTCATGCCCGACTTAAATTTAACATTTAAATATGTTCGCACAGATTATTTTTATACAATTTGTTTTGTAATGTCAAGTATAGATTGGCTGCACAGATTCCACGGTCAAAAACATTCCAAATTAAACAGAACCGATCAAAATACAAAGTCAATCGATAACGTCAATTGCTGAGGCAATACAGGAGACACTTTGGTGTTCATCATAAGACACTGCAGTGACATCGTCGACTTATATATTCTAATCAACTGTGAAAACCACAACATAATCAACCACTAACAAATCTATGCAATGTCTATACCCAACTTAAATGTAATGCATTTAATAATTTCTACAATAAATATTACTACAAATAAAAATAATAAAATGGAAATGATTTTAGCAAAACTTAACTATATAAATTTAAACAATCAATTATTAATTTGAAAATCAAATAAGAGTTCATTTTAAAATTTAAATTAGCTGAATCTTTAAAAAAAACAATAACGAAAGTTCTTAATTACTTTTTTTTGTTGTTGTTAATTTGTAAAGTTCATAGCTCACGATAGAATAGTCCACGTTTCTGCTTTTAATCCCTGCGACACCTCCATTGGAAGATAATGTTCTGGAAATGGCAATATGTGCTTCAAGGTATCACAGTCTTTTCATTTTTCTTTTAATAGAGAATGTGGTATGTGCGTCCTACCACATCTCTCAAACACAAAGCGCTGGAACTGTCCAAAAAAACTATTTCTCTTTTTATATCATCCACACGGATTCAATCAACAAAACGTCACTAATCTATCACTTCCGTTAGGGTCCAAGCCAAGGCTTGGTGCTTCCATTGGTCAAGCTAATTCCTCTTTATTTTCTTATCTATATTTCATCAGATCATTTTAATTATACAAAAGCCAAAGGCTAGCTTGCTTTTCAAACAATTTATAAACAATCATTTCCATTTACAGATTACAAGAATTAATTAATACCTGTTTTTATTTTTAAATCTTGTACTTTTTTTTATAAAAAAGTACGTTCAAATACTTATTTATTTGGGGTTTTTTTTAAAAAATATTTTTAAAGTTTGGCATCTGTGCGAATGTATATATGTTTAACAAACATTTTAATTTTAGCGTTTAGTTTCTTACTTTTATTTGCGAACTTTTAAGTTTTTATTTTAAATTAATGTAACGACATATTTATATATCGTTACAATATATATATATACACTTATGCTATGTATACATACATTGGCATACATTACCCCTCTTCACAATTGAGAATGTAAATATGTTAATCCCTTTACTTAAGTATTGACCACTTTAAATTCTTAATAAAATAACTTTAATTACTTTTCGAAGTATATGTTGGTTTTTTTTTTCATTACTAAACAATAAATGGTAAAATTAAGAGAGGTATTCAATAAAGTATTAGGCAATTCACACACACATTGATTTTGTATTGAACAAACCAACTTTTTAATTTCTTCTGGAAGTTGTGACTAAAGCATTGGACAGTTTTGTGCACTATGGATCATGGACACAGACTTTGAATGTGCAAATGGCAGGATTACTTCAACTGCAAATTCAACTTATGAAAATATTTTTTATTTAGTTACTGGGATTTTTATTTCAGTTTTATTATTACTGAACCAGTATTTTCTCTACTGGTGCATCATCATCAATATTATTTAATCTATATCCATACCCATCTATATAACAATGTCACCTCAAGAAAAGGCTTAATCTAACCCATAGGCTTAATCCAACCCATTATCTGATCTGCAATTTATCCCTTCACCTAGTATACACCTCAATTTTAATTGAACATTTTTGATATTTGATAATGATTTATTTTCATTATTATTTTTATCATTATTAATTCCACATTTATTTATTTGACTTTTATTTTGAAGGCATTATTTTTAATGTATTTTATTTTTGTTTTCTTTTTCAAATATTTGAAAATCAGGCACTCTTAACAAACCTGGAGCTTAATTGTAAGAATAGAAGATTTTAACCCAGATTTTTAAGTACCCTTCATCTATTCCCATTTTCTGCTAAACCAGGATTCATCAGTTGGTCCAGATTATCTCCACATGTATATAATCAGTGCTCAGTTTATATTAAGATAGCAAATATTCATACTTTGATGGACAGGCTTCAATGTACTTCAACCTTCAACTTTTCAGCCATCCATATCATTGAAAATCTGATGATGAAAACCCAAATCCCATGCTGATGCCAATATTATTGCCATGCCCATGTTGACCTCAAGTCACTCTGAACCTTCATGTATAGAGCCTTATCCATTTAAATACATAGAAGACAGATTTGACAAACAGGCACTCTTTACAAACCCAGAGTTTAATTGTAAGTATTAGGGATTTGAACTCAGATTTCCAATCACCCTCTATCTATCCACACTATTGCATACAACTGATACACATGACATGAAGATTTGCTATCTTAATATAAACTGAGCACTGATTATATATATATATATATATATATATATAATCAGTTTATATATATATATATATATATATATATATATATATATATATATATTGTAACCAGTTGGGTTACATCACACACACTAATATAGTCTATGTGAATATATATATATATGTAAAATAAAGGAAAAGTAGAAATAAACACAGACAAAAATTATAGTAGATATTTTCTTCATTCATTAAAATAAAATAATAATAATAACTCTGATTTAAAATATTGTTTTATAAATTAATCTTTTAAAAAGGTCTGAATAAATATAAATATTGCATTATTATTAATTATTACTCTGATTTTGAAATTTAAAAACACTCTATTGTATTTTTGAAATTTTAATTAATTAAACAAAATTTTTATCTATTAGAAATCCCCTAAGTAAAAACATGTATATGAAGGGATTAGTGAGATAAAAATAGAAACTCTGTTTTTAATCAAAGTGTTGTTAACACCTCAGATGATTTTATAAAAAGAGCTGATAAAAATATTAGCCAGTTTGGATAATGATTTTTAAGAGAGCAGTCAACTGAAAATTGGTTTCAATATTTTACTGCAACTTGATAAAGTGCAGCAGTTGGTTTTAGCTGACCAGAGAGTTTGCAGAAAAGCTACCATGAACAAATGTTGCTGAAGGCAGGAGCTGCTACTATTTTCCTTCACAGGAGTTTTGGTTTTGAAGCTGGGTCACTTCTCAATCAATAGCCTGAAAAAATGAGGACAAAATGACTAGCAGAGTTATATAAACTTCTATGAAGATCTAACGGAGTACAGTCCAATAGCTGCCTTATAGTTTACTGCAGTTTTGATTTATGAAGCCAGGGTCACGTCAAATGCATCAACTAGCTGCTTAAATATGTTCTAGAAGACAGCTTGACAAATGCTTGGACTACAAAAGTAAGCTCATGGTATGCCAACTAATTACTTGGATAATTTTACCTGAAGATGACAACAAACCTATATTATATTTTCTGATGGACCAAAAACCAAGCTTACCAAGAGAAAGCTTGAAGAAATTGGTGTACTGATGCTACTGTTCATCTATGCAAGCAGGAAACCACAGATAAATACATCGCGTGTGTATACAGTGAGTTGTATTTTTTTAAATATTCCTTATAAAAGACATTTTAACTTCGTAACTGAAAGTAAAATTTGCTCCAGTCAAATGTTTAAAAGAGAGACGATTTGCTATATATATTTTGCTAAGAAATAATTTTCATATTCATTAAAAAAAAGGAATATATAATTTAAATGCCAACATAATTTTGTTTGAATTAAAATCGAAAAAGCACATCTTTTAAATTGGTCCAAAAAACGTTGATAATTAATCAACAAATACCTGTCAAAAAAAATTGACTATACTTTTGAGAACTTATAGATTGAAACTAATTTTTAATTGTATCTATATTTTGTTTATACACAGGTATAGGTAGAAAATTTATGTTTTAGAAAATGATAATACTATTGTAAAAATTGAAATAGATAAAAGTCAGTATGCGTATGTATGTACACGCACACTCATATATGTAAAATTTTAATAAATTTTTTTTTTATTAAATGTCAATTTATTTTTATTTTTCGCGCGTCTGTGCGCATATATATATATATGTAAATCATAATAATAATTTGAATATATTTTATTATACGTTTTGTAAATTAATGTAACAATTTAAATGTTGAATAGTAATTATTTATATCTCAATGTGATCATTTGAAATTCTATATTATAATCAAAATCAGATGTATTGTAAATAACAATGGATAATCAAAATCAGATGTATTGTAAATAACAATGGATGTCAGATAGACACTTATGTGTAAAGTTTTGATCATTTTTCTAAATTAAATGTTAATTCAAACATGTTTATTTTGTATCAAGCCACATGCCTGTGTGCTGAAGGGGTTTGGATAAACCTAATTTATTAATCATGTAACTCAATGAATACTTTTCAAAATCAGAACCCTTAATCTATAAGACCTTAAATATCATTTATTTTTTTTTGTTATTGTTATTAATAAACTTATATTTAATTGTTAAAAATTGTATTCCAACATCTCTTGTTCACATACAGTAATAGAGACCATGTTCTCTGACCTAGATTTCAGACACAGATAAATGGGGATGTGTTTGGTGCTTTGGGTATCCAGAGATGATCAATCATCATCCTGGTATGCGCAAAAGAGGATACTCTTTAAAGCCCATGCACTATTATTTTTTTATTTTACTTTAGTCTTTAATAAAAATTTAAGTTTATAGTTGGCCAGTACAAGTGGCCTGAGCATTGATGATGATCAGCATGTTTTAAATGTCCCAGCATTATTGTTTAGATGATTTTGTGTATTTTAATGGATGGGCACTCAGCTGGTACATCCAAATTATATTCATATAATTACCCAAGCTGGCAAAGGCTCAATAGTTAGCCTGGTCTACAGAACACCCATTTCCAATCCAGTCACAAGGTTGACTGTTGATTTATATTTTTATGGTTCAAATCCAGCCACAAGATGGTCGGTTGTTTTATTCTGATTTATTGTACTAATTTGTTTATTCCCATCAATGATGATGGATGGATGGATGGTTGTTTCTCTCGAGTACTCATACTTTTATTTATAATGCTGGTTGATGATTAATTATGCTTTTAGTTGCTTTTCTGAGTTAGCTTCTGATCTCTCAATGATCTGTCAATGTTCTCAGAGATTATCTAATCTCAGTTTATGATTAAATAGTTTATACTTATATATACTTTTGTAAATTATTTGAAATATTGATGGATTGGGAGTGATGATGATTTTCCATCACCCAGTTCAAACTTGTTTTACCTACAATCCACCCCCATCCTGTTACAATATATATATATATATATATATATATATGTATATATATATATATATATATATATATATATATTTGGGGGGGATGTTAATCTGGACCAACTGATGAGTGCTGGTTTCGCATGAATTATGTATATTGGTGATTGGTTATCTTTTCTACACATGTGTGGTCATGTGTATCAGTTTTATGAAATAGTGTGGATCGATGGAAGGTGCTTTAAAATCTGAGTTCAAATCCCCTATACTTACAATTAAGCTCCAGGTATGTAAAGAGTGCCTGGTTTTAAAATATTTACACATCAAGCTTCTATCTTGCCAATCCCTCTCCTATGTATCCCCCAATGAATAGGGCTATTGAAGTAAAATGGCAGGTTGATAGGATTTTTTTCTTGTGTGTTGTTGTTGTAGTTGTTAATTATTTTCTCTTGTTAATACTATAAGGAAGAATAAAGCATTAGATAGAATTATAGTTTCAACAATAGAGCAGATGACAGTCAGCATAGTACTTTGTGAGCTGGGGTAGCGAGCCTAGCATGTTGTATAAAAATAATAATAAATAGATAAATTGTGTCATTCACTCGGTTAAAAACAAAAACTTGTTTTCATAAAAATATAAAACATAAGAGTAAAAGTAGAAATAAAATAGATGAAAACCCATTCAGGAGAAAATAAGGAAGAGAAAATAAAGGATAGCACAGATAAAGCAGGAGAGACCGGTATGATGGATATTATTGTGAGAAAGTTGCAGGAGATAGAAGAAAGAATGGAATTAAGATTTGAGAAAATAAGAGAAAGACAGGATGGGTTGTTAGAAATGCAAAAAAGCATGAGATTAGAATACTAGCAGTAGAAAAGAAACTTTACAAGCAGACAGGGTAAGGGGAAGGCAAAGAGGAAAAAACCCAACCCAAAGAGAGGATGACCTAGAGGAAGGGCAAATGAAAGCTGAGATAGAAAATAAAGAGGGAGGAAGAGAATAAAGACCAAATAAAGCAAAATAGTATAGTAGAAGATAAGGATGCTACAGTGAGATGCTCGATACCACAATTGCAGGTAATCCAGTTCCTAAAATTAGTGTTCACCAGGCAAATGGGAGAGATGCCAATCAAACATTTAAAAAGCTAAAAGAGATATTTTATCATTAATGAGATGACTGAAGAAAGCAAATTGGCTATTGCCTGTAGCAACTTGGTGAAAGATGTGCAGTCATGGTAGGATCCACCCAAGACTTATCAAGAGTATAGGGAAGTGGTAAGAGACATGTTCCAGTCTGAAGAAAGACAAGAAAATGGTGAGATATTATGCAATGCAAGAAAAATATAAATGATTAGTCAGGAAAATTATTCTTTGTTTTTCTGTCATTGGGTAGTCAAATTGTGCACCTTAGATGTGTGTAACATGACAGTAAACAACATTATTAAGGTAGTGTAACTTGCCAGTGAAAATTGAACAGATGCTCCTGGGAAATGGGAAAGCCTTTATTGAGGAAGTAGCCGAACTACTAAATGCTACAGACATGAGCACACAGGACTACAAAGAACTGCTGGATAGAAGAAAATCAAAAATGCTCAAATGATGAAGATGATTGAAGAAGATAGACATCCAATAGGGATCCAAAAGGGTTACCAAAAGGAAGATAAGAAAACATCAAAGCATCCATATTATGAAAGGGAAGACCGTCAAGAATTACCCAGGTCATATGGTGAACAGTGGAAAAGGTTGCAATTCCCCATCACCAATGTTAAGAGGTAGAGAATGATCAAGCATATTTTTTGTTTTGTTTGTTTGTCTTGATCTGTCCAGATGTTTCATTTTGTCATGGTTTTAAGTTGATAGGTCAGTTAACACATGTATATGGGAAGTAAGCATGGACACAGGATATGTATATGAAAGAAAGAAAAATGAGGAGAGATCATGGGAATTTTTTATATATATATTATTATGTTAGCCCTCAAAATAAGTATACCTCATTTTGAAGTCTTTCCAATGGAGGTATTGTAACAGTAGTTGGGTTCAAATCCTGTTACAAGGGAGTCACATATTCCCTAACAGCCTAGATAAGTGTAAGGCCCATAAATTGGTCTCAATGTGTGAGTATGTATATAAAGAATCATATAGATATATCTTGAAAAAAAAATAAAGTTTGAAAGTTTCATTTTTATTAAAAAAAATAAAAAAACAAACTGAGAAAGATGTATATAGTTATAGTTGTTTTTTTTTAAATACATTCAGAAAAAATATGTGTTAATAAATTGTGGAAATGGAATTATATGCAAATATATAATTTTTTTGGTTTATTACTTATTTCAAATGTATATTTTCTTTTAGTTTTATCATACATAGTATTTTAATGAGAGTAAAAAAAGAACTTTGAGATATCTATCTTGAAGCAATTTGGTGTCTTTTGTTCCATTACTTAGCCACTCTAAATTTCAGGAAATCTTAAATAAATGTACAGCTAAAAAAAGAAAAGAAACCTAAAAGAAAATATTAAAAGTATGCCTGAGAAGTAGAGATCTCAATGCTGATAAACTATTTTGGTAAATAAAAAAAATTTAATTATTTAGTTTGTGAAAAAGTAAAGTGAGAGCAATAGTGTAGTGTTTTTATGGACAGAAATGTTATATTAATATTTTTTTTTGATTTACTAGTGCGGTTATGCTTGCATTATAAAAAATGAAATATTAAATGCACTTTAATCAACCATCTTGAGAAGAAAATGGATTTAGCAATACCAACATATACAATTGCTACAATCATAATGATGGGATAAGAACAAATACATGTACGGAAATCACCCTATGCTACAAATAGATAGCTGTTCCTGTTTAATGCCTGCTCATCCAAGAACCTAAAAGATCCTACCAATATACTGCTAAAATAATCCAGTAAGAAATTAATCTTGAACCGTATACATTAAGAAAGCTTCCAATAGTCATTATTTTCTATATCCAAGCAATAACCCAAAATGGATGGTGGTGCCGGACTTTCTTTATTAACAGATTTTTTTTCCATTCATTGACAATAATGAATTCATAGATTTCATTTGGATCATTGAAACAAGCTTATGTGGAAATAAACGTATCCCTAATATAAATAAAATCCCAGGTACTCCAAGGTAAATATGACTAATTTCTATTGTCTTGAGTGAACTGAAAATTGCCTATCGTTACTCTCTAAAGGTTTAATCATTGTTTAAAAGTACATAATTTAATCTGTAATGTGTAAATGCATTCTTACACATGCTGTTTAATTATATGGTCTTTTATATTTAACAAATTTCATTTTTTAATCTTTTTATGTTATCATTTGATATGTAAATTATATATTTTTTCTCTTTTTCCAACATTTAATTAGATGGAATAGAAATAAAATTGTATACTTACTTTAAAACAAATTATTTGTCTATCATTAATGAACATATTTATCACTTATATTGGCCTAGTTCCCTTCCTGGCCATATATCTCTCAGAATAAATTGAGTATGCTTTTCAAAGTAAGCCATTATATTAATATGCTTTTAAACTCCAAACCATAAATTCGAGAAGGAAATAGATTGTGCATTGAGGTAATAAATGTTTTAAAGCAGGGAGTTCAAAGTAGCTAATTTTAAACAGCATGCAATCTAATTTGAGAAGCATAGAAATCAGGGAAAGATTGTTCCAAATATGCAAATTTATCCATTTACCTCTGTTCCGCCTGATAAGTATTGTTACCTCCCAGCCCTGGGATTTGAGCTAGCTAGATGGCTGGGTACCTAATTAGCAATAGTTCTAAAATTACTTAAATAGGAAAAGGATAATTCTTACAGTACTAGTAAGATTGGTGCTTGGGGTCAGATTAACTGTCACTTGTAAATATACTTTATTCAAAGAAATTGTTGTTCATCTCTTTAATGAGATAATGGCTACTATGTTGATTTTTTTATTTTTTGTTAACTTCCATCCTTATATAGGATTTGTAGATTTTATTTCTGAAGATTTTATTAAGAAAGTAAATTTGTATTCAAACCCAATATGATAGATAGTATTCAATTCTATCTGCAGGTGTTATGGTGACTAGACAGCCATAGGTTTGCATTTACTACCCTACATGGTCAACAGATAAAATTGTTTTAGATATTTTGATGATGAAAATCCAAATCCCATGCTGATGCCAATATTATTGTCATGCCTGGTCAGAGTGACTTCAGGTCAACATGGGCATGGCATTAATATTGTCATCAGCATGGGATTTGGATTTTCATCATCAGATTTACAATGATATGGATGGCTGAAAAGTTGGAGGTTGGAGTAGATTGAAGCCTGTCCATTAAAGTATGAAGATTTGCTATCTTAATATAAACTGAGCACTAATTATATATATATATATATATATATATATATATATATATATATATATATATATGGGAGATGATAATCTGGATCAACTGATGAGTGTTGGTTTAGCATGAAATATGTTTATTGGTGATTATTTATTTATTTTTTTTTTTTTCAAAACTTTTTTATTTTTACATAATTTATTTCCATCATGCTCTTCTATTTTTTCCGACTTATGAATTGGATTTATCACAATAATAAAAATAAATGGAATCAAGGGTTTGTCATTGGTTTTTACTTGATTTGATATTCAAAAAAAATACATTTGTTTATTTTATTTTCATCTTTTTTTTATTAAGATTAAAACTTTAGCAATCATTTTATTTATTCGCATTCCATGGTTATTATTTATTTGTTTAAACCAGTGAATCTATCAGATTATATTTAGTTTTTATCTGGTGTTTTTTTTTTGTTTTTTCTTTGAGTGAATAGCCACTCATACCAGGGGATTGTGAATCAGCCCTTGGGCTTTCATTCTTCCTTGCATGAGTGATATCAAAATCACTCCAAGTTTTCAGAAATATTTTTGTTCCTTAAAGGCTATTAGAAAATTGATTTCGGACTCCACTCCCTGAATTTACTCTATGTCTATACCTTATGGCATTTATAGCTGGCTCTTTAGATTGGGGCTTAAAACCCCTCTCTCTCATATCATAGGGTGCTCTAATGCTGTCAAAACACTCAACAATTCTACCATTTGCTCCACTGTTTTTCTTTCATTACCTATGAGCATTTGTTTGACATGATAATGAAAGTTGAGATGAACTATCCAAATAAATTGTTGTTTGAATGGTGGGTTGACCATTAAAGAGTGTAATTCCACCAACTAAATTGTAAAAAAATTTACCTGGCCACCATTTATCTTGTGACACTTTTGATGAATATTTTCTTATCAATCCTCACTCCAATAACTAGCTAATAAAGCTTTTCTCTACTTGTTGAAAGTGACTAGGTTCATTATGTAATGAATCATACCAAGCTCATGACCCTCTATGTAAATGACTGCAGACAATTGTGATCATTGCTTTTTTGCCTAACTAATTTAAAATGAAATACCACTCCAAGCAATTTAAATGTTCCATGAGAGTTTCACCAAGGTGGCCAGAAAATATCCAGATTTTTAAAAACTGATTTATGATTGCCAGGTTATTTACTACATGTACATTTACATTTTCACTCAGCTGGGCAGAGTTTTTTACTTCTATTAGCATCTTTTTTTCATCTAATGCCTGTTTTCCTGCTGCTTTTGCTAATACTTATTTTATCTATTTTTTGTCAAACTAATAATTTCGACTTTTATATACTCAATTAATAACCTCTCACATTAGCCCTATATTTATTTCATTTTTTACTTTCATTTTCTTTTAATATTTGGTAAGCTGCTTTGATTTGATTCTTGATTTGCATCTTGTTTTTGTTTATCTCTCTCATAATTTCCTCTTTCATTTTATCGTAACCTTGTCCGATTTGATTTTTTAATTTTTCAACCATTTCTCTTTGCTCTTTTAATTTTCTGTTTGTCTTGTTATATTTCTTTTTTAGATCTTCAGCTGTTTCTTTAGTCAGTTTTTTAAGGTCTTTGGGTGTTACTCTACACTGGTTTTAATCTCTTTGGGTAGTTTTTTACTTTTTAGCTGCTTCTTTTTGTTGGTTATTCAATTCTTCAGCTATTTTTTCACTCTCTTCAGCTGTTTCTTTTTTTTTTCACACATGCTGGTTATTAGTGCTATAATATCACTATTTTCCTGTTTATTTGTGATTTCCTTTTTTTTACTTTGCTGTTCTTCACTAGAAACATTTTTTACTTTTTTATTCTTGGTTTTAGTTTTCTATTCTTCACTGATAACATTTTCTATTCCTTATTCTGAGCCTCCATTTTACCTCTTTGTCTTGTAATCATTTATGATTTTAAACAACTTTTTATATGATATTTTTTTGCTTTTAATACCATATTTTATTCACAAACTATAGGTTTACTAATTTATTTAACAATAATTTAATTGAATCACTTTACTCCTTCATTCTCTTTTTTTAAAATTTATAATTAAATATGAGAGTTTGCTCAATTTCCCCACTACACCCCTCCCCCCTTATATCATTTGCCTGCAGATTTCTGATCTTTATCATTGCCTACCCACACTTATTTAATTATATATACTGTGTATCTATATTTTACTTTTTTTAACACAAAGTACAATATTTTAATAAAAGTAATCCTACTTATCTTTTTTTTGTGTATAAAATTATTATTAGTGCTACTTGTTTTCTCCCATCTCTCATAAATCTATTCATTTTAATTAATTATTATATTTTTTTATTTTTGTGAGTGGATTGATGTTTTGAGGAATTTGTAAAATATGAAGTCGTTTGATACTGGATTTATGAGTATTTGAGACCAACTTTACCAGTTTAATATTACTATTTTTATCAACCTATATTTTAAGGTATTAGCTCATAATTAATCAATACGCACTTGACTTTATGACCCTGTTCCTCAGGCAGAGAAGTAAATATGATTAATACTTACATGTTAAGCATACCCCTGGTCAGACCAAAATTTAATAAAAAATATTAAAATGACGGTCACTTTCTGACTTCTCTGGCTGCATGAAATAGGAAACATCTCATGCGGATATTTAAAATGGGTTTAAACCCAATGGGCACCATCAGAGTAATGAGAGTGAACTCAAAGAGGTGATCTTGCCATGACTAGCTGTCGAAAAACGTGTGAGATTGGCATCACAGAATAATTAAATAAATTTGTCTATTTACTCATAGGTAAATTGAGAGAGAAAAAAATGTAAATGACACTATATTAAATAATACAACATAAATAATTTGGAATAGTCAAAAACACAAAACAAAATATGAACACTTACATGAATTATTATAATTTATAGCAATTGTGTTTATTTAAATGTAGTTATAATTTGCATTTATGAATGATATCTAAAATTCTATTTAAAAAATAAAATTTAAAAGTTCAATACTTGAAATAAGAATTCAAAAGTTCTATTAATGATGACTATATATATATATATATATATATATATATATATATATATATATATATATATATATATATATATATATATATATATATATATATATATAATTTTTATATATATATATACCTATGTTTAAACACACTCACTGGGTTTTTATATAGGTGATCACCCCTGTCTTCTGATTCTGTCAGATTCATGGTAAGTGTATGAAAGCTTCTTCCTTGCTCCACATAGGGTTATATGGGCTGTTTCCATTGATTTTGCTGAGACAGGTTAAAACATCAGCAAAAGGAAAGTCAGGGTAATATTACTGCATCTGTCTATTGGCATACAATAGATGAGTGGTGGAAAAATGAATGACTTCTCCCTACAATGGTCTAGCAACACATTTCTCTCTCATCACACATGTAAAAATATTGCTTTATAATACTGGACATTGTTGTTTTAGCTGCTTGTAGATTTTATTTCAGTGCTACTAGTTTACCTTGATTAACTCTCTGGATAATAATTATAATAGGTGATTTCAGTTTTTTATACTCTCCTATAAAATTCTCTGGATAATCATTACAATAGATTTCAGCTTTTCATAATTTCCTATAAAATTCTCTGGATAATTCTTACAGTAGAAGATTTCAGCTTTTTATATTCTTTGACATTATCCCTGCTCAAGTCTTACCACATTATCAATTCATTTGATCTTTATTTTTAATTAGTAATATTTTTCATTCCCTTATTTTCAATTTTATTTACATCAAAATTAGTTATATACTGTTTATTTAATCTCGAACCTGATTATGTACTGTACAAAATTTGTTTCAATTAATTATAAACTTTTAATTAAAAGTGCTTCCAATTAAAAGTATTTTTGAAAGAATTCTATGTTAAAATAGAATTAGAAAAAAAAAGAAAGTTATCATTAATATTTTAACCTATTTTTCAATATTTGTTTTTTTTATTTTAACTCTTTTTTTCTTCTTCAAAATATTAAATATTGAAATATAATTTTATTTTCCTATTTTATTTTTAAAAAAAAAAATCATGTACCTCATATATATATACACACTTACACCATGTATATTTATATACACATTGTTACAATATATATTAATTAATCAGTAGTGCTTTAAATTGGTTTGATAATAAAGAATAATCATAATACAAAATTAGATAATAAAAAATGGATATCTATGTCATTTGCAAATAATGTGCAATTTAAAAAGATAAATACAACATTTCATTTTGAGTTCCTTCAAATGTAAATAGATTATTTAATAATTCAACGAGTGTCGTATCTACAATACAAAACAGTAATATAATTTATCAAATTATATGTAGTTGTAAAAAAATCATTTATTGGGGGATTAAGGTGTGCTCTGAAAAAAAAAGAATATCAATTATTATATAAATATGTAAAAAAAGAAGATAAATAATCAATTAAATATTGCTTCAGAATTTTTCAACCATGAAAATTTTTGTAATTTTAAATTTATTTTTAATGTAAATGATACTAAAATATTAATGGAAGAAAGAAATCATAAAAAAAAAAATTAAAAAACCAATATTGATAAATAGATCCAAAGATAATAATAATAAATAGACAGACAACAAATACTAACATACACAGTTCTGGAAAATCATGTGATATTAAACGTCCATATTACTTTGCATTTGATAAGGATTACTATGTAGTCGATAGTACTACTGATTAATTAAGATATATATTTTATTATTTTGCCATTAAATTTATTTGGAACTTACTTATAGTATATTTATAATGAGTATATCAAGATTAATATTACCGCAGTGGTTTATTAAGTAAATAAAATACTCTCACTCCAAAACACAAGATAAAAGTTTTTGAGAAAAAGAATTGGTCTGTTTTTACCCTCTTACCTTAATTATTTTATGGAGTCCAATGTATGGAAAAAAACACCCTATTACTTTTTGAAAGCCTTTTTTTAAATTGATTTATGTTATTTTAATTGACATTTTAACAACTGGGAAATTTTAGATTTATATATTTCATTATTGATTTCATATTGATAGGCTTTATATTAAAAAAATTATAAATATCAATTAAAATAATATAAAACAATTTGAAATATGGCATTAAAAAGTAATATGATTGTTTTAAGATCTTTGTGCTTTTTTTACAAAGGGTTTTAAATTAGCTTCTATAAATGAATTGAGGTAAGAGAGTAAAGAGAGACTCATATAACAGATTGCATCCCATCAAATTGATTATTTATATATTTTTAAAAAATATGTTTTTAAAAAACGATGAAAATCACACACACATACTTGATTAATTATAACTGATAATAATTTATTTTACTTTCATAATCTACAGTCTACAGTTCTTAACATTTAGCTATTTTAAAATAGGAATACCATTGAAGAATATAAAGATAAAAACTTATATATGCATGCACATACAACTTCAAGTAAATTATTGTATAATTATTTCTTTAAAAAAATTGCAATATATATATATATATTAATTTTTACGGAATATTTGGTTTTTTTTTTTGTCTTATTTAAAATATAATAGAAAAATTGTTACATTTGTTACAAAATAAATTAGCTGAAAAACGAAGAACTATGATTGCTTAATAAATCTGAAGTATTTTGTACATTTTTACTATTTTTATATAAAAAAAAAGAAAGATGACCTAAAAAGATAATCTTTAAAAATATATGTAATCTTTCAAAAAATAATTTGCTTTAAAACGTTTTTTTTTCCCAGACTTATTAAATTATATTATAATTAAGATAAAGATCAGAAAAAATGAAATGCATACACAATTTGTCATATGTATCAAACAATTATCTTTTTTAAACAAATTTACCAAAAAGTGTACATAACATATAAGTGAATAATTGGATACAAAACATATTTTTAAGGAGAGAGGGAACAACAATAAAATTTACTTAATTCACTGCTTATTCTTTTAAACTGAGAGAACATGCTAAGGTCTCATATTTAAAATAAAATGCTCAGACTAACTATATATCAGTCTATAATGTAAGAAAAATAATAAAAGTCAGTAAAGCTTATAATGAAAACATTAGTAATATAAAAATGAAAAGAACTTTTCCAATGGAATATTCAAATAATGTTTCAGCAAGAATTGCAGGAATAAAGATATGGAAATACTTTCTTAATGACAGATTCTACATTAATTAAACATCTTTATAATTTAATGGACACTATATAAAATATTGAGTGCTTAAAAAAGATGTCAAAAGCTATAGCATTACATTTTAACTTTTAGAAAAGTTTAACATTTTTATATGTTTACTTGGAGAGAAATTTTGTAATTTAATGTATTGTTATGATAATATTATCATTGTTATAAACACAATTATGTACAGGTAGAAAAATATTGTACTATAAATGATGAGACTGGCATGCATGCTAAATTTATATATCTGTGTGTATCTGTTTGTAATTTAACTGTAAATATTTCTTTCTTTCCTAAACTAATATAATACATGATTGTTAATTAAAACTTCCACAGGAAAGGCAGTTTTTTTTTAAAAAAAGTATTTTGTTTTATTACAGTCTGGCTTGCTTTCAATATAGCATTATATCATATTCATGGCTTATGATATACACGTTATATTGTAAACATGCTAAGCAGTAATAAAGCTGATTGTTTTTTTTAAATATATTTTCAGTGAAAGTTTTCATTAATAGTTATGTAAAGTATATAAGTTTGTATATGCAGTTTTAATATTAATTGAAATAATATTTCGTTAAATTGATGACTCATATATGCACACAAACAATTTCTATTATTTTAACAAATAATTTAATTATTTATCTATTAAAAGAATAAGTATTTGAAAAAAAAAAGAATTTAAGGCTGGTATCTATTTTAATAAATACTTGTGTTATAAAAGTACTTTTTCAATTTTTTATAATCCAAATATTTAGCTTTGACAATCAAATATTATGATATCCATGATATTACCTAGTACAGCTTCTAAATTGACTGAATCAAGGGTACATTGATAACTGTGAAAGAATAAGAATCACCATTCTCTATGCAATAATATTTGCTAATGTTTGGGGAGAAAGTAACACAACTGCCATCGTTTACTGTTATAATATTAAAACTTTGTAAATAAAATTTAAGAGCATCAGATGATTATGATATGTGTTTAAAATCTCATAACATTAAATGTTCTTAATTTTATTTATTTAAAAAAATTAGATCATGATAAAATGTCTGGAAATTTAAACCCATGCAAAGAAAGTGTTTAACATGATCTGGATATATTTCATTATATCCTCATATTAGCTATATAAAGAAGCCGTCTCTTTTTTATCTTTCCTTTTTTTAGTTATATTTGCAACAATTACATGTTTTTGGTGATTTCATTTTTTATGACTCAAGTTCCAAAGAAAGGAGTTATATATTTATTTAATATAATAAATAGCTTCATTAATTATTTTAGGTATGAGATTAGTTTTAGCTTATGTTTAGGATCATCCATTTTAGTGTTAAGGTCAGGAATATTATTTTTAAGATATATACATTTATCTACTATCATCTTAATTGTATGTGTATATATCCATGGTTCTTATGCCTAGATATATTTCTACATCTGTGCCATGACATATATATTTTTGTGAAAAAATAGCATCTTGTATACAATAAAAAATGCTTTCTCCAAATCCCACTTCATTGCATTTTCATTTGGTACCTAAACAGAGATCTAAAACTTGATTAAACTATTAGCCTTTAGAAGAAAAATTCAATTATATCATTTGAAATTAGAACAGGGGCATGATTTTATATAAGCAAAACATTATTTAGAGAATACAAGTTTATCAACCAAAAGGTATAACTAACAAGAATGAAAGCACTTAACAAAGCATAAACCCAGGCAAATGAAGTAAGCTTATTAATGTAAAAACAGTTTAGATATGATAAGTGTTTCTGAGATGGAGAATTGCACCACATAGTTTTATTACCCATAAGTTAAAGAAAATGCTTTCACAGTAAAATATTATTGTTATTTATTTTTTACAATATGCTATTAAATAACATAATTTAAGGTAAGTGAAAGCTTTATTTGCAAATTTTTGGAAAAACTTGAAAATATGAAAGAATTTAAGGTGCAAGCTAAAGCACATATAAAGAAAAGATTGGCAAAATGTAAAATGAACAGGAAGAGAATTATGAAAAGAAATTTGTAAGCATGGAGCAATATATAAGAGAAAATATGCAATAAAATAACATGAATATAGAGAAAAGATTTAAAGAGATGGAATAATTTTAAGTGAGTATAAAAAATATGAGTAGAGAAAATGATTTTACAAAAAAAAAATTGAAATTATGAAAGATAATATAAAAAAGATTTGAAAATATGAAAAAAATCTATAAACAAAAATGGAAGAAAATCAAATAAAAAATTCTAAAAAGATAAAATATTTTCTCAAAAAAAAACCTACAAAATTATGCTGACTAAGAATAAAAGATATTCAAGTAAACATACAAATAAAACACAAAAAAGAGTCAATGAGAGCCACATGAAAGTAAATAAAAAATCAATTCTGTAAAGAAAAAAGTGTATGAGAAATACAAAAAAGTCAGAATAGTCTGAAGAAGCATTAAAAAAGAAGTAAAACTACCAGAAGATAATAAAATGTAAACAAGCAATCAATTATGTTGAAAATATAGATCAAATGAACTTATAAATACATAACTTGAAACAAAACTTTTTTATTTTAACTTAAAATGAAGATCAAAAAAAAGATATATAAAGGTTAAAGTAAAACCCAAAACACCTTAATCAGTTCATTGATAGAAAAATTATACTTTTGGAATACAATCAGTGATATAATCAACAAAGTCTGAAGGAATGATATTGTAGAAATATAGATAGAAATGTAAACATATAATCAAAAGTAATTTTAAGAGATTTTTGAAAATGCAGATAGAAGAGTAGAATTCTTATATCCCAAAGTCATACATTTTCTTTATCATAAAATTAGAGAAAATGTTTACTCCAAATGAAATTAGTAAAAATATGCTTAAAATGAATTAATTTTGAGGCTATTAATTGGTAAAAGTATGAAGTTAGCTAATAAATTTATTAGGATTACTGAATTTCATAATGAAGTTGGTGGAAATGCATAGAATATCTGGAAATTTTAAATTTTTCTTCATTAATGCTTTAGAGGGCAGAGGAAATAATACTATGGCTTGTAAGGATCTTTATAAGACCATTAACAATTATTATTACTCAATATTTTACAAGTTGTAATATGAATACTAATTTCCACTAGAATGCAACACATTATCTGATATTCCAAGAAAAATATCACCAAAGACAATGTAAAAAATTGCATACAATTACTGCTAGGTAATAAAATTTAGAATTATAACTATATCTCCCTAGTCTAAGGAATATATTATTTACAACATTAAACAAAATTCACTGAAAAATATAAAAGAGATAGTTCTTGCAGTTTGCAAGCACACAATAGAGCAGATAACTGAGCTTTTTGGAATCACAAAGATGATGCTTAAAATCTATAAACAAATATTAGAGGAATAATGTCAAAGGACAGAGATTGGAAATACAGATATCCTAGGCAAAGAACCATAACTTCTTTTCAAACAGGAGAAACATTAGAACATGATTTATTTATATCTTAAGTTATAATATTAACAATGAATTCAGAAGCACTCAAGTAAATAGTGAAAAGAAGCATAATTTATTGAAAAAAAGAAAACAAAAAAGAAATTTAATAAAAGTTTTTCATGTAAAGATTATTTAATTAGTCTGTAATTATATATATATATATATTTTAAAATACACATTTATTTTATGTCAGTTATAGAATTTTTGTGATGATTCCAGGTGGTCAGCAAGATCCCAAAGCACACCAATAAAAATTTCAGCTTTATTGAAAGACCATTTGAAATCATTCAATCATATGACACCAATTCCTTTAATAAAAATTTCTCTAACAAAAAATGATATGAATGGATAAATTGATGGTAGTAAAGAAATATAATAAATTGAAGGTAATCTTGTGAAATTGGTGATTTATATTTTTTAAAGAAAAAATAATAAGAATATACCTATCATAAAATAAGGCTAATTCCTGCATATATTTTAAATCTATAGTTATAGTACCATCATATAATAATCATTTAATAGCTGATAAATTAAAACTACCATTTCCTTCTTTTGGTTTCTTTATCTCTAGATCACAATACATAAGTATTAGCAACTTAATAATAGAATGTCTTGATTTTTATGTGAATATGCAAACAAGCCTGATTTATTTACTTTATACATATTTTTTAAAAAGAAAATACAAAATAAAATATTATATGATTTTTAATAGAATTTGTAAAAAAAAATGAGCTATTACATATAGAAAAAGATGTTTCACTTTCTTACAAAGCTTTTTTCCTTTATTAAAATAGAATATAAAAAGCAATTTACAAATGTTTTGCCTAATTACATAATAGCTGAAGTTTATCTAAATTAATTATAAAAATTGCCTTTATAATTTAATTAAATAGTTAGCACAAAAATATATATAAATACAAACAGAAAGATAGAGAACATTTTTTCGAATCGCATTTTAGGTCAACTATTTATTAATCTGTACCACAAAAATAAATAATAACCAATAATACATTTTGTCTTAGGTTACATAATTTGAATATAAAATAGCTTTCTAAAAACATCCCTATTTTTATTTTTGATTTGAAACGTTTTCATGTTTTACTCTCTTGGATTCAAATCCCATATTATACGCATGGGATGTAGATATGCTTACTACTATACAATTATGCAACTACATATATATGCAGCAAAAGATTACATCATTAGTAATGAAATAATACATAAATGATTATTATAAATAATATTATAATATATATTTATAAATAATATTATAACATATATTTATGTTATAAAGTGCACTATTTGCTAACATATGATGATTTGTATCATATTAAATATGTAAAAGCATTAACTCCAACAGAATGAATTTACATTTCTTTTTCTTTATTTTATATTTAATTATTAAATAGAAGTTTTGCATAAAATATTTTTTTTTGGCTTTATGTAAGTTATTTGTTATTTAGAATAAACACTCATTAATACTTTATAAAAAATTGTTTATTAAAATATTTGAAATATTTAAAAATATTTCCATTTTTTACTTTTTTTAACTAAATCGAGTTGATTTTAAACTTCAAAAATGATTTTTAATAATTCAATTATATTTTTAAAATTGGAATTTATATATAGTTTTTTAAAGATTTGCATTGTAATGATTTATTTATGTAAATTACTTGTGACTTTTAAATTTGTTTATTATTTTTTGAATCGTTAAAGGAATTTGTAAAATTTTAATTATGCTTTGTAAAGCTTGGTAATGGTAATATTTTCCCCAATAATTATGTATACAATAATTACATTTTTTTAAAAAAAACAACATACTTTAATTTATACACCATTAGATTTTAAACATTACTATTTAATAAATACATAAAATCAAGTATATTCTAGAATTATCATGTAAAATGTTCTAATATAAGTATACATTTTAACTTCAAAGTTTATAATTAAAATGATGAGATAAATAGATTTAATCATGAACACCAACATGGTATTCTTCTTTCAAATTTCAGCAATTATGTCTTAAATATTGATACAGTTATTCTTACATGATATGTTTATTTAAAATGTTTTTCTATAAAAAAATATATATTGCTACAATCTTAATACAAATCTTAAAACGAATGGAGGGTTATATAATGTGTGTTATTATAAAGATACTAAAACATAATTATAGGCTTGTGTTAATTTTATATAGAGCCAGTAGATGTCACTATGTATGAAATATAGGATGTTTTTTTTTGTAATTAACCAAGTCATATTGAAAAGGGCAAAAATTAAAAATTGCCGCAAACATCTTTTTTATGTTATGATTATATTTTTATATTACAGCTATTTTCATATATTATTTTGTTGTTATATAAAGATATTTTATTCTATAACATATCTAGGATTTATTTTTAATCATAATTTAGTATATAAAAATCTATAAATGGAAATCTGAAATGAATTTTGCATAGGCATCTGATTTATGTCAAAATGCAGGTACTGTGACATCATGCCAGGCTACTTTTACCATATTCATTCATTCTTAAGTTTATAACTTTTCACTGTTCTTTTTTTTAAATATTTGTCAATTTTTCATTCTCTTTTTATTTTCTCTACATTGTTTGGTTACAATGATAATCTGCCTTCTATCCATCAGATGAGGCAACCTGCCATCTACCAATACCCAACAAAAAGTTACCATTAAGTTTAATAGTTTATATAAAATGTCAAAACATAATAATTCACACCTGAAAATAATATTTTTAGTGACAAAACCAATATACAATGAATATAAAATTTAATAATATTTTAATTATATGACCAAATGCAAATCTATACAAAATTAAGTTATAAAAATCAAACTGAAAAACAATTTTAAAAAGTATAATTAGCAACTAAACCAATGAACAAAGAATATAAAAGTAAATACATTTAGTTCATGTGAAAATAATAAACAGTAATAACTGACTTTACTACAAAAAATTCATGAAAATGTATTATCTAAAACTAACAAAAATTTTAGCAATAAGGACAAATCCAATTAAATAACATATTTAATTATGTCTGTGAAATGAATATAAGTAAGAATCTTACAAGTGCATCAATAGAATAAAGCAATACATAAAAAAGCAATTAATAGCAGCAAATTTATAATAAACATAAGAAGTCCATAATGAATTAAATTCCAAAAAGTTGTCTATTCATGGGAAAAATAGAATAATATACAGAAAAAGTACAGTTATGGCAATAACTGCATAAATAAAACCATGGAACTAAATAATATGTTATTGCTGTTGCTATTGTTACTACTGTTACTACTGCTGTTACTGCTGCTTCTACTGTTGCTACATATGCTACTACTACACTACTACTACTGCTACTGCTTATCCTGCTATAGAATCTACTGCTACTTCTACTATTACTACTACTTCTACAACTGCTGCTGCCACTACTGCTACTGCTGATGTGATGTGATGTGATGTACTGTAGCTACTCCTTAAACGAAGTCAAGAATCTCTCAGCAATTATACCAAGAAAAACTTGTTAGCTACTTAATTTTACATTCCCATATTCTGCTCCATCCCATTTCCACAACATAATCTTTGTCAACTCTACTATTACTATTACTGCTGCCCCTGTGACTGCTACTACAACTACTACTACTAGTACCATTATTATTGTTGTTATTATTATTTGGATATATTATGGATTTATTTAGGCATCATTACTAAAATTATTTATGTTCATAGTTTTATTTAATGTTATTTTTATAAATGTACTTTATTTTTGTACTTTTTATTAATCCACATTCTTCTCTGTAAATTAATAGTTTTTGGGAATTAATTTTTTTACGGATTGCTTCTATTTAAGTGAGACATGTTTTGTTTGGTTGTAATTGTTAAAATAATATTTATACTCATTCCACTGCCTTTTTTTATTTATTTTAATTTTTACATCTTCAAAAAAACTTTATTTAGTTTTGGTAGTTAAATTAATATTACCTTCATATTTTTGTATTGAGCATATTTATTGTTGACCATTATTTTCTTATAGAATATTTCAATGCATTAATTATATCATTGGCATTGGTTTAGTTTTAATATGTTATTTTCAGATTGTTTTGTATTAGTCTTTATAATTCATTTTTTTAATAATTTCTATTTAGTCTTATTTTTGCTGAAAAAATGTAATAAGTTGTGATTATTTTGAAAAATTATATTGTTGTACATGAAGAAGTAAAATTAAGGAAGAGGAAGAGTGTAGAAGTGGTTACATAATTATATAAAAATATAAAGAATAATACATAAAGACAGTTTGGAGAAAAGATTTGGATGTTATGGAGTATATAACCAGAACAGTTGGAACTATTATTATAACAATAAATATTTTTGCTTATAAGGTGTAAAAAGTTGTAATTATTTTGAACAGATATATTGTTGTTATTTTGAATATGTGACATACATATTTGGAAAAACTATTTAAGAATAAGTTATTAAATTAAACCAGATAATTTTCTTGATTTCAGCATATTTACAGAAAAAACTTGAGTAATCGCTGCATTTGGATATTTGTGAATTTGATTTCTAGGAAAGATTAATTTACAAGAAACCATATACACAAGCGAATGCAAGATATATGTTCATATATTTATGTATTAAATTGACAAACACACCAATTAAATGTTTCATATTTACATAGTAAAAAAGATTAGCCATCAGGATTTTATACTGAATATAATTTAAATTTTTTTTAAATTTGAGGAATTGTAACAAATGTGAAATGTTTTATTGTTTATATATATATACATGCAAAGTTATATATAAAAGAAATTAAAGCTTATATTCTGAAATAATTATAAGTTCAAAATTTTCAGATTTTACACACACACACACACACACACACATATATATATATATATATAGTAATAGGCACACATGCTGTAACATTATTCTAATAAATAAAATTAGAAATTAAAAATAAAGTTTGCAAATAAAAATTTGTTTTTAAAAATTAAAAATTAAAAATTGGAAATTAAAAGTCATCTAAACTCATATATATATATAATTGCACAGATTTACTTAAAAAATGATTTTAAAACTAAATTTTAAAAGACAAATTAAAAGATTTCGAGATAAAAATATAACTTTAAGAATGTAAAAATTTAATTCCTTCTATTGTGTAAAAGGCTAAAAATGGAAATGATTATTTTTAATTAGTCTAAGTAAACTAGTCCTTGGGGCATCTCAAAATTTATGATTAAAGGTCAGATAGGAGATAAAAACAATAAGAACAGAATAACCAATAAAATCTCTTAAGAAATGAACCATAGTGAAAGAATCATCATTATGACATTATGTTCAGTTAATCTGGAGGTTTGATATAAAAATGAAAATATTTCAAATAAAAGTCAGTTTCAGTTTTTCAGTGAGTTGTTTTTGAGTTCTGGGAGAGTTGAAAGAGAAGACATTGAAAAGACACACTTTCAATCCCTTAAGTTTGTTTTAAAAGAAAAAATGAAATATCAATTTCCTATATTACAGACCTCAGGATACCAAGGTGCTGCAATAATATCCTGCAAATAACTATACCAGCTAGAGCAAACGACCTCTGGATGAATACCTACAGAATGGCTAAAAGCATACCAGTTCCCCTCAGGATGATGTGGGAATTAAAAACAACACAGGATCTGAATCACCAGCAACTATAAAGAATGGAATTTTAAACTACAAGAACTCTAAACAATTCATGAACTTTAAATATAAAACTTCTCCCAGTATTTAAATGAAAATATAAACCCCTATCTGATCAAACTAAGTCATTTATTAATAGTTATTTTTATTACATGTATTTTTAAATAATTTCAATTAATTTATTTATTTTTGTCTTTTTGAGTGTTTATTATGATTTTTTTATTAAGCTAAAACATTTAAATTATGTTAAAATTAAGTTGGATGTGGCTGGCTGCATAGATTCATAAAGTTATGTTAGTTTAAGGGAAGGTTAATCACAGGTTATTTGTTTTGCAGTTAAATTGAGTTAATGGGTTTGATGTATTGGTGTAATTAGTAAATGTAGTATGAAGATCTGCTAAGTGCAGGATCACATTATATGCAACACTTGTGCAAATTAACCCTATTTCTTCTTGACCATCAGAGGCAGATGGTGTTCCCTGCTCCTTGGATCACCTCTTTAGCCTATGTAATGAGATAGAAAGTTAACAAAAAGTACCACAATCCCTTCCTATGAATTTGTTTTTATTGTTCTTCACACCAGACGGATGAAATATTCATGTACTGGGCAAGGGGTATTTCTTCTAAATATACATGCTGTTCAGATGTACATTTTTGACAGTATGGTATTGTGCTGTTATATTAATGCTGCATTGAATAAATTGATATATCAGATAGATTGGCATTAGTTTGACTGCAACATTTTGGCCTAGGGTCAAATAAGGGATATATAATTTTTTAGTGCAATCTATGTACTTTCTCCACACTCAACACTCTAATAAAATATTAATTAATCTATATGTGCAAACTTCTAAAGTAAAAAGTTAAAATATAAATTAAATCAAATTCTAAAGTAAACATTATACTAAAATAAATAATTTTAAATTTTATATATGTGTAAAATAAATGTTTTGTGTATTGTTAACCTAGCAGTTGCTCATTTATATTTTTTTATTATCTTTCTTTCTTTAAACTAAAATATATACATTATCTCTACTACTCCACAAGTTAGTGAATGGGGTATTTCCATCATATATATTTAAATTCTGGATCTTACTGTAAGTCCCTCCTGGCTTATATAAATTTCAGGTTCAATTGGCCTGATAGTGCACTTGAGGCAGAATTAATACATCCCTGACTATTATAATTAACACCCAATGTGAGGCCAATTATAATGGTCAGGATAATAATTATCTACACTATAGAAAATACATTACACCTAAGTGAATGTACTTTAATCACTACTTATATTGTTACTATGGCTAGCTATACTAAATAAAATTAGATACTACAGAGCATTGACTAAGGATGTTAACTGGTTAATTCTCAAGGTTAACTTAACTAACAATTTGATTAATTACTAAATATAAATTAGAACAAAGGGAATTTTATTGAACCCATATATATATATATATATATATATATATATATATGTGTGTGTGTGTGTTAATTCTAACATTTTCACAGATATAAGATGTCATATTATTATTATTTGTGAGATATTCCATGTAGTGAAATAGCTAAATGCTGACTATCAGTACAATATCAAGTGCCTTCCTCAGAGCATCTTCTTTCACAAATCATAAGAATGCGTGTGAGATTTAAAATCATTTTTATCATTTTTTTCTCCTCATATTTAAATTCTATTGGTTGAGAAGTTTTAAATTTTATTTTCTCTTCTAGTAGCTTCTTCCAAATGTTGTTAATCTTCTTTCTCAACCAATAGCATTTAAATATGAGGAGAAAGAAAATGATAAAAATGATTTTAAATCTCACATGCATTCTTATGATTTGAGAAAGAGGATGCTCTGAGGAAGGTACTTGATATTATACTAAAATGTCAGCATTTAGCTATTTCACTACATGGAATATCTCGTAAATAATAGTAATATTATATATATATATATATATATATATATATATATATATATATATATATATATATATATATATATATATATATATTCACAAATAAGATTGTATGTGATTTAATATTTCAATTACTAATGGTTTATAAAGACAATCTACTAATACCCAAGAATATCATTTAATCAAATGGGTGAATTGGTCAACCAATTAATAAATGATGTACTAAAAAGAGAAAAGACAGATATTAATAAATTTCAAATGAAAACTCAGTCATTCATTTATATAAAACAAATGATATAAAGCTTTAGAGCCAAGATTGTGATTTTATATATATATATATATATATATATATATATATATATATATATATATATATATATATATATATATATATATATATATATGTGTGTGTGTGTGTGTGTGTGTGTGTGTGAGTAAAAAACATAAAAACACTGTTTTCCTTATCAAATATTCAATTTCTTTTTAAAATATAAATGAAATAAAAGTTTTACTGATAATAAACATAACTTTTTTAAGGGTAATCACTATTTGCCTTAGCCTAATTGTTTTTAATAATTTTTCTATTTTCTGTCAATATATAGCATTTTTTTTCTAGCATTATTAAAACTGATGTTATTGTGAAAATTGGGTTTCAGGTCAATTGTAATAGAAATTCAATATCGTGTCAAATACCCTGATGTATTTACTAGAACTTGCATAAACGTTTTACTGTCTTATTCATGGATGAAGTATTTTTTATAGAACAGTTTTTTTTATCACTACATTTGAATGTAATGGATTAGATAAGATTTTTTTTTATGTGTCAAAGCATTGGCCAGGAAGTGAACCTGCAAACCTGGGACAACTGCTTGTAAGGCTGCTGGGCTGACCACTTCACCACCAATGCTTGACAATTAGTAAGATTTGAAGTAGTAAAATTTATCATAAACAAAAACTGATTAACACAAATTTTAATTCACATCTTATACAGTTGGTAATCATTATATTTTTGATCAAATAAAAATATAAATTCAGCAGGATAAATTATCTTTATTAAGTGAAGCAAGACAATATCATTATAAACGCCAAAAGTTTTCAATTTTGTAAGTGGATAGTGCTCTTAGAAGATCATTGATTTAGAGGAGATGTTATTTTATTTCACTGACTTACCTCTGTCTATACTACTATGTGTTTTTTGAAAGTCTGTTTCATTTTAAATATAAAGGTTATTAATTACATTTTACACAACTTTTAATTATGACAAAATTAGATAATAAACATAATCTTTGCATGTCAATAAGAGCATTATATTTAAACAAATAATGCAATTAATATATCTTTAAACAAATTTATAAACAAATAATACAATTTCCATAAATATAAATACATTATATTTCAGTTAGTGCTATTATTATATAACACATTCCATTTTACATTTAAAAAATTAAACAAAATTTTAAAAAAAATAGTAATAGTTTTTCATGGTATCCCTTGTTTTTCTTATATATATATATATATATATATATATATATATATATATATATTGTATGTATATGACTCATTTCAAACCCACATATATATTATTTAATTTTAAAAAAAATTATTTTATATATATAGATTTATGTGTGTATTTATTATTATATAGTTTATAAATAGTTAATGAATAAGCAGTTGTAAAGAGAGAAGGTAATAATATTTAATATTGATTTATTATATTTTCTTATTAAATAATGTGTTAACTTATTTAACATTAATTTTTTTTGTTAAAATAAAGCAGATCAGAAAGAAAGTGTAAAATAAGGCGATCAGATTAGTAGATTAGAAGATAAAAAGAAATATGCATGTGCAAAAGAGTGTAAAAGAATAAGAACGTCTGTATAAACACTTTTACACCTATTTCTAATGACTATAGATTGCCAGCTTTATTGTTTGTGTTATCTGTGTCTAAGATTATTTTAGAAAAGAAGTGCTTTGATGGGATAAAACGTGATTATTAATTTTCTTGTAAAATCGCAATAGATCAGCTTGTCAAACTCTGATTTTTTTTTTGTCTTGAGATAAGAGATTTGCAGGTGGTCCTTTTCTTTGACCAAAGATTCGCAATATAAATGAAACTATTTAGAGACTCTCAGTTTTTCCTTATTATTAAACAGAGATGTAGCGATCAGTCAGTTTTTTCAATATTTAGTGGGCTCTCAGTTTTTTTTTAAAGTTGTTGAAGGAAAGATGTAGCAGTCAGTTTTTTTTTTAATGTTGGGAAAAGGAGATGTAGCTATCAGTTATTTTTTTTAATGTTATAAAAAAGAGAGTGAGCAATTTGATTTTTTTTTCACTCTTTAAAAAATTGAGGAAGGAAAACAATGACTCTTGTTTTAAAGTCAGTATAGACAAAGATGTGCATATATATATATATATATATATATATATATATATGCACATCTTTGTCTCTAAATATACTTATATATATATATATATATATAAGTAATTTCCAGCAAGATTAAGATAAAGAAGGAAAAAATGGAACAAAATTGAATTTATTGGAAAAAGTTATTAACAGTTCTATAAAATGATATTAATCTATTTTGCTGTGTATAAGACAATGAATTTGCATTGCTAAAACCATTGTTTCTGCTTCCTGGAATAATACAGAATGTGTTAGCTCACTGATCTGTCTATGGACTCATATACCAGTCAAATAATAACCAACAAAATGATAGAGTTTGAAGCCAACCACACAAGCTATATGAAATGCTTCTTTTTGTGCTCCTGGCCTATTTTAGGCTCATTACCTTTGGATGGATGGAGAAGGGGAAAGAAGAGAAAAGAAAATGTATAAAAGCCATATATAGCCAAGTTTGAAGAAGCTATGAATCAAATTTTTGTTAGAATTTTCCTCATAGTCATCTAAAGTGTCTACAATGTTTTTTTTTTTAAAATGGGAGAGACAAGCAAATCCACCAGTTCATACTTATCTAAAAGTATTTGAAATAACTCTTTTTGAAATGGTAGAAGCAAGCCAGTCAACGAATTCAGCATTATCAAAAGTACCAACAATAAATAATTTTAAAATTGAAGAAATAAGCAAGTCAATTGATTTATGTTTATCTTAAAAGTTTCTGCAAGAACTTTTATTTTAAATGGAGCAAAGACAAGCAGTCTGAAAATTCAAACTCGGGACATTTATAAGAAGTGAAAGTAAATGGGTAACTATGAAATTTCCTTAACAGATCTTTTATTATTGCTTATTAAAAGTAAACCTTAATTTATTGGTCAAGGCATTATTTTTTTTTCTTTGATACAGAAACATTAAAGGCTTGTTTATCGATAGTTATTCTCAATATCACATAACATAACACAAACACAGTTTAAATCTTTAAACTTACATTTTCATTATTTTTTTTATTATTTTTTTTATATTATACATTGTAATATTGAAATGTTTTTTTTTAATTGTTCTTCAGTTGTTATATAATGAGCAACCTATAAATATATGCATTTATAATGTTGTTTTTTTCATTTTATCTTGTTGCATATTAAAATTGATATAATGTATTTTATTTTATTTTCTAAAAGGTTGCAAGAATATTTTTTATATATGTAATTTACGTACTAATCTCTAATATAGGGGTATACATTTTAAACATATATGTTAACATTACCGAATGTGTGCATGTGTAACTGCTTATACAAACACATCAAAAGAATAGTTTATACATAATTAGTTTAAATATGAGAAATTATAAAGCAAGGCTTACATATGAATGGAAGTGAAATAAAACACAGGTTACATATGACATTTATTTTTATGATATAATAAGTTAGGAAAGTCTTAAGTAAGCATTCCATGAAATATATTTTTTTAATGTCATTTTAAGCCAGCTTATTTTAAAATATCCAAAAATGACAAACTTATACATTAAATTTATTTGGTTGTGCTTATATAAATTTTTGTATTAGTTTTGTATTAAATTAATGTAATAATAAGCCATTTATCTAATTAGTAAATTTGATTTTAAAGAAAGAAAGAGAATAGTATTAATAAAATATAATTATATATCTTAATTGGTTTCTGAGTTCTTATTAAAAATACTGTTGTATTTTTCTTGTCTTAATTCTATTGTTTTAAATGATCATCATCATCATCGCTCACAGATATTAAGAATCATCAGCATTCGCAAATATTAAGAAAGCGCTCGCAAAATGTTAAGTAAACTAGAATGTTGATTTACCTTTAAGTATTTAAGGGTTAAGCTTGATAATAACTAAATTTTAATAATTATAGTTCAACAATAGAAAGCTAAAATTATGTTGTGTCCATGAGTTTTGATCATCCTCATCAAAGATGGATATTGTATTATTGATTAAAACACCTTTTAAACATGGTACTGTACATGAGTTATGATCACCATCATCATTAATAAATTATAATCATTAAATCTAATGTTTAACATAATTAATATATTTAGTAAATAAGGATTTGTAGAAATTTGAATATGATGCATAAAGATTTGTGATGATCAGTCATCATCACTAGTATTATTAAATCCTAGTTTTAACTATAAAAGTAATTTAGTAAATAAATATAGCTTATATAAATGCTAGTTAATGTCATAATTAAATCTCAGTTTGACATGGGATGATTTTAAAAAGTGCTTATGAGTTTATAAAGATAAATTTATTGTTGTGAGTTTATTAATAAGTTATGGCTGGTATCATCATCACTATTATTATTATTATTATTATTATTATTATTATTATTATTATTATTATTATTATTATTATTATTATTATTATTATTATTATTATTATTATTATTATTATTATTATTATTATTATTATTATTATTATTATTATTATTATTATTATGATATTACTGTCATCATCATCATTATTATCATCATCATTATTACCTTTATATTGTGATAAATAATCTAGTTAAATGGCCATCAATATCAATAATGGTCTTCATAATGCTTGTTTAGAAGCCATTAATAAGATTATACTTGTCTGTTCATCAATATATGTAAAATGAGCTAGCAATGTCTATAAGAGTCTTGATCTATATAAATTTTTGGTGATATGGGAATTTTATGATTTTATTGTCATGAGTAAAATAAGAGTGTCATTTTTATTCATTAGTCATCCAAGTCATGTGTGATAAAAATGTACCGAATCAGTCTGAACTCAGTACACTCTAAACAGATATTTATCTAGATTTAAAACAATCTAGTGGCGCTCGTGGGAAAACACATGTAATTAGCTAAACTGAATAGAGAGTGATTTAATCCCTTTCCAACTTCATAATATTAACTTTATATGATATTTTTTTATAAGTTGTCATGAATAGCACCAGTGTGTTCATATGACCATGAATGGTCTTATATAGTTGGAAAGAAGAATAGGAAGGATTCTTTGTTAAAAGAACCTAGTATGGGAGATAAGCATAATGCACTCCAAAAATCTCAAAGTGGGTAATTTTATTCAGTTGCTATATTTAATATTATTTTATTTGATGACAATGGCCAGTATGTTTTATTGTTCAAATGACTTCCCCAATATCTAAATATTTTAAATCTTTAATGATGATAGTTTTAATTTTCATTGTTGTTATTTTATATGGAAAAATGAGATAATTTATTTATTTCATTATTAGCGTGACAGAATTAATGTTTAGGATAGTTGCAAACGGCTATAATGTTATATTTAATTAATTATAAATGGACACCCAAATAGAGCATGATATGCATGTGTTCTTATTTATGTGTTAGCATTATCCTTATTTAATTATAAATTGTATTTTAGCTAACACAGTGAATTCATTCCTCATTTAATTTACTCCGTTACAAATGATGAACCGCTAGAACATAACATATCTCCTGTTTAGTGTTTAGTTATTGAATTATAGCAACTATCATTTTATCATTCATCTATATATTTAGAATCGGTTACAAAATGGCAGCCTTTTTTCATCATTACAGTAATTTTTCTTACTGTTACAAATGGCACAGATTGTAAGCATATGTTAATAATGGATCATTTTCTATCTATTTATTTTATTTATTCTGTTACAATATATATATATATAATGATGATTACATAAGTAATATTATGTTTTATTATAAATGGTGAACATAAGAAATGCAGTGACGATTTAAACTAGGCATATAAAAAGAAATTGGCGTTCTTTTGCTATAAATAATTCTTTATTAGAAAAAAAAAATATTTTATTTTATTATAAACAAAATTCCGTAAAAATTTTAATCTTTAGTAAATTATAACAATTCTTTCATAAAAAACAAAATTAATTTTATTTTATTATAAACAAAAGTCTATAAAATTTTTAATCTTTAACAAATTACGGTAGTTCACTTACTCTTGTTGTCGTCCTTCTACACTTATCGGATCCAGCAAAAACATTTAATTCCGTACTACCAGGTACAGGCGGGCATTGGTCAATATCAACATTTCTCAGATCAATATCAATTCCACTGGTACCTCTGCAAAATATAAATTTAAATCAGACATATAATTGTGTGGTAGTATTTAACTAATTAAATGTTAATGATGTCTATTATTAATAAAGATATCTGTTTTCAAAAAATAAAACAATAGGTCAAATGTTGTGAAGTCGTTTCAAGATCAAAGCAAACAGATGAAATAACCCAAACTGAAATGATATAATTATTATGATTTATAATTGTTTGACTGAAAAAAGAAACATCAATGAAATAGATAATTGAAATAAAGAATAAAACATTAAATAGAAAAGAGAAAACATGTAGTACTTAAAAACCATTAGAGTCTGATGGTTCTATTATGTTACAAATACTTTTTTTCTAGTCATATATATATGGATACACTCATCTATTAAACTTAGATTTATATTGATTATACAATTAATGATTGTTAGATATCCATTTATCAGCCAATACAGGATGACAATTTGAATTACCTTTGGTTCCAATATTGGAAAAATATTTTTTAGTTTTCTTATGGCATGACAAAATTTTTAAATTCACAATACTTGTAAATACAGGTGAGATATAACTGTAAAAAAATCCTCAAAATTATTGACACAACTCTGAAAACTAGATTGCATTACTAAGATTAATTTATATTGATAATGGTGGAGTATTATTATTTAATTGTAATGAGATATGTGTTTCTTACTAAGTTACTTTGGGTTGGGGGACTATTTTAAAATTATAAAAAGCATTGAATGATATTTTGCATGTGAATTTCATAAGAATTTCAAGTAATGGCAGAGCTTGCACCATCTATAGATCCATGGATTTTGCACTCTAGATACTTCCAATGTGTCATTGCCCTAAACTGTACATAACAGAATAATTTTTATTTGAATTAATAAAAAATAGAGAATGGTACTAATAAAATAATTTAAAAAATATAGATGATGATATTTAAAAAAATATACAAATTGTAAAAATACAAAATAATAAAATTCCATTTTAATTGCCCAAAACTATGGTTAACATGGTTGGAATTAATATTAGCACTATTTCTGCTTTGATGACTTCTTGTATAATATATTCAAGTGCTTAATAACATATAAAGTTTAATAACATTTGTAAAAATAATAAATGAATATTAAAATAAATATGGGTAAATTTTTTAAGCAATGAATACATATAATTAAATAGCAAATATTAAGTTATCTACTTTATCCCTGCCATATAGTGTAAGCTTAAATACTCAATAGATGCTAGATAATAGTACTTAATAAATTCTTCATCCTATGCTGACCTATGGATATCCCCAGTCCATTTTTTGGTTTAATGAGGATTTTTGGATCTGGATCTAGTGTGATTACATTTTTTGAATCTAACATAACTTTCCTGCAATAGTTATTTTTTATTCCATTTTTTAATTTTTAAAGTGCATAATGGAATTCAAAATCATTTTAAGTTTTTGAATAAAGACAGTTTTCTTACAAAGTTATATATATATCTAATACCAGTTCAATATCTATATATTTTATGCACTCAAATTTCTGATAACTGTAAGTACTAAAATCATCACATTATTACAACTTTTTACAATATTTTTAAATAACAAGTTTTGTATATGGATATGACAAACCTGAAAAAGGATTTAGTGAAAACTATCTTAAATTTATATTAAGTGACAGGAGTAAGAAACATTGAATTGCTATTTAAAAAATATTATATAAGCTGAGTTCATGTAATATTTTATTAAATTTAATATAGACAATTGCTCAAAAAAATTAAAAAGTGTCAGTCATATGTAAATTATAAAGTAATTACCATGTTTATCTATTTAGGAATATGTTTAATTTAAGTGATGAAAATATTAAAATTATTGCACTAAAAATTTCAATGAATATATTAGCTTTTAATAGTATGGTTATTTATTTTATGTCTCATTAAAGTTACATTTATAAAAAGGTTTTTTAAAACTTTTGTTGGAGCACAGCTGTAAAACTATGATAATTTAAAAAGAGGAGAGAGAAAAAGTTTAAGAAATTTGAATTGGGAAAAAATAAAATTTAATTACTGAAAATTAATGATAAAAGATTATTTATTGAAAATGATAATAAATGAAGAAAAGAAAGTTAATTCTAAAAAAATATGAATCTTTGTTTCTTAATAAATATAGAGAAATTAAAAATAGAAATTACATTTTTGCAGCTTCAGATATTTATATCACTATTTGATTTTTGTTCTTGTTCTCAGCACAAGGTAGATATCTATGGACTTTTATTCTATTTGCTATCAAAAAAATTTAAATCTTAATTGATTAATACTATTTCTTACATAATATTATTTTCAAACATATATTGTAATTAACTTAAGTTTCTTTTCATTTTAATTCCATGTGCTTTTTAAATGATGTATTTGAGTATAATATTCAATTTTGAAAGAAAAATATATATTATTTGTCCTTTGCCTTTTGCAATTTAGTGTAATCTCTAACTTGAAGTAAATCCTTTTCAGATCAATAAACCTTACTTTAAAACTAATTATTAAAGGTGCACTAGAAGAATCTAGGATGAATAAAACAGTTTTATAAAAGTCAAAACAATTATAGATAGTATAAATGAAGGTGTTAATTTTTAGTGATTAAAAAATTAAATAAAAGAAAGAAAAACTGAAAATGTCACTTTGATACAATTAAAATTACCAGGGAATTAAATTTGTAAGACTCAGATCTGTTTTTGGTGTCAATAAAAATTTATTTCTAACAAAAGGAAGAATAATTTCTTTATCAACATTGCTATAATTATATGTATATGTAATATGATTAAATAAAAAGACATTTATTATTCAAACACTGAAATATGTGTTTTATGTCTATATTGTGAATTATTTTTGTTTTTTTTTATAATAGAAAGATTTTATCTACTTGTTAAGTGCTTTATATTAACTTACCACTTCTTTATTAATTACTGAATTATCTGAAAATGTTATTAAGAATAGAACAAAATAGTGAATTAAGTATCAGTAAAAAGTTTAAATCAAGAAGTATATATCATTTTTATATTATTAATAAAACCATTTATTAATAATAATCTATTCTTAATATTTGTGAGTTTTCAGAAATACCAAAATGGCAGTCCATATTTTTGATAAATTTCATTAACAATATTGTGATGTTTACAAAATTAATGTTAAATTTCAAAAAAACAAATAAATTCTGATAAATTTGTTAAAAATTTTAAGAGAAACAATAAATTCCATAAATTTCATTAACAATCTTTATTTCAATTTATTTTTGACTCTTCCCCCCTAAACATTTACAAAATGAGTGGAGGCCCTATAATCTCCCAAAGCTGTGTGTGTTTGTTAAATTAAAAAATAAAGTAATAAATTCTGGTAAATTTGACAATTTTTATTTCCATTTTTTTATTTACTTCCTGGAAGTGGGTTAGTTATATTTACAAAAAATGAATGGAGGGTCTGCAATCTCTGAAAATGTGTTAGGTACATTTACAAAAAACAGTGGAGTATCTACAATCTCCTGGAGATGTGTTACATATGTCTACAAAAAATGAACCAAAAAAAAAGAATCTATAAATACAATATCCACTGTTTATTCATGTCAGCAGCATGCAATTCCACATAAATTCTGCTAAATAGAAAACCAGGTGTTAGCATGTGATTCCCCTATGTTTTTACATTCTCCATCTAGCAAGCTCCCAAAGTCTTTCAATGTTTTGCATATGTGTGATGATAGCTAGAAAAACAATGTTGTACCAGGGACTAACTTGCAAATGTTTAAATCCTGCATGCTTTAATTAATCAATTTTATATTTCTTCCAGCAGTGTGAATAAATTGTATATTCATCTGTGACATTTTCTTTTATTATGTACATAAGAATAGCTGTCGTTCTACCTGGAACTGTTACAATAAAGTAGCCCATCACTCCCACATTGTAATATAAGTATATAAAAAATTGAAATAAATATTTTTAATAAAATCTATTAGAATTTATAGGAAATTTATCAGAATTTATTATTTTTTTGAAATTTTACATTATTACCCATTTTGTGTAATATATATTTAATTGAATTATTAAATTAATATTCTTTTAATAAAGCTAAAATCAGCATTTAAGGTAGGGAGGTTGAGATTTTTTGATTGTATAGCATTCTTTGTATATATTGAAAATGATTTTAATAAAACTGTTTTATAATATTCATAAAGCTTTTGAAAGCTTGCTTAAAATAAATACAAATTTAAAAAATTAAGCTAAATCATTGAATCCTAAGGCTAAACAGATTAGTGCTTCTAAATAATTAAAAAGTCTAATATTGGGGTAAAAGTAATGATAAAATGAGAGTGAAAATTACATTGGATAAGCAGACTTTTAATATAGATGGGTACTTTCTATAAATCATTAAACTGATATTCAAAAAAAGAGATTTATTAAATATTTTGTTAAGGATATAATTTCATATGTAACAAAAGTATGGATAATTATGAAAGTGAAAAAAGAATAAAGATTGCAAAGATGTGGATATAGAGAAATGAAAAAAGTAAATTATAAAGATAAGATTAAACTGTAGAAACTTTTAAAAAGTAATTGAACAAAGATTTTTTGAAGAAATTATGAAAAAAAAAAAAAAAAACTGAATTGGGCATGTATGAAAAAGAAGTATAAGTATAAAGTACACATTTGGGGAAAGAAAATTGGAGAGGTTTGTGAGTGACTGAAAATACTATAAAAGAAGGTCACAACAAGTGCAGTCTAAACAGGTGTATGAGATATGTATTTTTTCAAATAACTGATGATGATAAGGTTTAAATATGAAGGTTAATTAAGCATAGAAATAGAGATTTATTCTTCTTGATAATGTCTTTCTAAAATTCTAAAAACTTTAATTTTGGCTTTACGGTTTAAAAGAGAATTACACTCTCATTACTTTTTCAGTCACACTTTTTTTATTCATCAGCTTAATTCATTTGATGTTAGCAATATCACTTGTACAATTAAGCGTAATAGGAACACCCATTTTCAACAATAAAAAAATAATTCTCACATTTACGTTTATCATTTTATCAACTTCCATCTAGACGTTTTGTGTTCTTCACTAAATACGATTTTATCATTAAAATTTCTTATTCTAGTCTTGCGTTATTAGCCGAGAGGTATCGCAGCCGCCATGCAAGCAAGTAGTTGGTTGCAGACCGTTGTGGGTTCGCGTCCCGGCCGATGCTATGACATATGGGAAAAAAAAAAATTCTTATTCTAGATTTATTAAACTTTAATATTATAAATTCCTGAGATTTAATTTACAAACCCTATCACTGATTTATAAAAGTTTACAGAACTATGAGATTAAAATATATTCTAATTAATATTTGTTATAACTAATTTTAATATTTTTATTATTAATATTCATATTCATATTTTTAATTTAAAACACTGACTATTTTATTTAGATATATAATCCTAATTAATTTAATATTAATGTAATTCTTCAATAAGTTGTTTGATGCTCAATTTTAACTCCATTATTAATAAATTTATTATATAACATGTTTGTTATTTAAGAGAGTCTTGCATGAACATAAGGTTAATTATAAATCTATATTTTATTTACTTATAGCAAAAATCGATATGTTTAAATATTTACAGTGTGCAAATTTGAATAAATGTTACTGAAATTTTAATGATTAAATTTAATTTATATAAAAAATGATTTTAAAATATATTTAATATTATCTTATAATAAATTATTTCTCATATGAATAATTCCTTAGAGGGAAATGATATCAAATAACATTTAATTAATAGTACAGCTATCGGGAATAAACTAATGTATATGGCCTCATGCGTTATTTTATCCGTTTAGAGATAAAAATTATTCGGTTTATCAGTTGTCTTCTTTTTATTCTTTTGACATATATATAAAATTACCCCAAATTCAAAATTAAACAAGATTAGCCAAAAAAAAAAAAAAGCTACAATACAACCAATGGTTTTTCTGCCAAAGAGTTTCTTTTTTTCTTTGACCAGTCTTGTTTAATTTTGAATTTAGAATAATTTTAGCTATTTTATTGATTAGGTTCATTTTAGGCTTTTAATATTTATATATATATTAAAATTTTACTTAGCGATTTAAAACTCTAATTTCCCCACTAATTCTAAAAAAATAATAATAAAATAAAGTTGGAGAAAAACATTTTCATTCAATTTTACTTTATTAATACTATTTCTTTCTCTGTGGAAAATAATTATTTATTGATTTTTAGTTATTGAATTGGTCAATCTTAATACTGGATGAAACTGCTTGGATCATATTACTTGCTACTTTAACAATTTTTTCAGAATTGTTCTCATCCAGAAATCCTCATGTTATAGTTGAATGAATGATCACTTATTGAGTATTATATTTTTTATAGCACAAAAAATAAGGATTTTATACACAACTAATATAAACTTATAAAATCGCAACCCAACATCCAGATCATAAACTTTCTTCTCTTACTTACATGAATTTTAGTTAAAATTCACAGTTGCAAACATGGAAAAGAATTGAATATATGATAAGCAGTTATTTCTTATTAATCAGATTTACTTATAATGTAGTTATTAATAATATATATTTATTCTAAAAAATGTTATATTACCCTGTCCATGGTATTATAAATGAAAAAAATTGTTTTGGTCTAAATTATGGGTGCTTGATAGCATACCTGTAGTTAAAATCATGATATGTACAATCATTTAGGAGTATTATTTCAAAAATTTAAATTAAAACAAATCTTATTTATCAAATCTTTACTTGAAATAATTATTTAAGTAGAAAAAATAGCTTAATATGATAGATAAACAAGTCTTTAAATAGCTTCTTACAGATGAAAAGCTTATCAAACATTATAGAAAAATAATGAAGCAGTAATAAAATTCGTTAGCATATCCATCTTCTTATTAGTGAATATCAGTTTTCTTTATTTTTCTTATATCTTCCAAATAAAAATTGTCAGGTATTAATTTACTAATCAATATTGAATGATTAACTGTGTTAGCTTTAGAACCCCTATTCCCACCAAAATATCACAAACCTACTGAAAATCTTTCAACTTTAAGCCTTTCTATTTCATGAAAAAACATTGTGCAAATACAAAGTCTTCTGGAAAACCAACCTAGAATCATATATTAAAGATCTCATTTCCATCAGATTTAGCAACAGTCTCATAAAAAAATGGCATTTTTATAAAACATCAACTCCACCAGACTCTCCAATAACCAATATCACAAACAATGATATAAATTTATATTTAAAAAAAAAACATACATAAACACTATTATATTATTATGATTCAATTCAAAAGTGTCAAACTTCTTGCTTTCACAACAATGATGCAATTCTCCCAAATAAATATTTCATTGTTTATTACTAATTATTTATTAAACCAAAAAATATTGTATCTGTTTTAGTCTAGATATATAATCTAAACTTTAATTAAATAATAATGTATACTATCTAATATTAAACACAGCCATGTGGAAACAAGTAATTCAATTTCCTCTTTGTTATATGTTAGATCTAAAATATACATATATTGAAATGATAAATAACACATTTACAATAGCATGAGAACGACATATTAAATTAAATACACTTTAATATTAAATCACTTATAATTAAGTCATTATGAAGTAAGGATTAAAATTTCTGATCATTCTCTTCAGAAATAATAAAAACAGTTAAAATAAAATCCTTGTTTCTAGTAAATATTGTGAATGATCCTAGTAAGATATGAATATGTTTTATTTATTTAGATTAATGACGATAACCACAATCCTGAACACTACCTGTTCTTTAGGAGACTAATCCTGGAGATACAGATTTAAACCTTTCCCATATTTTCATAAATTTTCATCATTTTATCTTAGGCTCTAGCTCTTGGAAGCAAAAAGATTAATCATAATATTGCAAACATTAATAAACCATCTTTAACAACAGAATTCACTATACTATGGGATGTAAGAATAATAGTTAAATGACATGAGGCATAGACACACATGTCATATTTGACATTTGTACATATATTATTTTTGAAGTAATTTCTTTTTACTTTTTTGGACTTATAATCAGAGTTTCACTCTAACAATAATAACAGTAACCAATATCACTAACAGTGATATAAATTTATATTTAAAAAGATACATAAACACAATTATATTATTATAATTCAATTCAAAAGTGTAAAACTTTTTGCCTTCACAACTACAATGCAATTCTTCCAAATAAATACATCAATGTTAATTACTAATCATTTATTAAACCAAAAAATATTCAATCTAAACTTTAATTAAAGAATAATATATACTATCTATTAAACACACCCACATGGAAACAATTGATTCAATTTCCCCTTTTTTATATGTTAGATCTAGAATATACACCTACTGAAAAGGTAATTGTTCATGTTGGCCAGGTCACCAACTCTCACATGTCTTTGTAGCCCATGTCTTTAGTATACTTGTTACATAAATAGCTAATTACTACAATTTTTCAGAAGGAATCAGACTTCCTGTAAACAGAAGTAGAGTCAATCCTTTCCATATATCTTTATTTATTTGTTTAATGTATATGTAGTAAAATGAGTTATATGTAATTTTAAGATATTATAAGGGGAAAAATGGAAATTGTATTATATGATTGTGCATAGTAATAATAATAATAATAGATATATTAAGACTTAAAGATAATATTTTAGATGATCTAATACAATTTTGGCACTACAGGATGCTACAAAATCAACGCTAACAAAACCAAGCAATAAATGCCTTTGGCATTTCATCCACAGTGCCTATAAAATGATTCCCGATATTTTGTGCAATCCAAAAATGAATTTCAAATTTTATCGGAAAAAATAGAGGTCATATTACTACAATTAGAAAATACTAAAATCAAAACAACTTTAGAGATTTTATCGAATTTATCTATAAAACTATTGCAGATAATATTAAACTTATGTAAAACATATTAAAATTAATTTTTAAAGTACAATAACATGAATAAAAAATTAAAACACATAAAACATTAAATGCATGACTAAACTAACATAAGAATGATTCATTAAATATATGCTTAAGCTATTAGAATAATAAATAACATACTTGTGTTTAAATGAAAATATGACAGAAAAATACAATGTTCAATATTGTATTCAAAATATCTTATCAAACTAATGTAATTAATAAAAAAAATCATGCTCGTAATGGAAAACTATTTATGTTGTTCATCAATACATTACTTGTAATTACTTGAAAAATAGGAAAAACTCTCCATATAGTAGTACCACTTAGTGCAAGCCAGAGTAACCAATGGATGCCAGAAAGCTTGTGCATAAAATCCCTATCTAGTACTTACTCATCCAATATCCCCAGACTAGTTTCTGACTTGTGGCCTTTATCAGTGAGGAGCCTTGGATCTGAGAGCATGACACCTAGATCTTAGGATCTAATGCAAACCTCCAGCAGTCACCTTTCATCCCTACTTAACTACAAAGCTATGAGAATAAAATTGAAAGCACAATAATATTATCAATCCATGCTCATTAATTTATATAATCATACAGATCTGAACTCAGTTTAGTACCCATATATTATGGTGTCTTTGGTTCTTTAATAACCATGGCCACCACTATCCTATTAGGAAGAATTGATATTAAACCACCAAACATCACATGATCACCATTTCTTAAGCTTGCTCATAACTGTTATTAAAACAGGCAAAACTCTCTATACAGTAGTGCCATTCAGTGCAAGCCAGAATAATCAATGGAAGGTTTGTGCATAATATCCCTATCTAGTGCCTACTCATCCAATATTCCTAGACTAGTTTCTGGCTTGTGTATAAAATCATTATCTAGTGTCTACTTATCCAATATCCCCAGACTAGTTTCTGCCACAAACAGAAAACTCGCCTGGATATATTGTGTGAGTATGCATTAGATAGGGGTTTTATGCACATATTTTCTATCATCCATTGATTATCTTGGCTTGCACTGAGTGGACTAATGTATGGAGAGTTTTGTCTGTTTTAATAACATTTATAAACAAGTATAAGAAATGGTGATCATGTGATGTTTGGTGATTTAATTACTCAAAAAATACCTATTTTATATTGATCATTTTTGAACAGTAAATAAAAATATATTGGCTTTAAATACTTGAGCAGGCAAAGGGAAAAACTATGTAAGGCTTGTTATCATGACATGGAGGCAATTTAGATGTTTGACATTTAGAAATAAAACTGGGAAGGAACAATGTTTTGTCCTTTAAACAAAAATTAAAACTGAAGTTTTTTTTCTTTAATCTGTAAAAGTTGTTTATTTATTAGCTGAGTTTTTAAATTTTGTTGTACTTTTAATTTCTTTTAATATTTGGTGATTCTTTTTTTATTTTTGGCGTGAAGGTGAAATAGCAATGATGTTGATCTGAGATCATCTATTTAACTATATATTTGTCAACATACCTATTTATCTACCATCTGAGTATCTATTTAGTTATCAGTATATCTGTTTTATCTGCCTATTCTTTTGTCCTTAATTCTATTCTTCCAGGTTTCAATCTATACAATTATCCAAATATCTTTTTTTATTTATTAATTCAGTATTTATCAATATATCTATATATTTTCCTCTATCTATCTATCTATCTATCTATCTATCTATCTATCTATCTATCTATCTATCTATCTATCTATCTATCTATCTATCTATCTATCTATCTATCTATCTATCTATCTATCTATCTATAACTATTATTTATTCATCTCTTTAAAAACCCTTCTATCTGTTGTATTTATCTATCTGTGTATCTTTCTGTCAATTTAATTATTTATTTAAGTATACATCTTTTCTCCCATCTATCTACCTATTCAACTATCCATTATCAATACATTCGTCTATAAATCTAACTATTTATCTAAATACAGATAAGGAGATAGAATAAAAGGATGGAAACATAGACAAAAAATTAATGGAAGGATAGATATATAGATATAAAGACAGATCTATGGATAGATAGATAGATAGATAGATAGATAGATAGATAGATAGATAGATAGATAGATAGATAGATAGATAGATAGATAGATAGATAGATAGATAGATAGATAGATAGATAGATAGATAGATAGATAGATAGATAGATAGATAGATAGATAGATAGATAGATAGATAGATAGATAGATAGATAGATAGATAGATAGATAGATAGATAGATAGATAGATAGATAGATAGATAGATAGATAGGTAGATAGGTAAGATCGGAAGAGCGTCGTGTAGGTAGGTAGGTAGGTAGGTAGATAGATAGATAGATAGATAGATAGATAGATAGATAGATAGATAGATAGATAGATAGATAGATAGATAGATAGATAGATAGATAGATAGATAGATAGATAGATAGATAGATAGATAGATAGATAGATAGATAGATAGATATACAGACAGATAAGTAAATAGATAGGTAGACTCATAATATATAAATTGATGGGTGAATAAATAGATTATTAAATAGATTGATAACTGAATTGATAATAAATAAACAGACAGCTTAAAAAACAATTAATAAATAGATAAATATTTCTATGTCTATCTTTGTCTCTGTATATTAATTCTTTGGCTATCTAGCTTTTCATTTATCTATTTAACCATCTATCTATTTAATTATGTATTTTTCATCCATCAATATATTTATCTCTGTATTTATCTATCTGCTTACTTTCCTATATGCCTATTTAATTATATCTGATTTTCTATCTATCCATCCATTTATGTCTAACTATCCATTTATCTCTCTAACTACCCGTTATAAATTCATCCATACATCAATATATCCATTTACTTATCTCTGTATCTATTTATATATCTATTTATTTTTCTCTCTGCCTGTCTATTGATTTATTTAACCTTTTAATCATTCTATTTAATCATTAACTATTTACTCTTTAATTCACTCATCTATTAGCTGGTTATCTATTTAACTATCTATATGTCCATTTATTTATTTAACTTTCTGTAAATATTTATTTACATATCTCAATTTATATCTATCTGTCAGTTCATTCATCCATTTATCTGTCCACACATATATCTGCTTATCCATAAATATATCTATCTATCTATCTATAGGGGTGATGCCAAGGTAGATAGAAAAGTCGCAAGAGTAGGTAAATAGATAAATGAAAGAAAATATAAATACATAGATATAAAACAGATATATTGAAGAGATAGATAACTATCAAGTAACTGATTTTCTGTTCATTAATTTATCCAGCCAAACATTTATTTATTTATCTACCTATTTATTCACCCATTCATCTAACAATTAACAATCTATCTTTTTATCTACCTACATGATTATCTAGGTTCCTATTTACTTATATATCTGTCTATCTATTTCTCTCTATTTATCTCTCTCTCTCTCTCTCTCTCTCTCTCTCTCTCTCTCTCCCTATATATATATATATATATATATATATATATATATATATATATATATATATATATATATATATATATATATATATATATATATATATATATATTATTTACTTATATGTTTATCTGAATGAATATCTATTCATACAGCAATCTATTCATCCATCCAACTATTTATTTATTTATCCATCTGCCTAACTATCTATACAGATGTATTTATATCTATATATTAACTGATTGATTCATTTATCTCTCATTGTTTCATCACATCTATATAGGTATCTATTTGTTTATGACACTATCTATATATCTTTCTAGATAGATGAATAAAAGGATAATTGGATAGTTAGTCATTTGAATGTAAGTAGTTATATATATATATATATATATATATATATGTGTGTGTGTGCGTACGTGTGTATGTGTGTGTAGAAAGATAGATAAGGAGGTAAGCAGATAGAGTGGGCTGGTAAAATGATAGCTAATTGAATGAATGGATGGACATATAGATAGATAGATAGATAGATAGATAGATAGATAGATAGATAGATAGATAGATAGATAGATAGATAGATAGATAGATAGATAGATAGATAGATAGATAGATAGATAGATAGATAGATAGATAGATAGATAGATAGATAGATAGATAGATAGATAGATAGATAGATAGATAGATAGATAGATAGATAGATAGATAGATAGATAGATAGATAGATAGAAGTGAATTGGTGTATAGATGTAGATGGTTGGAAGGGTATATGGGTACAGACTCTAACAACGTATTAAATTAAATACTCTTTAATATTAAATCACTTGTAATTAAGTCATTATGAAGTAAGGATTAAAATTTCTGATCATTCTCTTCAGAAATAATAAAAACAGTTAAAATAAAATACTTGTTTCTAGTAAATATTGAGAATGATCCTAATAAGATATGACTACATTTTATTTATTTAGATTAATGATGATAACCACAATCCTGAACACTACCTGTTATTTAGGAGACTAATTCTGGAGATACAGATTCAAATCTTTCCTTTCTTAAATTTTCATTATTTTATCTCAGGCTCTAAATCTTGGCAGCAAAAAGATTAATCCTAATATTGCAAACATTAATAAACCATCTTTAACAACAGAATTCACTATACTATGGGATGTAAGAATAATAGTTAAATGACATTAGGAATGGACACACATGTCATATTTGACATTTGTACATATATTATTTTTGAAGTTTTTTGTTTTTTTTACTTTTTTAGACTTATAATAGAGAGACAAGTAAATAAATACACAGATAAGTAAATAGATAGATAAGTATGTAGGTAAATAGAATATTAAATAGATAATCAAATGTCAACATTTTTGCTCTTCTTCCACCACATCGAAACTAAAAAACAATTGCAGAATATAAAAATTGGAGCAATTTTTTTTAAAAAATATGCACAAATGTTTATTAGCATTAGTAACAAACTACAAAATTACAATAAATTAAAATAAACTCAATTAACAAATAAACAAGATTTTAAAAATCTCCAAATTTAATTTTTATTTGAAAGATAAAAGCTTATTCCTTTCTTGCTTCACATCTATATGTCAAATATTTGACCCAATTTTACATCGTATGGACTCATCTGATGCAGCCTTTCTATTTTTCCTCTGATCGGGTATTTACAGGGTAATATTGTATCTGTTTACTCTTCATAAATGATCAATGTATATATTTCTCATGACAATTACAGGTAATGTATCCATTTATTGATGAACAATATAAAATAATTTTCATTTAAGCACATGATTTTATTCATTTTATGTTAGTTTAGTGATTTGTCTTCTTTTTTTTTGTCAAAACTCATGCAAACTTTTCTATTTTTCTTTTACATTTAATAACCATCTGTACTATTTTCATTATAATATTTTCTTAATAATGAACAAATAAAATGTATACCATTCATTTTTATGTTAGTTTAACAATTTGTTGTTTATCTCTTTTTTTGTCAAAACGTATGCAAACATTTTTGATTTTTTTTTGTCTCTAACAAAATATCTATAATGTTTTGATTTTAATATTTATTGATTACAGCTAATATATTCTTGAGGTCATATCCTTAGTAAATATTACTAATATATATATATATATTGATAAACAATATAAAATAAATACGGTTTAACAAATTATAAGTATTGTTTTAGCACGCTTTATTTATTATTACGTTACTTTAAGCCTCTAGTTAATGGTTTAGAGGTAAATTATGTGAGAGAAAATCACCCTTTCGGACATGCGCTACAAATATTAATTTACTTGTAATAAATCGCTAAAACATTAATTAATTTTACAGGTATTTGTGATGAAATTTCTAAAATTGTTTTGATTTTAATAATTGTTTATTGTACTAAAATAAAAGCTTTGTCTTTATTTTTTTTAATTTTTGATGAAATTTGAAGGTTTTTATTTGGAAATACTATTTTATAGGGATTGTAGATGAAATGTTAAAGATCCTTTATAGCCATAGTTCTACATCTTCTTCTAGTTTTAAAAATGTTTTTAAACATTTTCTGACATGGTACCTACTTAATTTCACTTTAAAGTGCAAATCTTGGCTAAAAATAATACAATAATTCTGGTTAGCAAATGATTAATAATAATCGTTGGAATATTTATCTGGGAAAGCAGAATATTTATATTATAATAAATAATCATTCAGCATAGAATACATCATGGGGAGGAGAGGATTCTTTCACATGTCTTTACTAATATGATCAAGATATATATTGGTAATTATTGTTAACATATTCTATTCAGCAATTTGTTCAAAAATTAAGATATGTTTCATATTTTATGTAATTTAAATTATATTCTTCTATATATGTTAATAATTGAACGTAATTTGGTATTAATAGAGTTTGTTTTGTTACATTTTGATTTAAGTCTCATACTTATTTCACTTAGTATTTTTACACAATCTAATTACAACAATGATTAGTACTAATGATTTATTAAAAAAGGGATTATCCCTAGTCCAAAAATTGTCTTTTAAAATATCTTTATTTATATGTTTTCAAAGGAATGTTTGGTGACGTTTAGGTTATTAATTGCATCCGTAAAAGTTTATTTTCTAAACAAAAAAAAAAAAAAAAGTAAATATACTTAACTTTTTAAAGATATTTCTTATTTCATTTTTTTGTTGAAAGTGAAAAAAAAAATATTCGAGATTGAAGTCTTCAACAGAAATTTAATTTTCATTATTAACTTTTTTTCATTTTCAACTTGCTCAAAAATAAAAAAATTATCACCTACGCCTTCGCCCCACCCTCTACTATATGTGTGTGCGTGGGTGTTCTTTTTTAAAGACTTTTTTAAAACTGGTTTAATAATCTAATTTAATCCAATGGCTGTAGAGATAGAAGGCATTTTGTAAATCTTAAACGATTTTTTTATAATTTAAGAAAAGCAAAATCCTATCTAAAATTGTGTAAAGAGTCCGTTTATAAGTAAAGGCTCTTCATTATTTCACCTTGAGTGTTACTGATAATTTTTATCCGTAATTAATCATTGTGAATCTAAATTTCGCTAACAATTCTTTTTTATTGTAAATTTTTATAGAGCGGTTATAAAAACTGATATTTAATTATTTTCTGATTATCAAATAAAATACAAATAATTTATTTGGAATATTTGAGTTTATGTTATTTATATATTGTCATACGTGTAACAATTAATTAATAAATTTAATTGTTGATCAATAGTAATTGTCATTTCATAATTTAATTTTGTATGTTCTGTACTCAAGAGATATAAAAAAATCAGGAATAGAGGCAACTGTTAGTAATAGGACATAGGTGAGTATATGCACAATGTTTGGGAAAGTATTACTCTCTCTCCTCTTCTTCAGGTATTGGTGATCTAACCAGTAACACTTCTAGCATGGGAATCGATCATGGATTCTTAGATTCTTGAATATTGAATTTTAAGGCAACACTAACAAACTTAGCTTTTGGTAGGATGACTAAATTTTTAGAGTGTTATCTTAAAATTCAATAGTCAAGAATTTAATGTCCAGGTTTGATTCTCATCCTACTACTGCTACTGGTTAGGCCAACAACACCTGGAAAAGAGAAAAGAATACCTCTCAAAAATTATGCATATACTAACCTGTGTGCTATTACTAACAATAATAGAGTGTTCCTATCATGCAATAATTCTTGATTGCAATAATTGTTGACATTGCTTGCCATGCTTTTAATCCAATTTATTCTAATCTCTCAATTTAGAATTACATAAAATTTAATAAACCATTCATCATGAACTTCACATTGAAGGTGAGAAATCATATATAACTTTCTAAACAATTTAATTACCATTAAATTAGGCTAAAATTTTTACCCATCAGTTATATCATGCACTGCCTTCTTGGTACTCAAAATCAGAGTCATACAACTACATGTTAAAGAAGTATGGTTTTAATGTTGTTGTTACTTTAGTGTTTTTTAAGAACTATCATTTTTGGTATACTTTTATAAATACATCACTCACAATAAAATGTCTTTCCAGATGATTAGTTTTTAAGAAAAATCTAAAACAAAACCTATAGTAGTATTTTTATATTGGACTTTATATCTTTAGAAAAATTTAACTTTATTTAAATATTCCAAATTTATTCAACTGTTAGTAATGCAGATCAAACAGGTTATTATATGCACAATGTTTCAGAGGTATTATTCTCCCCTCTTTTCTGGCCTGACCAGTAACATTACTAGCATGGGATTCAAATCTGGACCCTTATGTTCTTGATTATTAAATTTTAAGGTAATGCTCTAACCAACTGAGCCATCCTGAAAAAGCATCCAGGTTCGAATCCCATGCTACTACTGTCACTGGTCAGATCAGCAACGTGTGAGGAAGAGGGGAAATAATCCCTCTTGAAACATTGTGCATATACTGAACTATTTGTAATGCTATTACTAGAATATTTAAATAAAGTTATTTTTTTTCTAAAGACATTCAATCCACATATTAGATGATGGAAATAATCCAATATAAAAATACAACTAGAACACCATCATCACAAACCTTCAGAAAACACAAAACATATAGTATTTTGTATTATTTATTCTATTTTTATTTAATGAATAATGACTATGTACTACATTTGTTTAAAGTCAGAAGACTTATCACCATATAACAATAAGTTTGTTTTTCTAATTTATTGCAAGCGATTCTATCCACATTAATGTGAACTACAGTTTAATTTTAAACCATATTTATTTCATCATCCTTGAATTGTATCTCAATATAAACAGGAAGGCAAAAATTCTAATAAAAAATAGTCAAAAATTTTCCAGGGAGATATGTAAATATTTCTGTAAAATTATCTTTGGTTCCAAATACTTTTTATTTCATATTCATAAAGAAAGACAAAATCTAATAGCAGAAAGCAAAATGCAGTGGCATCTATAAAAAAAAATAAAAAGCGAACAACATTCTTCTAACAGGCAAGTAAATTTTTATCTAATATCAAAAGGTGCATATATTTGGCAATATACCTATAAGAATTATTTTTATAAAAAAGTTGGTGACGGTTGCCACACAGCAGTGCATTTTCCTACATCCAATTGCTCAGTAATGCTATTTAGATATTGGCATAGCTTAATATACAAGAATTATCTGCAAAAATATTGCAGTAAATTGTGAAACTGTAGAAATGCAGTGAGAATCTTTTTACTGGAGGATTATTTACTGTGTGTGTAATACAGACAAAAGCAGGATCTTTTACAATGTAATTTCTTATACAAATTTACTTCTCAAAAGATAATCTTACTATATTGGGAAATAATTGAAAAACTGATCCACTATTCTATTTTGTGACAACAGTAAGTTTAAAGATAAAAAAATTGCTGTTGTTTTTCAAACATCATTAAAACTATTTGATGTTTTAAAAGTATATAAAAAAATAAAACTCATTGAATACTGTATAAACAACAAATTGAGGATATCCTTAATATTTTTATCATTTTATATCTATTAGATATCACAATGATCATGAAAAATTGGAGCATATTTGTCTATGTGGACAACTGTGCAGTAAATCTGAAAAAAATTATGTGTTAGTAACAAATATAAAAGTGAGTCAGTTCTTAAAAAATTTCATGAATGTTGTCCATATTTTTAAATTAAAAAAACAAAATGTCATAAGTAGACTTACTCAAAACCATTTGTCTATGGAGTTTAAATAAAAAGTTATGGCAAAATTTGGAAAATAATAAACATGTTGAGGTGATGCTCAATACTACCATATCTAGGCAATAAGTAATTCAGAAATCAATCAAAAATTATTTTCAAATAGTCAACATTTTAGGAACAATCATCAAAAATGGTGACTTATTGATAAGTGATAAAATCTTTGGCCAAGACATAAAAATTGTGAACGATGTAAGCACGGATAAACATGAGGACTACATCTCTATGTAATATCATGCATTTAATGAGTGAAAAACAGTGAAATATTTATGTGAATTTTGCAGTATATATTGTGACACTACAAATCATCACTCTGTCCATAAAATTACAAAGTACCCAAATTACAGTGACTGGTATGAGTGCACCAATAGGCATATAGTCAAGCACTAGATCACAAAGAATCTTCATTGATCTTATTGTATATTGCAGTCACCCAATAAATTTTAAGGCATAATCTTATGGGGACTCTATTAATTAGAATTTATGTTCTTATCAGAGGACACAATAGTTGATAATGTGATAACTGATTTAAAGACAAAGGTGCTTAAGTACAGTTTCAAATATTTTAAGTATGGCTTCAAATATTTATTATATTCATTGTCATTCCTAACTACTTTTCCAATTTCATGTTTATGGCACTCTGAACTGATTCAATCAAAATTTAAGACAAAGTACAAGTGTAAATTTTAATTCTATTCATAATCATTTTAATGTGGTTCAATTATTTAACCTATATATATTTTCTGAGGGAAAATATATATAATATGGGTTTGAAGACATTAGGTGTCTGATAAATTCATGCTTTCAAACTGATAGAAATCTGTTTGATAAGTGCTGACTTTAGAGTTGGTATTTAGATCTAGTTTCTAGTATCCCAACCCTTCACTGACATGAGCCAATAAGCTTGAAACCAGCCAGTCTGAAGGTGGGTGACAATAATAAAGATTTTTAATTCTATCTCTTTCAGCATTTATGTAAACAAAGCTTGTTAGGAGTGATGGGTAAAGCTCAATCTAGTGATCAAAAAATGCAAGCTTAAAGCAAGTTATGAAATTTATGACTTGTTTTGATTATCATAAATATACCTTTGAAAGTTTTTGGAATGCTATATATTACAGAGGCTTTTACCATATGGTAAAACTGAACTGATTTCAGACCCATATAGCTATCTAATTTGTTAAGCTGGTTTCGAAGACATTACGTGTCTGATAAATTTATGCTTTCAAACTGATAGAAACATATTTGATAAGTGCTGACTTTAGAATTGGTATTTAAATCTAGTTTCTAATATCCCAACCCTTCAGTTACATCAGCCAATAAGCTCAAAACCAGCTGATCTGGAGATGGATAACAATGATAGAGATTTTGAATTCTATCTCTTTCGGCATTTATGTAAACAAAGTTTGTTAGGAGCTATTGGTAAAGTTCCATCTAGTGATCATAAAATGCAAGCTTAAGGCAAGTTACCAAATTTATAACTTGTTTTGATTTTATATATATTGTTTTGATTTTATATATATATATATATTTTTTTCAACATAGAAAAGAGGATCAAAACTATATCATATAGCCAAATTATAACCTAAAGCCAAAATTATTATGAGACATATTAAAGTTATATTCTGAACAAATATTAGACTATAATATTATGATAAAATAAATATCAAGCTAATCTCAGGGTTTTCTATTAGTGATCTATGTCAGTAATAAAAAGAGCCATATGTGTAATAATGACAATGAGAATAATAATTATTATACATTATAAATACTCTATAACTATAATTTAAAATAAATTTTAGGAGGAGGAGAATACTCAACTCACTTTTATAAACTGCAAAAGCTCTTAATATTTACAGCATACCCCACAGAGTAGTTAAGTTATAATATAATGTTTCTCATAATAATTTTTTTTATTATCTCCCCCCCCCCCCAATTTATAATCATATACCTCATAGCCACTATTCCAACATCTTATTATCATGATCAGATCTACAGTTCAAGATTTAGATAATTTAATCATGTTCTTTAAATCTTATTTGTTTATTTGTGCCACTTGGTTCTTCTTTTCACAATAATTTCTTTATATAAAATATAATTTCTTTTTCCTAGTAAATAATAATAATACGATTTCAGGGTTTATTAGAAATGTTCTTTGTATTAAATTTCTCAGTCTTTATTTACTTAGAAATTGTTAATCAAATGAATAGTATCCTAGTGAAAGATGTGAGAAGACATACACTTATTCCAAAAATAATATCTATCTACTATATAGTAGTAGTAGTAGTAGTAGTAGTAGTAGTAGTAGTAGTAGTAGTAGTAGTAGTAGTAATAGTAGAAGTAGTAGTAGTAGTAGTAGTAGAAGTAGTAGTAGTAGTAGTAGTAGTAGTAGTAGTAGTAGTAGTAGTGATAATAATAATAATAATAATAATAATAATAATAATAATAATAATAATAATAATAATAATAATAATAATAATAATAATAATAATAATAATAATAATAATAATAATAATAATAATAATAATAATAATAATAATAATAATAATAATAATAATAATAATAATAATAATAATAGAAAATTATTTTTAATTACAATATATAAAAATTCTTAATTTTGACTAATATAACAATATCTTTAAGATAATTTTCAAATACCAAGAATGAAAAGGGGATTTTAAGGTCAATCAGAATATTCCATTAACAACCTAAATCAATATTTTTAAAATGAAGCAGATAATATTTTATTATTGCAGTTAAATTATAGTAATTAAATAAAATATTGAGAGAAGAATAATATTCTTGGCATCCGTAAATCATTATAACGGTTTATTTTCTCTAATTGACGTGACTGTTCTTTGAATAATCAGAATTAAATATAATTGAATTATGAGTTATACAATATTTCGATTTCTGCATAAATGATTTGTGAATAAGATATTAGTGAGTCTTTTAAACAAGATTTAACAATAAAATATAACATTTTTTTTTTTTACAATAAAGACTTTAACAATAATAATATTATAGGAAATCTACAAAATTTAAGATTGCTGTTTAAAAAGAATACAATGCATTTTGCCTTATGAGAGAAATACACTTTCCAAAACTTAGAGTTTAAATTCACATAATAAGAAATAAATTAAATTAATAACTTAAATGTTAACCAACTATTGTTTGTTTCAGTGGACCAATTTACACATCATGAACACAGATATTGCTGCAAGATGTTTAACTTTCTTTAATTAAGAAAATTTAAATTATCACAAAAACTTTTATACTTTCTTAACTGATAAAGTTTTATTAACATCGACATTAATTCACAAAATCTATACCTTTTTAATTTGTAAAATTTTACTAATTTATGCATTATTTTAATAATTCTATAGCTTTCTAACTGATGCAGCTTTTATTTAACCTATGAATAATTTCAAGAAGTATCAGATTCAGCATAAAATCACTCTGTAACAGTGTTTTGAATACTGACTATACCCAACTATTATTTATGTCTTACCATCCAGCAATGACTTGCTAATGGAGGATGCTAATAATGATACAAGGTATATTGTTTATGTAGGCTAAGAATACAGTTTTTAAATTTTGAATAAAGTAATTATCAGCTTTATTCATGTAGTTCTGGCAAAGCACAGCAAAACAGATATATACATCAGGACTCTCTATTTACACTAAGAATAGTCAAAAGTGCACCTGAAGAAATAATGTTACTCTCCCAAGAAAACCAACCATATCAATTTCCAAAATAATAAAGACATATAATACACCATATGTGTTTGCAGTACAAAAGATGATACTTCCAAGGGATAATGATAAACGAAGACAATAAGCCTAGTTATGACATGAACCCCAAAATATGCATCTAAATTCTGAGGGAAAATAAATATACTAGGATTTCTGTCTATAAACATATGAGAAAAGTGGGAATGGACCATCACAAATACTAGGAACATTAAGAGTTGCTTCAAACAATGCATTTATACAAGTATAAAATATAAAAATATAGACTACTCTAAGAATGTATCAATGGCAAAACAGAGACCAGGTTCATATCCTTTTATAAAATATATGAAGCTATTTAAATAAATATCATCAAGGAGAGATAAGCCTCTTGTTTCTTGGAAACATAAATTGACAAGATAAGCTTATAAAAAAATACACAAGAGAGAAATTAATTCCATTTACAATTGTTAATTGATGTATAAAACTGATAAGATAGTTATTTTGTCAAATCTGACTTAATAAAATATAGCCTTAAGTAAATAAAAATAAAAATGTGCAACATATTTTCATAGTCAAAATTACTCACAACAGGGAACAAAACAATTCTTCTTAAAATGATACAATACCAAAACCATTATCTAGCATATAAAATTATTATGTGAACTTCTGAATATTACTTTCAACTACAATGCATAAAATATACTAAGCAAGATAATATAAAATAAGCAAACAATAAATTATAAATGATAAATACATGAAATTATAATTCTAAATTAAAACCTGTTTACAAATTTTTTTTAAAATATTAATTTTTTTATCTAGGAAACTTGACAATTTGCTAGATGGCAATATAACAGGCAGATAATATTTTTCCTTTTTTTGGCAGTAAGAACAATATAAAACATATATATAGCATTAAAAATCATTTTAGAAAAACCCTTTGCACAGCAACACACACAAATCCATTTAACAATGGTCTCTTTATTTCACAAACTGTTTAAATGTATAAGCAAGTAACTTCAGTTTCAATAATGCATATTACAACATTAAGCTGGTTTTCATTTATTCACTAAGAATTATATTCAATACAGAGGTCCAAGAACAAATATTTCTTTCTAAAACAAGCAGGTTTCTTTCCAGACAGAAATAGAGGGCAAAATTTACACATACCCATTTTTGAAGCACTAATAATAAAAGTCATAATCACATGATAAGTAAATTTCATCAAAATCAATGGCATTTAATTTATAACGTAATCCATTTCTTCTTGTTCAGCTTTATTTAATTAAGTATAAAATTGAATTATAAATGAGTGATTTTTTTTTCTTCAGCAGAGGCAACAAATAACTAATTACTAACAGCAATTAAAATGTCACTTTAATTTTAACATAAACGGTTTAAATCTTGAATCAATAGTTCATTTATAAAAATAAATTCGTCCAAGAGAAACTAAGTTATTGAAACAATTTTTAAAAGTTATCAAAATAAAACATTTTGAAAGTTCTTAACAATTATTTTTCTCTCAAATATGTTAGTAAGAGATGCATTTTAAATATTAGATGTTGTTATAAATATTGCCAAAATATGAGCTTTCAACAATTTTATTTCCTAAAATATAAGTAATATTAGATTTATCATACAGTTCATTGCAAATATGAAATATAAAATAATGAAAAATTCTTATGTGAGCAATACAAGTTATAGATAATTCTTGTGATGTGCTAATATCAAATAAATATGCTTTAGCAATTAAGCATGAGCTATTGTTTAACATTTTTAATATTTCCTCCTCTTTAAATAATGTTAACTTTTGGATTTGCAGTAACTTTGATTTAAAACTTTGGTACCTGAATTTAATGTTTTTAATGATGAATGTTATTTTAAAATAAGTAATTTGAATTTTATATATATATATATATTACTCATAATTATTTCTATTATTAAGAAATTTGAAATTTATTTCTCCTTTGCATAACTGTTTTTACTAGAAGTTTAGTTATTCTTGTAGTTCAGTTGTTCAGACTTTCAATGTGCATGTGTGGAGCTTTGTCTACATTTAGTCATATCACTCTTTTTGATTGACAGAAAAACATCTTTTTACAACTTCCTTTTAATTTTCCCAACTTAAGGTTAAATGTTAATTTAGTATCCATGGAAGATAACTAAAAACAGAAACTTAATTACTTATTTTTTAGACATTTTAATTACAATGTGTTCTCTGAGATAATCATTTTTAAAAGAATAAAGTTATTACAGTAAAAATAAAATAAAAAAAACAATGAAAGAAAATATATTGTTTTTAAAAAAAGATTACATACTTTTTATAACTATTTTCAGAATATATTAAATAAACAAATCAGAAGTTTATTATGATATAATTTAATATATTAGTTAAATTACAGATACTTAAAATGATGTTCAACATTATAAAACAATTCAAACTAAAATGAATAAATGTAAACACATTCACATACATGCATAGTGAAATTATATTTTTAGAAACTAATAACTCTTTTGAATAGTAATAAACCAATTTTCTCTCTTTCAAATTAACTAATCTGTTTTTATCTTTCTCTATTCAATCTTAATAATATTAGCTTATGAATATACAATTGCTGATAGTTAATTTAAACTAAATGCTTTATTATAAGTATAAAAATTCAATGTTAACACCTGATATTAAAATTTTAGACCTAATTACTATTACTAATAATTTAAACACTCAAATTTGAAATACCAAAAGATTATATCAAAGCAATCTTGACATTTTAATACTAATTTCTTGCTAAATAGAAAACTACATTTTTGGGTTAAACACTTAAAATTACTTCAACTCCATAGACAAGTTTAAATTAATATAGTAAAATATTAAAATGGACTTCAATTATGTTCAAGTCTTATAAAATACATAAAATATTTTATAATTTTAATCGATTGGCATGTACTTAAAAAACTGTAATAAAGTTACCTTAAAATAAGATTAAGGTAATCCAAAAATTTTCCCTTATACTTTTTTTATACTTAAATACATTAAATGGATAAAAATCTAGCGTAACTTGTAAAGCCAAAGATTACAATATATTGCTTTATTGCTTTAAAAAAATAAACCTACTTATACTTTGCAATGGCTGATGTTTTAAGTATGTCCCAGTGTTCATTAATTTGCATCAATGACTTTGCATAATTTATTTGTTTTCATCTTTAAGTTTAAGATAAAAAAAAAAAACACATTTCCCCTCAAATACCTTGTAGTTTTATATATAGATGTATTTTCTCAATCAGAATATATTTCTATAGCGGTGTGCAAATATTTTTTTTTTATGTTTGTATTTATAATATGATGAATAAAAATGAATTCTAATCTTCATTTTTTAAGGATATAAAGACAATGAATGTTATGGTTACTTGTGGGTATCAAGAAGTCTCATTTATGAAATTACCTTTATTTCATGAGGTTTTTTAAAATCTTATCCTCTTCAATAATAAATCATTTACAAATGAAAATATGATATGAATTTAAAATATTATTTAAGACTATAAAACACATATACAAAGTTATGCAAGATAAAGAAAAGTGATAAAATGATTTTTTTAAAAGTAGTCTACTGTACTATATATAAAAAGACAAATACTGGCAGAACAGTATAATGAAATTTATTATAAATGTAATATAAAAGAATAAAAAAATAATATTAACAATTTATGCCATGCTATATATTATGGTGAAAGGAAAGCTACAATCAATACTAGACTGGCTCAACATAATTACACATTTAACAGAGCTCAGAAGAACAGCAACACATCCTCTGTATTTTTGGAGCATGCTAAATAATCTGGACACAACTTCACACCAGCCAAGACCATAATATTGTGCTCAGAATCAAATGATCACAAAAGAAAAATAAAGGAGGCATTTTACATCAATGGAAACATCCATGCCATTAATAGAAAAGACACTTGCTTCGAGATCTTGAAGAAATGGGCTACGTAATACTAGCTTATTTGAATATTTGTATTTGCATATATTTTATTATACATTTTATGAAAGCTATGAATATGAGGCTTGGATCCTCGAAAACGTTTAGCAGATAAACTTTAATACTAATTTATATCTTCTCTAATTAACAATTATAGATTTTACATATAGTGAGAAGTAAAGCTATATTTATTACTTAATTAAAAATGAAAGAATAATTTATATTTATAACTTTCAAGTTATTATTAAGACTAAAATCACGCAAGAACATGTTAATCATAATAATGGTAGAGTATCTATTATCATAAAACTTATATTATAGAACCTTATAAAAAATAATAAATTCAATGAATGTCTATAAATTAAATAACCCTAATTGTAATGAAATTTCTATTTTATGGTTTTTTTTTTTTTAAATCTTAGCAGAGATTCAATTTACAATTAGGGGAATAGGGAATAAAAATTCTATTTTTGAAATATAAAAAATTCACACAAATAACTAAAACCAGATATTTCATATTAAAAATATTTTATCTGTATGTAAAGATATAATTTTTAATATAAGAAAAAAAGTTATAAAACATAATAAAAGACTTAAAAGCACAAAACTATATTCTCAATATAGAAATTAATTTATCAAAGTAACCTAAAAGAAGATATCATGGATACAAAATAAATAAGACATTATGATATATATATATGATAAACAAAAATGCAAGTTAAAAAACTTGCTAACGCTTGTATTTATGTCCACAGATGGCGTTCTACCAAAAACACCGATCAAGCGTATGTTTTGTTTACATAAACGTCAGAGTAGCATTCACTATCTCTAACTACAATTCCACTTTCAGATCATGATTTCAAGCTATTTGCTATCATCAGTGAAAGACAGGAATAAAGTTTCTTTATTCCTGTCTTTCACTGATGATAGCAAATAGCTTGAAATCATGATCTGAAAGTGGAATTATAGTTAGAGATAGTGAATGCTACTCTGACGTTTATGTAAACAAAACAAATTCCTGTCTTTCACTGATGATAGCAAATAGCTTGAAATCATGATCTGAAAGTGGAATTATAGTTAGAGATAGTGAATGCTACTCTGACGTTTATGTAAACAAAACAAATTCCTGTCTTTCACTGATGGTAGCAAATAGCTTGAAATCATGATCTGAAAGTGGAATTATAGTTAGAGATAGTGAATGCTACTCTGACGTTTATGTAAACAAAACATACGCTTGATCGGTGTTTTTGGTAGAACGCCATCTGTGGATATATATATATGAAAAAAATTGCAATATTAATATATTAATAAAGAATGGAAATATAAAGTTTACAACAATAGAAAAAACATTTTAGGTATGATATTTTTAATAAAGAGATTATATCTATTAAACGTATATTTAAAAAAAAACTTAGGGAAGATGGAATTAAAATCATTATGTATTTTGTTTTAAAAAAACTGGTAATGAAATAGAAAAATTATTGGCAAATCTGAAAACACATAGTGAAATAATAAAAACCGATATTAACCCTTAAACCGCTAATTAAATCATTGGTTGTATGGGGAAAAAAAAAAATTTTTTTTTTTCCCCCCCCCAAACACAAAAAAAAAACTTTTTTTAAAAAATATTTTTCTAATATTATATAATCTACTCAAATATTTTTTAAAAAAATTATATAATTATTTTTTTCGTGAAGAAAAAAAAAAAAAATTTTTTTAAAAAAAATTTTTTTTTTTTTTTTTTAAAAAATTTTTTTTTGCAACAAAAAAAAAAATATTATAAAAAAAAAAAGGACTATTTTTTTTTTATAAAAAAAAAATTTTTTTTTCTTTCTCCTTCATATTTTTTTATTTATATTTAAAATTTTTTTTAAAAAAATTTTTGTTTTTTTTTTTTTCTTTTTAAAATTTTTTAATATTTTTAAAAATATTTTATAATAATTTTTTAAATTTTTATAAAAAAGAATATCCTCGCTTTCTTTTTTTTTTTTTTTTTTGAGCAGGTTTTTTTTTTTCTTCCTCTCAAAATGTATTTTTCTTTTTAGGGGATGGAAAAAAAAAAAAAAAAAAAATTTTTTTTTTTTTTTTTTGTTTTAATTTGTTTTTTTTTTTTTTTATTTTTTATTAAAATGAAAACAGAAGACAACACTTTCAAAAAAAAAAAAAAAAAAAATAAAAAAATATTTATTTAAAAAAAAAATAAAAGAGGAAGGAGGTGGGGGGGGGGGGGGGGGGGGGGGGGGAGGGGGGGGGTTAAATAATAGCAAACTTTTTAGTCTTTAAATAATTTTAAATATTAACGTCAATATAAATTCTCTTCAAAGGACTTCGACTTTAACTTAGTCAAAAACCAATTTAGAAATTAAACACGGTTATAAAGAATATATTATTTTCAAATAATAATAAGTTATTTAAAATCAATAAGTAAGGGTTCAAAGTTTGTTTTGTGTGGAAAAATTATACAAATATATTTTGTTTCAAAAACATTTTTATACTTAAAGTTTTAGAACATTGTGAAATAATGCTTAATGTAATAAATTCTGAAAGGTAAATATCAAAATACAATAACAATAATTAAATTATCTCTACAGAAGGTGTCAACGTAATTTTATTTTTAAAACTTTCTTTTCATTGAAACTTTACAGGAAGTTTGTTGTGAGTTAAATCTGGAAGAAAGTGGAGTAAAACAATTGAAGATCATTTAATTTAGATTTTTGCGGATAATGCTGTTGTTTGGTAAAAATAACGTTCCTTAGCTGCCATAAATATGACAAGATCTATTACATAAAAACAACAAATTAAAAGCAGATATAAAAAAAGTAAAAGTAATTAACTGATTTTCAAAGAAATACAAAATAAGCATGAAAAGAAAGTAATCAGAAATGAATAATTATCAACATTTTTTGATCAAAAAATTAATAAACTAGTATAAAAGTAATCATAAATTCAAATTTGAATTGAATGATTTTAGTAGAAATTCTTAAAATTATATAAAAATAAGCTGATGTGCTTAAAATAATTTAATAACTTTATTCTGACAGGATTTACTTAAAAGATATTAGATAGATAAACACTTCATATAAATTACATGCAGAGTGTGAAAAATATAAAACAAAATATAAAGACATTTAGTCAAGCATTGGTGGTCGAGAGGTCAGCGACAGTTACTTTGCAGGAGGTTGTCCCGGTTTGGTAGGTTCGCTTCCCGTCTGAGGCTATGACCCATGAGGATATATATATATATATAAAATCATTAAACATCATTTAAAAGTTAAATAGTCAAATAAAGGTATGTTGGAGTTGTTTATAAAAAAGATTATAACAAATGTATATCATTATACAAAAAATTGTAAGAGTAAAAAAAATATGTATTACTGTGACAGAAGATGTAAAAACAGAAAGATGAAATAATAATGTATATAAAGAAGCTAATGCTGAATAAAACAAATACGTCTGGAGAATCCCGTCTTCTCTTGTGTTTTATGTTAAATTTTTGTATTAAAATTGTTGATAAAAATGCTTATGTTTTTTTTAATGTTTTCATTTTTATTCAGTTTTTTTTCCCTAGATTAATGTTTATTAAGATTTGCATTTTATTTTAACTAAATTATAATTGCATGATATTGCTATGATTTCAATAATCTCATTCGTTATTATACTACTATTTAAGTTCACTTTCTTTCATTATCATAACTTTCAGCTATTATAAATCCATCACAGAAAAAAGGAATAATTTAAATCAGTTTCTCCAGTTCACAATCTTTCTTCTTCACATCATACAAGCAAACTTTCTTATTTTGTTCATCTATTGCTCATGTGATAGATATCTGTCTCAGTCGTTTGAAATATCATGAGATTCAGATTAAAGCTTTAACTATCCCACCTATTATCATCTTTTTTAAAAATATTTCCAGCCCAAACTAAGGTTAAAAGTACTAGTTCATTCTTTAGCAATAAATTGATCTCTTCTTGTTACTCCTAGCATAGATCTTTTTATACTTCCTTGTGTAAATCAAACTCTGTATTGGTTTTATATTAAATGTCTAAATATCGAATCCATAAGTAAGAATGGATAAACACATATTAAAAATTATTTTCAAATGATACTCAATTAGATATTTATATTTTCATGGTAAAATGCTTTTTTCAATGATATTTTTCTTAATATTTATCACTTTTATGACCTGCTATTTATATAGCTTTTCAAGTGTTTTTTTTTTAAATCTTACTAGATAAAAAGTTTTCGTTTTGAAATTTTTTATTCGATATAAGTTTCTTTTCTTACCCAAAAGCTGTCGTGCTTAGTATTTTTAATTAATGTTTTACAAGTTATATAACTTAATAAGTTGTAATCATAAATTTATTCAACACACATTGATTATGTAAACTTGTGGTTAAGATCTGTAGAGGTCCCTACCTTCGCATTTTTCAACCGCACATGCTTTAGGTTTATTGCCTTAGTAAATATAACTTAAAAAGGAAATACACTGCTAGAAATGCACTGCTAATCTTTATGAAGAAACTATTAATTTAAAATTCTAGAATAAAAAGTTTGAAGCAGATAACATACCATTATTGAAGATGAAATATCACTAGTTGATCGTAATACCTTAGTTATTTTACTTTGAAATTAAGGCAGAAAACTTCAAACATTAGAAGGCAATTTAGATTATATGTGTCGATTGTAATTTTTATAGTAATATATAGAAGTATAAATTTTCAAGTGAATAAATAAAATCATAAACAATAAAGGAACTTATTTTCTGATATTTTATGCTAATTTTTAATTTTAATTTTTTATATGCTATTTCCAAGTATAAAAAATGAAATAAATCATGAAGTGCTGGTTCGTCACTGGTTACCACTGTTTCATTGATTTATGTAAAACTTGAGTTAATCAAAATGTTACATTTGTTTTATTTTTATGTATATCTATAAAAACTATTTTTTTAAATATGTAATAATTTTATATTTGTAATAAAAATAAACATAATTTTAAACAATGCATTCAAATTAATGTACTTTTTGTGTTTTTTAAATTTTATATGAAATTTTATGAAAACAATAATTATGAAAATGCAGCCAATGTTTCTAAAACAAAATTTTTTAGTCATATCCTTTAAACTTTTTTTATACTATATTTTATCGATTTTTTAATATTGCATATTTGATATTTTTTAATCAACTGGCTTTTGCTTTGAATTTTATTAGTATACATGCTCATTTATTTCAGAGTTCAATTTTTTTTTACATTATTTATATGTACTTTTTTTTTAAAATTTTGTAATATGTTCTATTGAGAAATAAAAATAATAATTTAATGATTTATATTGTTGGATATTTTTTAATATATAAATAAACAATTATATCTAAATGATTATATAACAACAAATGATTCTATTTGTATTATAACAAATTCAAAAATTTTCCCATAATTAGTCCTTACTGTTCTCATGGTATATAAAACTCATACACATAAATATATTATTTAAAAACATATTTCTGTGCATACATAATGCATATGTATGTAAATTACACTGTCCTAATATAATCAATAATACATACAAGTAGTGTCTGCTTATAAGCATATATATGGTCTCACAAAATTGGAAAAACAAATAAATTTGAAAACACTATTTGACTAATGGTACTAACTGCAAATATACTTTTTAAAAACTTATATAGATTTACCATAATTCTCCATGCAATATTTTGAAACCTACCAAAATTTTTTCTATCCAGTCTGTAACAGTAATTGTATGAAAATACACTAATATTTGATTATGATCAAAATACAATTCCCTCAAAGTTTTAATAGTTTCTTAAGTTGTATGGAGAAAAGTTAAACAAATTGATACTATTTCAGTGACATAGAACGTACTTTCTCAGTGCTCAAAATATTAAAATGCAGATGATTGTCATACTCAAAATCATTTAAAGCCATTTTCACAGAATTGTCGAAGATGAAATTTGTACTATATTTTAATTTTGAAATTACTTCCACAGATATTTGTGCATATATAAAATAATAAATTTTTAGAAAAATTATTTTTGGATGATTATGTCAGTGGTGAAATTTATTGTAAATTTAGGTTCAGTATTATTATTTTAAAAAATCTGGTCAATGTGTGCTGTCAAAAATAATGTTGCTAAGGGAAATGGTGAATTTTTTGTTTACTCAGCAACTAGATAAGTAATTCTTCATTCTTTTTCTTCATTGAAAAGAATAAAAAATTTCTTAAGTTGCTGCTAGGTAAGTAAGTTGAAGGTTAAGAAGGAAGGTAGAATATCTCCACTTTAACTATCCTTTACCATTCTATCAAGGCACTTTAAAAAAGTTGAAACAATGTCGAATATCAACAAGTGAATTGTTATTTTCTTATTTATCAAAGATCAGATCACCTTCATATTTTATGGTATCAATCAGGATTCAGTATTTTTACAACCGCTTGGGAATTGATGAAAAATCCAAAAAGTGTAAAAGTGAAGAAGAATCTATTAAATATTTCCTTTTTATTAAAAGAGAGAGAGAATTTATACATGTATATAATACAATTATTTTCTGTGTGTTTGAAAAGAAAAGAAAAAAATATTTATATAATTCACTTAGAAATTAATATATATTTTCTTTCTTTAGAACATTGATAAAAGAAAACAACTTCATAAAATAATTGAAAATTTATTTATTAGTAGTATCATTAATATTTTTTTCATAAACATAAAGAATTTTAAATAAGTCACTAATGTGTATATACATGCTTAATGTCATAATAAGGATTAGGGAGTTTCAATATCTATATTTATTTTGTTAATATTAATTTTTGTTAAATTAATTTATATATTTTTTTGTGATTTTGAGATATAAGTAGTGTTAAGAAATTTTAATCTAAGTGAGCATTAATAGCTCAGATTATATATATATATTGAACCGTATTCGAATGTGTCGATTCAAATCACCGGCCTCTTAGGCAGAGAAGAACATACTCAGAGAGTATGTATGCCCAAACGATAGCTATAAAGTATATAACTAACGTTACATTTCCAGGACATAACTTCTTCTCGACTGTTGAGTTCAACACCAAGTTCAAAGCATTTTTTTTTGTTTGTGTATAAACACGGGTGCCAGCTGCTTATTCTAAAAGAATAGACAACGCACTTTGAATAGTGGCAACTAACCCAACGCCTAAATCCACGACTAGCTCAGTTGTTTGTAATCACTAATAGATTATACTTAATTAGTGGTTAAAAGAATTAATAAAAGAATTTGTTAAAAGGAATTGATAAAAAGAATTGACCGACAAATAAAGTTTAATTTTAAAGATAATTTATTAACTAACATTTATTTACTAAATTTAAACATTCTAATAAAACACACGCATATTTTAAATTAACATTTCTAAACTAGTTTAAATATTCTTGTTTACTTTCATAACAAAACACTGGTATTTATCTAATTTAACTAATAATATTGATATAAGGATCACGCACATATTAACTCATGCACACACATAATAATATTAAAGTATTACATAGCATTTGAAATTTAATCACACACATCAATAGTTCATTTATGTATGATATCGAGTTCATATAATTAGACTCTTGGAGGATTCGCACGAATTAATGAAATGCAATGGCTATTACAGTATAACGAAAATAAGCAAATGTTTTACCTAGGATTTTGAATGTTGACGTAGAATTTTGTTCTTTGGAGGTTGCTTTCAGTGAGGATATTTCCATTATAAATGCTTACCAGCCGGCTGGGACGTTTCCTTGCTGAGTTTCCTGATTTTCACGATTATTGCTATCGGAGACAAATAGATACTGACGGAGATTTTCTAAGATGTTAAGCTGACATTATTTCACGGGCAGATCTGCTGTTTTCTCGGACATCTGGGCTGGAGGTGAACGTGCATTCCAAAATATTCTCAGCACTGCATTTTGTTTCTTAACTGACTCAATTAATTTCCGAACTGCACTCTCTCAATAATTTTGTGAACTGATTGTCTCAACTCAATTAATTTGTGGAATGGATGATTGTCCGATAAAAAAGGTCTATTTATATCTGCAACGTGTTGTCTTTCTGATATCTCCGGCAAAGATCTGTTGTCAAATTCCTTATCAATTAATCCTTTGATAAACGTGTTTTGAAAGATTGCTTAATTAGTAATAGCCATGCAAAAACGTATTGTTTTATATTAATTAATATCTAATAGCCATTGCCGTGTTTTTCAATGAAAATCTTCCCTAACTTTCACATACATTTTATATATTTACAAATGTACATATATACGCACATATATTTTTAATACAATTTACTATTTAGTTTTAACATTATTTTTTCTTTAATTAAAATTGAATAAAAAGAGATTTGCATGTCTTAACTTTCTCAAATTATATTTTTACGAATACTAACAAAAACTCTTTACTTCCTTTTACAACCCTTAGTTTCATCTCTCAAACCAAGACTCCCCCTCCCCCCTTTTGACCAATTAATTGTAGCTTTTTTATTTCAAAAACTAACGCTAGAAAACTATTTAATTCTTATCTTTTTCGAAAACAAGCTGCAATAAATTCTTCAACATTTAATTTTATGTTTTTCTTTTATGAAAGATTACTTTAATAAAAATTTTAGATAAAAATTATATGTGCCTATATCAATATAGGTACAATATATATATATATATATATATATAAAATTGTAAGTTCAATAAAAGTTAAAAGCTTTATTTAGAGAGACTAATAACCATTGCTTAAATTTAACATATAGAGAAAGATCTGTTTGTATTTTAGGTTGTAGTTTGCAGACCATACTGCCGCCATCAGATGGCGTGGCCTGAAAATGGCAAGTGATAAATTTTTTTACGAAAACGCCTCAAAATCGACAAATAAAAATGCCTAAGGCAATATATGTACAGCAGATAAAGCGAAAACTACAAATTATAAAAAAAATGCAAGAAAATGCTAAAAAATTCAAATAATAAAACTAAAAAACCATGAAAATTCTATCACGAGATATATCTCTCTCTACAATCTGACAATTCACAAAGCATGACAGCCAAAAAAAGCGGGAAAATATGTAACGTAATAATTCTTATCCATATTGAAAAATTATTTAAGTAACAGATATAATAAGAAGTTATAACACAGATTAATATGTAGTAACTAATAAAAAATAAGCAGAAAATGCTATAAAATGCAAATTATAAAAAATAGGATCAAGAGTCCCCCCCTACAATCCAGAATTTCACAAAGAAGCATATGTAAATTGAGCAATAATATTTAAATAATCAAAAAGAAATACACAAAAAATAATTATCAAAGTCCTTCCAATCATTTTTAGTAGAATTTTGAAGCTTTAAATGCACTTGAATAGTAACTGAAGATTAAGTAACTGGTTATTTAATGACAGCCTTTTGAAGCTTGAATATCTCTGCTGAAAACCATTATCATCCATTATAAAGAGCCACATGAACAGAAAAGGGCCAACCCTATTAATAATCACATTGGAAATAATAGTAATAAATAATGTAAATCACTAAATATCACATGATCACTATTTATGCTAGCACATTACTGTTTTTATAACAGGCAAAACTAGTACCACTCAGTGTCAACCAGATTAATCAATGGATGCAAAAAGGCTTGTGCATAAAATACCTACCTAGTGCCTACTCATCGAATGTCCCCAGACTAGTTTCTGGCTGGTGGCCTTCTTGAGTGAGGAGTTTTGAATCTGAGAGCACTCCTCCTAAGATCTAGGTGCAGTGCTCTCAGATCCAAAGCTCCCCACTGATGATATGCACAAGTCTTCTGGCATCCATTTATTACTCTGGTTGGCACTGAGTGGCACTACTGTATGGAGAGTTTTTCCTGTTTTAATAAGGCAAATCACTTGTAATTAAAACCATTAGGACAAACTGCAGCTTACTTTGGAATAACACATAGATAAAATCATTTATAAGAATAATGCTAAAAAACTGCTAAAAAATAATATTTCTCCTTTCCTATGAATGAGAAAATCAACATTGGAAATGATCCCTATAGCACACTCATCCCAGATTCTTATTCAACAGAACTAGGATTTAGGCTCCCAGGGCCCCTCCCGATCACCAGACCCTCTCATCCACTCAGCAAAACTGAGTGAAATGAAGAATTTTCTTTAAAAGGCAAAATCACTGTATTAATTCTTTGAAATCTCAATGGATGTCATATAATTTACACAGTGTTTTGGTAAATGTTGAAATTATTCTTATTTGTGATAACGTGTTGACATAACTTGTATATGAAAAGAAAGCTAAGAACTCCTCTTTTAAATAGCGATAGTTTTATAGAAATTTAATTCCCTAAACTAAAAAAAAAAACTAAAATGGAGAGCCAATAACAGAGTTAACTGGAGTTCTAGATTCCCTTCAGTGAACTAGAAATATACATTTTATCAAACAATCATATAGAACATATAGCAATTCAACTTTGTATACACATTATTTTTAGAGAATTTTTTTTTTATAATTTTCTTATTATTATTACTGAAACATATGTTCAAAGACATGCATCGGGGATCATTTATCCCTTTCACATGTCTTTGATTAAATGTTTCAGTAATGGGTGATACACTTGTAAGTAAGAAAAAAAAAGAAAAAAAATATATAAAAAAATTAAACTAAGGGTTACCCTAGAAATAATATGTATATGAAATTGAATTATCGCATGTACTATATGACTTACTTAACAAAGTGTATGTTTTAATATATATATATAGGTTGGTCTAATTTTTGGGCTGATGGACGGTTGAAATAGAGTTGCAAGCATGATATAATTTATTGGAAAATTCACTTATCTTTATTTAATATTCCCTGAGATATAAAGAGTATAAAAAATATAGTTTCACATATTAATTTACCTGGACAGCAATAAAATATTCCTTGGATTCCAGAATGAATTCACTTGAAATATCATTATTATTTATCATTATATAGTCAGACACATTCTGTCTAATACTCATTTACTACTATATATATATATATATATATATATATATATAGTATAAATGATATATATATATATATATATATATATATAAATGGAATTAAACTAATAACAATGGGAAATATTACCTCTCACTGAATGAGAATATAGCCCAATTATTAGTCGCCATTTTATAATTGCATATAAATTAAAAATAGGGGATGAGAATAGAAAAACTTTAGTAAACCTCAGGAATTGAGACACAATTCATAATAATATAAATCTAGCCTAAATGTGGAGTGCCATATTATAATAGCCTCAAAGTTGATACAGCATTTTGTAATAATCACCACCTGTACATGATCATCTTTGGCCATTATTGAGTAGCCATTTTGTAAAATAATAATTGATCTTCTATCCCATTATCTCTATTCATTGGTTTGGTTAGCATTTGTAATGAAACAAAATAAATTTCCATTATAGGTTTTTACACTACCATTTACTGAACAAAAATAAAAGACAATGACGAAATGATTTTATGGTTTAAATATTATTTATAACAGAGCAAAACTTCAATAAATAGTAATACTGTTATAACCTGTAAGAATTATCTAATTGTTAGTTACATTATGCAATAACAATATTTCCAATACATAATTATTTAGATTGTCTACTACACTAAATTAAAATACTGATGGCAATCTCTATCCAAACCTAATTTGTTCAGATAGCATTTAAAACAAAGAAAACAAATAAGTTCATCCTCTCAGATATCAGAAAATCTATTCCATATCCCCAAAAAAAACTACAATCAGCAGTGAAATCATACATCATTGTCCTAAACAATAATATATGCCTAAAATATCTATTTAAGTTATAAGTGAATGAAACCCAATTTAAATCAATAAATAACTAAGTTCTGATATACTTTATTTATCAAATATCACATATAGTAATGTAAATTTACATTAAAATTTAATATTTCCTAATTAAATACATTAGTTTATAAATGATTATGAAAACATTTAGAAAATGTTTTATAAATCTATTATGTCTATAATGTTTACACAAAATAAACAAGTTCATCAACTTCATATTACGTTTAATAAAATGTTATATAATATTAATAATTTATTTATGCTCTACTTTATATCAATATACAATCATTGCTTAAGTTATGTATATGAAATACACTACAAAAACAAATCAATAAATCTATTAAATAATCTTGCATTTTAATATCAAATCATATCATCATATCAAATGTACAGTAGATTCCTATTCGATATTTACTAAATCCTGAACAACTACTCCTATACATCTATTTTAAACATCCAGTCAATCAATTGTTAAAATGGACTTTATAACAATTCAACTATATAAAATAAATATTTTAAATCAAAGGTAAATGTTAAAATTTAACAGTTATTAAGATTTATGATCTATTTCAATGAAATTTAAAGATAATTAAGGCAGATCATTCTGACTAATGACAGAATAATATCTACCAAGATCTTTATAACTGAACAAGATAAGCAAGCTCTTAATAATTAACCATGAACTAATAAAATTATTTATATAACTGATATTATCTCACATAAAGCCAACAACTATTTCAATGTAATGACAATATAAAATTTATATATAATTAAGCTTAACAATAATCATGTAATAAAATATATCTGTATATAACCATACTTCACTTACCGATATTGGTTTGATTTTTAGATTATGATTCAATGATCAAAAGAAAAATGAAGTTTCTCTTGTATAGCCAGCCCATTTTATCTTCTATAAATTTATTATTATAAATTGGTTTGCATAATTATAAAACAATCAGACAAGTCTATCAGATTTCAAGAAACTTTAAATTTATTAAGTTATAATAAGGATTAATAATGAAATTAATAAAAAAAACAATCAGTGTATGCAGCTAAGTTGGGGGTCATAGGGTCTCGTGGTCATTTAGAATGCAAATGGGATGAGAGAAGCATTTATAAACAATAATCATATAATGTGTATTATAAGCACTTAGTTAAGTTATCAAAAGAAAGCAATTCATAGATTAAATCAAAACCATGATATATTCAATTTTCCCACCATCCAAGTCCATGCCAGACCAATCACGCCATTCATCTAACATGTTTGGGGATCACTGTAACAATAATTAATCTACAGACATTTGATTTAGATTGCGCAGCTATACCAATGTTTATTTAAATAATGAAATAATCTCAGGGCTCTATTATATGAATAATAACTAAATCATATTATAAGATGATTATTAAGTAAGAAGGACTATTGTGAAACTGACAATTATATAATAAAATAGAGGATGGACAATGATAGAGATTGGTGCACTTTTATCTCACATCACCATCTATTTTAAACAAAGTAAAATCTATATCTTGGCATTATACAATATTTGAATCAATTAATTTAGTATTATTTAAATAAATGGCATATACTATTAAACTGATAAGTATTACCATTAGATTATGTTGAACATATGCGTGTGTGGAAATAGTCAATCGAACGTATATGATAAAATAATTCAGAGGAAATTTTACTTCAAAAATCATTTATTACAAGACACATTATTTTACAAACACATCGATAATGATTCAACATTCATTTCACATTAACTACAAGTTTGACTAAATAACATTTAAATTACATAAATCCTATACATTTAATATTTGGAGGCTCTTCCTCTTATCTGTTATTTCAATAATATTTATAACTCTATTTATTAAATTATTAACAGTACAAAATAATTATATATTCACATAGCAATGTTTATATCATCTATTTCCATTCTGTGCTCTCAATGGACAAAGAGAAGGGTATCAATTAATCAACTAACGCCATTGTAATTATTTCCGTATGCCTATAAATTTATACTTACTATATGAAATTAAGTAATAATTTATTAAAATTAGCATTAAATAAAGTAAAATTTTGTAATCTGATATTACATTCATACCGGGAGGGTGAATTGCCAGTAATAATAATAAATGAAATAATGATAATGTGGGTGATATGATTTGACAAACTACTTAGAACTTACAATTCCAGCGATGGTCTCCCTCCATATCTCTAAGTTTGTCATATCTCCGAATGTGTGTGCATTTATAAATGTACAATCATAACAGAATGAATAAACTTCACAATACGGATGGCACAATGAGCCAATCATTAATTATAAATCTGACTTCACGTATATTACAGAAATCACTAAAACATTTATCTGAAATAACTAACATATAATACATAATGATAAATACATGGAATGAAGAAGGAGAGCAAAATGCTAACAAATAAATATTCACATAAGGGCACCTGAGGGTTAACAAGACTTCAAACATCAATTTAATTCACCAACTTGGTAACTACCAACCTTTCTGACACAAATGGCATGGAACCCAGCCAATTAATCATAAATAAATGGGACATCTACCACTTTACTTTAAGAAATATAATCATCACATCATATACTATCAAATAAGGAAATGTACCACCACCCACAGCTCAATAGATAAATAAGTAAAATGAGTGTTACTCAATCCAAATAGCATGATCATTCTTTCAATCACCTCTCCACTCAAAAGAATTCTAACACATTTCATATAGGACAAATCTATAACAGAAAAACTCCTAAATTTTCACAATCTTTAGTGCATAGTACCAGCCACAACCGATGGGAAACAAATAAGCATAAATTTATCTCTTATAAAATAGTTTCTGATAGCAAACACACATGCGAATATATGATCATGTATGAAATATTTTCAAAATCACATCAAATAATAAAATGTTATATTAACATTAATTAAATTATAAATGAATCTAATACCTATGAAAAATTATGAACATCGAATTTCAAATTAGCGTAAATACTATCAAGTAAGCCTAACCATCTGGCATTACTGACACAAATATTTTCATGTATCTATTTATTTTTACCAACTAATGAATAACGATAAAGCATTCAATTTGCACCAATAATATGAGCCCGGAAATATACAATATTTTACATAATACAACAAAAGAAAACATTACCAGTTTTGTATAACTTATAACAAAATCTCTGATACATTCTAAAGGAGATAGACATATAAATACATAACAATAGTAAACCAAATTAATATCAAATTAAAATAAAAAACCAAATTAATATCATATATATATATATATATATATATATATATATCATATGTAATGGAATAAATGCATATCAAACCTTCTGTCATTAAAATAAAAGTTTCCTTTTTATTTTTATTTTTAGTTCATACTTGAAACTTTAAAAGCAGAAATGCCCACATAGCTCACGATGATAAGACGTATAAACAAACATTAAAACATATAAACATTACTCCTGCAGGATAAACATGAATTTGGCAAAACAACAATAACCTCCAATGTTTTCAAGGCTTCCTAATGGAAATTAAAAGCAGCTTTTGCACATATTTGAATCAATTTATTTTTCATAAACTCTCCACAGTGCAGCAATATTATCCAAATAAATGTTTATGATCCATGCTATTTTCAACTCTGTTCTGTCTAAATTTTCAACATTTAATAAATTTAAGATGATTAAGATCAGCGTTATTTGGTCATCCATGCTTATGCATGTTTCTGATAAATAACTATAAAATAACCTTAAATCACACATTCTATCACTCATATATAGGTGTGAATGATAAGGTAATTTAGTATTTATAATTATTCCAATAATGTAAAGTATTAGAATGAATAATTTCTCCTTTTCAGCCTTATTTTACACAGTAAAAATAGAAACTTTATTAAATGAGAGTCAATAAAATATTCCATTATACAGTTCAGCATAACTTTTCCAATTATTATTATTGTTAATTTACATAATTCCAGTACTACACAATTTATTATAAATGAGTTATAGCAAAATTGTATTAGCAGTTTTTTTATATAATATCCATGCATTATGAATAAAAACAAATTCAAATTGTTAGTCGATAAAAGTTGGAATTGGTGTACCTTTAAATGTTTAGCCTTCCATATTGGACAATTCTATCCTGTATCCTTCACAATTACACATTGGCATTTATGCTTGAGTAGTATGAGAGAAGTTTCTTTAGCAAAAAGAGAATAATAAAGAATTTAATGAAAATATTATGTTCTCTTGTTTTATTATATTTCTTTTTTTTTAGAAAAATATTTCACCTTCTCTAAAACTTTTTTTGAAGTCTTCTGTCTACTTAGCCACACCTCTCTTTTTTTAGTCATAATGAGACCAACAATATGCAAAAATTTATTTCTTGTAAAAAAAATGTTATGAATAGAATATTGAAAAAAAATATTAAATTACAAATACTAAATAATAATAAATAAAATAAATATTTTTTAAATTTTCAAATGAAAGATTGTATGCAATAAATAATTAATAAAAAATGATATTAACTGATAGTATGTGTGTGTGTCTGTCTATTAATCCAGAAGTCTATTAATGGATGAGCTATTAGAAATAACTATAACAAAATAAATAATGTTATTGCAAAATGGATATTCTGAGTGATAATTAGAAATATGAATGAGGTGTGAAGTGTGAAAGGATGTGAATGGACATGCACCCACACATACCAGTCAGATCAGGGAATGGCAATAAACAATAGATTAGAAAATTAATGAATAAGCACTCATCAAGGCCCTACACACAAACAATAATTATTCCCATTAGTCTAGCTTTCATACCAACAACTGATACAATCCATTCCCCTCTCCCACTATTAGACATACATAAAAAAGATTTTTAATGATTACAATCCAACTAACATCCCAATAACTTTTCAACTGAATTATACATTAAGTTATTTTACAATTCATTTTTTTCCTATTAGGTACCCCTGATCACTATTGACACAATGTGAAATTCCCATATTCCTTCATGGTGCCAATCTGCAAGTATCATATATATATATATATATATATATATATATATATATATATATGAAACTCAAAAGTGTGTTGTACAACAGTAATACTAAATATAAACTGAATTGGAGCTTCCAAATATCTTTCTTAGACTTTAAATAGAATATACAATGATAAAAAAATGTGATCAAATAAAGGTGATATTTTTTATTTATTCATTAATATAATTTTTAAATAATTAAATCAACATTAAAATCTATTATATTTAAACCCTTCCATGTGAATATCCTCAAGTTAAATCTTGAATTAAAAAATGAATATTTGAAAACATTAGATCATAAATTAATCTATGTCATCAGATAAGAGGTTAAATAATAACAATTATAAAAAATGAATCTCTCTGACCTTTTATTGTGTGAATGTTTCATCAAAATACTAACCTATATATATTATTTGATCCTATCTTTTAAAATAAAAATATGAACAAAACATACATTTTCAAACAAAAAATATATACACAGATATCATACTACATAAGTAAAAAATCTCATTATTCCTTGTTTTTACCCACTGGTCCACCATAGCACCTGGTTCCTTATTTCTTATTTCAATGCATAGAAACAATTCTTCTTGAAGTAGAGAAAACAAGCATGAATACTAATAATCAATGATTTGAATTCAATTACTTTTGTTTTTAAATTCTGATATTTTTTTCAAGTATTTAAATATATCCAATATTTTAAAATAACAGACACTTTGTTAATGCAAAATCTGTACATCACTGGCTTTATTTTTTTAGATTGACAAAATTTAGTTACATCCAAATGGGTAATAAATGCTAGTGTTTTTCAAGTCAATAAAGTTAAATTTCAATTGTTTAATATCACATAGAAGTTGAATTAATCAATCTTATGAAATTTATTAATCAAAAATATGATATTCCTATACACATCATGGGGTTTGTATTCATCACAAGTGCATAGATGAAATCCCAGATTTTTAACAATGGACTATCTTAATGCTTAGTTAGCAATTTGACAAATTTTGATGTTTTTTATAATAACTTTTGCTGTTTCCCCTGGAATTTTATTGATGAACTTCCCCAATTGAATGGGGAGATAGATAAATTTTATTCTTCCATAGCTTTAGAAATCGATCGCTTTTTTAAAAAAATTAATAATATTTAAAGACAAATGTGAAAACATTTGTTATATGCAACAATAAAATTATAAGAACTTTAATTGAAGCATTTCAATTCTATTTATAACATGTATTTGCTGATGTTAATGTTACCAAGACAATTGTTGAATTGAACTCAAAAATAACTCTTTAGGTTTAATAAAATTTGCCTAATAAATGAAATGAAGACTTTAAAAATATTGGATATGATAATTAATAATAATGTTTTTATTCAAGTGATTTATCTTATGATTCACTTAATTATTTTCCAGTATCTATTTATTTATTCAGTTATTTATATTTTTTTCTAAAATTGATCACAACTAATTTTTAAATTGTTGCTAATATTAATAATAAATAATAATAATATTTTAAAATATTAGATTGCTATGGGAATATAGTTAACATTTATAATTCAACACTTCCATTATTCATAAAACAAGTCGAATGAAATTAAATAAGATCAATAAACTTTTTTTTCATATACTGTAACATGCAGCTCTTCTCTGGGCATGTAAACAGATAAATAAAAGCTTTTTATCCCATTAGTGACAGTGTCCAAACAAACCAGTCTTTTGTATGTCATTGCTAACCAAAATAATATTGCAAAAGCACTGCAATTATCATAGAAATAGGATTTTATATATGTATTTCATGCAGAAACTGTGTGCTATAAACTATTTCAAAAAGTCTACTATCCAATTTAATAATCTAAACAAAACTGAAAACTTTATTCATATTTTCTGTTTTCAATTTACCACACAAACAAATCTATATATTTATAAAAATATTTTGAAAAATAAATATTCTTTAAAGAAGATTTAACTTTCTGAAAAAAAACTAACATTTTAAAAATATTATAATAAAGATAAACAAGAACATTATATAAAAGTAAAAGACAAATCTCAAGAGAAATGATGATTATCTAAGCCAAGTTAGATTTGCAGATGATATTATTTTTTCTATGTCTGAGTACCTACAATAAAAATTTTATAAACAAATTTTAACTGATTTAAAAATAGGCTTGGAACTTTTAAATAAGTAGAAAGAAAATTGAAAATATATATGTAAGCAATTAGCATTAGTTAAAGAAAATAAAAAAATAAACACACAATACTATATAATTTTTAAAATAAGTGTATAGATTGTGTTTAAAAAAGAAAACTGTTAATGGATGAGTCAGTCTAGTTAATGAATCTAATATTTGAATTTGAATTTAAAATTGCATTAAAAATTGTTGTAAAATAAGTATAATGAAAATAATAAGAGCAATAGGAGAGAAATATTCAGAAGCATTTTAGATACAGTTTGATCAAGGAAAAAACATAACCAAATTGCAATGCAACTAGATAGTGATGCAGCCTTTGATATTGTACCATTATATCTTCTTATGCAAACATTTTTCAGATACAGAAATACTACAATCATTGCAATAACTTCTCACATTTTTTTTAAATCATCAGATTAATACTATATTAAATGGAAAAATATCCCCTTCATTTGTTCCCTATCAATCAGTATCTCAAAGATCACCAATCAATGCACTTTATGAGATATATAAACCCCCTTATTAAAAATACAAAATAAACTCAGGAGTGTGCATATCCAATACTAACTTGAGAGTATCATGTACAGCATATAGAGATATGTTCTTAGCCACAAAAAAAAAACAATTTCAAATACTATTAAAAGTATTAGAAGAGTATACAAAGGAATATAAACTTAAGTACAACAAAAATAAAACATCATCAATAATTCAGTCAATTCATTCAAGATAAACCTTCCTCATTCCTAGGATTTTATTTCTACTTGAGTTTTATAAATATAAGACAAACTTTAAAATGATGTTGGAAAACCAATTACTTTTCTCCACAAATCACATCTCTTCTTTTTTCAAAAGGTTCCATTTTTAATTAGTTAATTGTAATAAAAATATCATTATATACCCATTATAAATTTTACATCTTCACTCTAGAGAAAGCTAATATGAGAAAAGGTAACAATAGCAATCTTCATAAAATGTGTTAATCTACCAACATCTATAAATGGTCTAAGTGTCAATTCTATTTATGTTTTTAAATCCAAAGAATATTAAATCTCTTATCACCCATGATTAGACAATTTTCTTTTCTTGAACCTATATTAAAATAACTATTAAAGATATCACCACATCTTCCTAAATATTGGAAGACACTACTGATATCTGTACAAATCATAAGTATATCCCTATTATAAAAATATGTTCATTGGAAAATATATGAAGTAATATATCTCAACTCACCCAAAAAATCTAATCCTCCAATTCTTAAAATAAATAAATCTTTATTACATAAATTTAAAAAATGGTTATTTGAGCTCAATTTTTTTTCTTTTTCTTTTCAAACTCAATTGTTGGGACAACCCAACATTACATTTTCTTAGATGTAAAATATTTCACTCAAGTACAGACTTTTTTTGCAAGTTATGTCACAGAGAATTTGAAACACAGTTTCATTTGCATTACTCATGTGCAGCACTTGCAGGCATTCATGAATTGACAACAACAATTTATAGAAAAAATGATGATTATATTTAAAACTATTATAGATTTTTTAATTAGGGGATATTTCCCAGACATTTGAGCTACCATCTTTATTTTTTATGCATTCTGATGCATAAAATGCTTATTCATATATGGAAACAATCCAAGATAACATCAAACTTACCTTTCAAAATAAACTTGAATAGTTAAAAAATTAGAGCTAAAAAAATTACATTTCTAGACATTTTTGTTGTCACCTGGCCACTACTAAACAATGGTCAACCCTCTAGTGTTTAACAATCTTTATTTTCCTAAAGGCTATAATTAAAACATAATTTTACAAATATAATAAATTGTATAAAGTGATATTGACCTAATGTAAAACAGATGCTAGTGCATGTGTTTTTATTTTGTTTTTGTCTACACAGTCCATAGATTGACTTTTTCCTCTTTTTTGTTATATTTTTTGTGTAATATTAGTATTTTTTTATATTTGCATTATAATATTTGTATTTTGTATTTTCTTGATTATCGTTTACTTTATTTTTTTTTTTTGTCTAACAGACAGTACATTATATTTTTATCCTTTTTTTCTCTCTTTTTGTTATATCTGCTGTTTAATATTTGTATTTTTCTATTTTCTTTGAATAAAGTTCTTTTGAAATATAGAGTCCAAATTGTTATTATTATTATCATTACAAAAATTAACAAGTTTTTATATACACTCTAGAGATTACACAGCAAAAAAGAAAAAGAAGAAACATTAAAGTAAAATAATTTTAGACTAAATATTAGAAGATAAACCTTAACCTTAATATAAAAAATGCATTTGAATTTAGAAAATGAAATCAGATTTTTGACTCCTATAAAAATAAAAAATAAAAGAATCGGGATACAGTTTTGTCTTTCAATGAATTATCAATGACTAATAATAATTTAAAAAGCCTATGTATAATCTTTCAACTTGCTTTTATTTATTTCTATTATAGAATATTTTATAATGTAAAGCTTAACAAATTTCACAGCTATGTGATTGGTGCATGAAACTTTTCTTTTCTGACGATTACTAGCCAGTAACAGTTGATGATTTGTTCTGATATGTTAAATTTAAAACGATATTATGTAATAATTATGTTGAATTAGTTGAATGCATGTGAATATGCATGCAGTTAAATACATTTGCTTACGAAACGTATTGTGCGTTCGCACAGACAGACATATATATATAATTTAGCACTAATCACTGCAATTCAGCATATATGTGATATAAATAAATCGTAAGAGTCATCCGTCACTCAGTTATCTTTTTCACTATGTCTACTTTATGTATTAACTTGATTGATTTTATAAATTTTCAAAGCACTCATTTATAACGTTTACAGTAGTTTATCTAATCTCACCAACTATCAAGGCTAATAACTTTAAGATAGAAAATAAAAATCCCCTTTCCCACCCACATTTTCTATCTCAGCGTAATTGATTTTGATAATAAAATACTAAATTTTTTAGGTTGCTGTAAATATTATTTGATAATTGATTATATAAAAACCATATTTGTTTTAATATATACATATATGAGAAGAAATTACCATTATACTACTTTTTTTCAAACACATGATTGGGACATTAGAATAATATGTAAAGGGTTTTTTTATCAATAGTAATGTAATTGCAGTTAAAGTAATAATCATATTTTTTGGGATATAAAGTTCTGTGCATAAGTATAATAAGACAATTTTAAAAATTAATAAATATTGTACCAGTTGAAAAAGCACCACCTCAACTGCAAGTCGGATCCAAACTCAGCTGAACCAAACTGAATTCAAACCCAACTCACCAGCTCAGATTAGTAGAAATCTAAATCGAGACTAGCTCAACGGTTGGTGAGGATTAGAGACCCCTGAACTGACACTAACATCGGATAATTAATTAACTTAAAATACTTTTAAGTGGAATCATATGTATATGTTCAGGTTGCTAACACAGACAGCGAGTATTAACATTAAAATAATTATAAAAGAATTAAGAACTAAGAAACCAAGTGTGTTTATAAAATATTTAATAATAATAATAATAGTTTGTTTTGTTTGAATTTTAAATAATGATTATATTAATTATCTCTAGCCTTTAACATAGTTTATAATTATAATAAGAGTGGCAGATCTTATTATATGCCAATGAATATTACGCAATATTTGACAGTCTATGTCTATGCCCCCAACAAGAAATAAAAGGCAAGTAAAGGTATTCATTAGTAAAGGAAATTATTACTCTAATTTTATATGAAAGAATGTGATATTTATTTTCACATTCGCAAATCCATTCATGAAGAGCAAGATACGTATTTTAGGGCATAACTTTAATCTTTATTGGAAAACTTATTTACTTCGAGATAATTGAGAATTTGTTGGACTTTAATTGAAATCACTTCATCACGAATTACAAGCATCAGAGCAGGCTTTACTGGAAGAGAAAGGTAATGGTGCTGACGAATTATGAGCTTCAAAGTAAAATGAACATGAAAGATAATAGCTGGTCAGTGATTTAAAAGTAGTATGGTGGCTTGCATATGACAAGTCTTATGCCCTTTAAGTAGATGTGAAACATGGGGAAAATCCAGGCCAAGTCATAACTATGAACCTTTGGTGTTCCAAATATAACATACGAGGGGAGGAAGTGCTTTCTTCCTCTATAATTAATATATCAGAAATATCATCACCAACAAGCCTGCAAAATGAACGATAGCCTTACACCAGCAACGTTGAAGACGATGACTTGATAGTCACCATTTGAAAATAAAACCCAATTATAGAATGCTCTACATGATAACTTGATCAAATTAATTAAAGTCAAACGAGCTTTTAACTAACATTATTTTAAAGCATTTGTAAATCATATTAATTATGCCCCAAACATCGTGCCCTTCCTGAATCTTAATAGCAAGTAACAGAAGTTTGAATTAGAATATATTTGATTCCTTTATCGGCCCTTTTGCAATAAAAACATTTTAACATTATATATGTGAATAAATAAATTGGTGAATTCGAAAATAGCTGGGGCATAGATTAGCAACGGAGCTAATAATTTGTTATTAGCCATTTATAAAAATAACAAACATTTAATAATTTCTTTCGACTCGATGATTGATAGAACTGTATAAATCTAGTTCTAATGGGTGAGAATTAACTATCAGAATTAAGATTATATTTTGCAGAAGGCAAATAGAACAAAGAAACTCATCGAGTCGAAGAATTATTGGCATACAATTAAAAATAACAACATTAATAAATTACTTAATAAATATATATAATAAAATAAATGAATTACCATGTGAGAAAGGAAAGTTAAATTTAAAGACTAGAAGTTGAGAGAATTACGATATAATTTTAAAATAGCATAAATAAAAGGAAGTTTACACAGAGAGTATTACATCTATAAAATGAAAAGAGCTCTTAAAGGGAGTGTAAAGTAGAGTTCAGAACTGGTCAGAAAGTTTAAGGTTCATTAGGGAAATATATTACCCATTTCTTCCAGGGCTGGTTCATTAGGTTAAACATCCGAGTTGGTAAAAATGTAGGCACACATTTAGTTGATTACTTGAACAGCATTTTATTTGATTTTGGCAGCATGATTTGTCTGGAAAGAATTTGGCAGCTCCATTGAACATTTGCAGGGAACTTCAGGAACTGCAGCCAGATTCCTGATGTTTTAGCACTTCACCATGATCGAAACACTACAACAAAGATGGCTTCTCTTTTCCAAACTCTTCAGAGTTATATATACTGTCCTCTGATGCCTTCAGGCTAGCGCTTTTTTCATTATGGTTGTTTTTAGATACATTCCTTCGATAAGGCTTTCAAACTCATTAACTTGAATTCATTTTCTAATTAGAAAATGAATTCTTAAAATCATAAATGATTTTAATTAGGAAATCCTTATCTTTTTTTCTAATTAATAAAACTTTAACTATTGTTTTTGGAAAGGAAATATCTGAAAGCTTATCGAAAGAATGTAGCTTTTAATCAATAAAACTTTAACAAATTATTTAAAAATAAAATCAAACATTCCCGATGCAATGAAACTTTCAAACAATTATATATATTTAAATATTTACAAATATATACGCACAATCCACGCAGTTATAATATATGAATTCATGAATAATTCTATCATGAATTTATTAATAGCATTGATTAATTTTAAACTGAAACTAATTAATTTTAATATGCATTTATGAAATAAGTTATTCTTTATGGAAATTAGCATGGATTGAACATATAAAGCCCTATTGCATCAGAAATTTAAGGTTAGTACTAGGGTTTGAAGTGGGATTTTGGCTAGATATCATGAAGCTAGGATCGAACTCAGATCTGACTGCTTCATTATGTGTAATTATTAACAAAGTTAAAGTTTATATTTGAGTTAAAAAGAAAATATAGTTTCTAAACCAATAGGAATATAAAATCATTTATATATTAATATGAGCTTGAAGAGTCATATGAAGTTCAAGTGACAAATCAATAGCTGCCATATTTTGATCTTCAACTCCAAAATCTGCCAATTCACCATTGTGCTTAACCAAACATGGAAAAGTATTTATTGAATGTCTGCTATTTGAAACAATTACTGGTTTAAAAAAATAGCATTTGATGTTTTTAAATTAAGTTAAATCAATATATATTAGATAAACATAATTTATATTTTAAAAGTATATATACTTTTAAAATAGAACTTATTATATTGTTTACAAACAATATTTTAGATCATTCCTAGAAACTTTTATTTTTTTTTTCATGGGTCATAGCATCAGCCGGGAAGCAAACCCACTAACCCATGACAACTGTTTGTAAAGCAGCTCTCACTGACCTCTTGACCACCAATGCTTTTCATAGTTGACCTTTTATATCTGAAGATCATCCCATTAACTGCCAGAGTCACTGGATAGTCTGAACATAGCGCCTGAATAATATCTACTACTTTTTTTAAAATTTAGCAAAGATTTCAATATTAAACAATGTATAAACAATTAATATTTAAATGTTTTAAATATTTGTTCGTCATATGTTTAATACACTCATACTAAACATGATTATTTAACGATTTGGGATATTAGTAATTATATGTGGAATTATTTGCATGATTTAAAATGAATTATTAAATGTTTTTTAGAAAAATTCATTTACCAGTGAATTTAACTATTAACAATAATGTTGATGTTAATATGGTAGATAGTTTTCCAACATTATCATTCTCTTCTATTCTTCAGGTGTTGCTGCCCTGACAACTGCTAGCTCATTAGTCAATCCAGCAGTGCCTGACTAAGAGAAGAGAATAATACATTTAGGAAGCCCTATGTCTTCTACTAATTCACTATTATATCAACAGTTGAAGTAATTAAAAAAGTTGAAAGAAAATGTGAATTTTTCTAAAATAACATTTAACAATTCAATTAGACAGTGGTAATCATTCACTATCTTTTCGACATGAGTGTGATCAAGTGTATCAGCGGTATGAGGTAGCATGGATGGTTAAGGATCATATGAAAGTCTGAGTTTAAACCCCTATATATACAAGCACAAGTAAAAATTATCAAAATTGGAAATAGAGAAAGTCAAAATAAGATTGCATTTCCAAGATGAGTAATAAACATTTTTAAAAATCAGTCATGGATTCCAGTTGTGTTAATACAAATGTCATTATCCATCCTTATCACGATAAAATAAAATAATTTCAGAGAGATTTGTATGCTCATCAATTTATATACGCGACTTAAAGTAATTCCTATTTTGATTTTCAGTATTAAAAAAATTTTGACGTTATCGCGAATCCGATATTTTTTATGCATAAAAAGGACACAGAACACAATGAAAAAATTCACTTAAATTTTTTTTTGCCTATTTGTAAATTACTGGATTAAGATGTGCATTAAGACCAGCTGAAAAGAAGTTTATTCTTTCTAGTCAACATTCGCGGGTGTTGACTTGAAAGAATAAACTTCTTTTCGGTTGCGTATTAACGCACATCTTAACCCATTACTTTCTTTGAAGCAAAGTATAATTCTCATATCGTTACATATTTGTAAATTGTTGTCTATTAAGCAAGCATTACTTTTTTTAAAAGAAAAAAGACATCTGTATAGATATATGTGTAAAATAATTTAGATTATTTTTGTGTACATAAAATCATATTACTTTTAATTTGTAAAAAATATTAAAAGTCTGCTTTCTTATCAGTTTTAGTAGATTTGATTTTAATAAAAACTAATAATTTTTAAATTATTAAAATTGCTATCTATTTAACATATTAAATTTTTAATCTGCAGAAAAATTTACAAAATAAAATTAAAATAAATCTTTTATTTTTAAACTCAAAATATTTTTAAATAATTTATATATTATCACTTAAAATAAAAAAGAATGATGATAATAGTGGTATGCCATAATGCTTACTTGACGTAAAATGATATCCAAATCATCGATATCTATCGCCTAAAATAATAACAATAATAAACTCTAGAATAAACTCAAAACGGTTACCAAATGGTATATGCTACAATAAAAAGAGGCCACAAGTGTTATAATAGCAATTAATAAACGTTATAAATACAATATATAACAGCAAAATTTAAGAAGAGAATTCTCAACTCACTCTCACACATTACAGGTAGGCTGGTAATATTGGAAGCATATATTATGGAATGGTTAGCTTATATTAAATATTTTTATTTCTAACAACTTTTCCCACTACCTCACTTCTAATAACAATTATACCTTAGTAGATTAAGTAGGAAAACTTAAATTAAATATGATTTGCTATTTTAATAATATATTTTAAATAATATAATAATAGATATTCTATGGTTCATGTCATTATAATAAAAAATTAAATGTGACTCGAAAACAGTTTATAGATTTACTGTTCAGGCTAAAGGATACCCTGATTAAAAATTATGCTTTTTCAAAAATTGTTAACATTTAACATTTTAATCTCTTAAAAAAATTATGATCTTTAATTAGTGCGTTTATTATTTCTGGAGTAATTAGTGTATTTTTCAATTTAATTATAGTGTATAATTAAACTTTCTCTGCAGAGAGATTATCTTCTTTTTTATTGATCTTCTGATTATAATATTTATCCAAAATTTACTTATAATAGATTACAACAGTAATACCCTTTTTATTATTAATTTATCTATGTCTGAATTTCTGAATTTTTATTTTTAAAAATGAATTTTAAACAGATCTTTTTTAAAAAAATATATAGCATTATCTCCTTCTATTCTAGAGTTACTATTTTTTACACTGATCTTAACTTCTTCAGGAGATGGTCTTATCCCTTTCTTTGGTATAATGTGATTGAGGAATTATAATTTATTCATTTTCTCTTTTTATGATTCAATATATTTCAGGAATTATAATGTGTTTTTTTAGATTTTTCTGATTTAGCACCATATTTGCTTAATTTGTCAAATTTTCTTGTAATCCAATGATTAAGTTTTATTTCTGACACTATAGTATGGATTTACTCCAGCTATTTTTCTTAGAAGTGCATGAATCTTAGTCTTTAATATACTTAATACTATAGTTATTCCAAAAAAAGAGATTACTACATTTAAGTAATCTCAATAGTTTAGTTTACATAAGTATTTCTACTGTTATTTCACTTACAGGTATCTGGTAAAAGCTGATCTAAAATGCTAGCTTAGAAAAATAATTATAAATTTGCAAGCTGAGTTAATACTTTTTGAATATTAGTAATTCAGATTTTTCCATTTGATTTCACTATAGCCACTGTATATGTTGTTGTTTTTTTTTTAATTTTTCCATAAAACATAACATCCCATTCATTCCCAATTTCCACAGAATATCTTAACGTTTCTTAAGTAATAAATAGTTCCTTCTAGATTTGTTTATAATTGGCTTAGTATTGTCAATTATAATTAATTCCATATAAGATGTATTTATTGTATCTAAAATGAATCTGGAGATGCTAATTTTGTTCCATCTTCACATTTGATCTTTATCATTATGCTAACTTCTATCTTAATAATTTAAACAACTCATGCCCTATTACTTAATATTTTCTCTATGATATATAATTTTATCACTGCATTTTTTTACGAGAATTTTTTACTTCTCTCTTTATTTGGATTTTGTTTCCATATATGTCTCTTGCTATGACTCTTAGATTGATGTACATGTGGTTTAAATTTAAAATTTTCCCAATCGTTATTTGATATTATTAAAACATATGATTCACTATCAATTTCCATTTTAATTTTTTTTTTTGAAAATATAGATATTGCAATTAGCCATTGATCAGGTTTACTTTCTTCTATTTTTTAATTTCGAATGTTTTAGAAATAATAGCTTTTTATTTTAACTGTTCTACTTTTTCACTTATATATATATATATATATATATATATATATATATATTGTTCTCATATGATCTCTATGATGGCATTTACTGCATCCATTTTTCCATTTTTTACCCAATGACTTCCTTTACCGCAGCAAAAGCAATTGAATTGTTTGCATTTATTTTTTTATTACAATCTAAAAATAATTCATATAAAAAATTTTGACTTATCATTAGTTTTAGTTTTTGGAAGTTTCTCACTTGATCTAAAATCAACCCATAAGCTTTGTGCTAATAGAAATTGATGGAGTTTCCCCCCTACATACCCCAAATAAATTGATCAAAAAAGCCTCTTTTATAAAATCTTTAGAAATCATGAGGCTTTTGTAAATCCTTGAGAATCATATTGTAATCAGATAACTTATTATCTTTATTGCCTATTCCTAAAATATAGCCTAGAAATTTGGTGATTAGAGGAGCGTCCGAAGTAGCTGCTAATTTTGCAATCATTTCAGGCAAGGTAAGTCCATCTGTCATTTTTCGATTGCTAATTTTTTTATTAAATTTATGACTTTAGTACTGAAAAATCAGAATAAAACTGCTTCTTTACACGTCTCTTTTTTAATATCATTAAATAACTGAAACATGCAGGCTTATTATATACCTGTGTTTATATATGTAATATATAGGGTATAGCATGTCCATTAAAGTATAAGGTGTGGCTATCTTAATATATATCTGAGCACTTATAGCATATATGTGTAGAAATGGTAATCTGGACCAACTGATGATTGCTGGTTTAGCATGAAATACTTATATTGGTGATTATTTATCTTTTCAACATATATGTGTTCAAGTGTATCAGTGTTATGAGATAGTGTGAAGAGTGGTGGTTCGTGTGAAAGTCTGTGCTCATATACCCTATATATTAATATCATTTAGAGAAAAAGAATTTTTTAATTGTTTCAAATAATTTGGTCATTTGGTGACACTGTTAATGTTAAAATTGTCTACATTTTCAGATTTTCGACTGTCTTAATTTTTATATTTTCTTTCTTTATAAAGTATTCTCTCCTCTCATGTTTTAGTCAAGTGCACCAGTTTTCTTTTGTGTTACCCAAAGATAACAAATTTAAATAAGTTGTCCCGAGTTTGAAAATTTGATTTCATTTGAGAACTTATGGATATAATTTTTGTTATCATGATGCTCATTCGTTCATTAATAGACAAACTCGAATTAAATAAAATTTAGGTACTTTAATTATTAGCAAACAATATTAAAAATAGTCATATTAAATATATTTTCAAATATTAGATAATATACATAGGACATAAGAACCTATATCACATAAAATGATAATAAAGATCAATATCATCAAGCGGTGGTGGCCAAGTGGTTAGCACAGCAGCCTTACAAGCAGTTGTCCTGGGGTTTGCTTCCCAGCCGACGCGTTGACACATTAAAAAATAAAATAAAAAAAGATCAAATATGACCTGCAAACAGTCCCTAGTTGAACTGTTGCACTCTTCAGCTTAGACAATACCTGATTTGGTTATACCTCTTCTTCTATAGTAGTCAGTATTTACTATTCACATTCATTTTAAAAAATCTGCCCTCTTTTTTATATTAGCCTATTTGATTAATGTACTTTTACCTCTGGAACAATTATTGTACTTTTTAATCTAATTGTAGTAATTAATCTGTTTCTGTAGAGAGACGATTACCTCCTTTTCTTAAATAATCTACCCATTAAAATTATTTATCCAAAATTTATTTTTAGTAGATTAAAGCAGTAACCATTTCTCTATTTCTAATTTTTCTATGTTTGAATCTTTAATTAAACTACCTTCTTAGTTATTTTTAAAATGAAATTAAACTACCCCCCCTGTTTTTTTTCTTTTAACATATCAGGTGATTGCAATAATTATTGCTGATTCTGTGAAATCACATTTTCATAATAACAGATATAAAAGATATATTATCACTTTTTATCAGTATATAATTAACTTATACATGCATCATATCCAATCGTCAGTACAATTATATTGTTAATTACATGTGGATAAACCAGGATAATATACTCTGTATATTTATCTTTGAATTATTTAATTTTTTCAGATGATACAGCTTCTTTGAACATACAAATGATATTTTCTCTTAGTTTATTTATCCTTTAGATTTCTGAATAACATTATTATAATTATGATGATACATTTTGTAAATCTTATTTCTGATAATCGTTTTTTTTAATCTTTTAAAGCCTTACATGTTTTCCCATGAATCTGATCTTTTATACTGTAACCAAAATAAATAATTTTAAATTGTTTATTTGAGTTTTGAACAAAAATTTATATCTAAAATGGTTATCCCTTAGTTTTTCTTTAGTATCAAAAACAAGTTTATTCAACTATGTTTACAATAAAGAAAAAATTATAAAATAACATTAAATTTGGCAATACATTTATAAACCATTAAATTACTTAATGTCCAATATTAATAAGATTCCATGTGGAATTTGATATCTTTTAATTTTTGTAAAAAAAATTAATGTTGGATCAGGTATAACAGACTTGAAGATTAGGAAGCATCTGACAAACCATAGACAGAAAGTGATGAAAGTTGCACTTCTTATAATTGCAAAATCCCCATAAGCAAAACCTTTTATGAGTGTGTTGATAATTGGATGTTTTGGTGTATAAATTTTATTAATCAATATTTTACAGCCCTGAAGAGAGAAACAATCATTGAAAATGTGAAATATGGTATCATCCTCCCTATGGCAGAGTGATCAAACAGGGTCCAAAGATGAAAAACCTCTATACATCACAAGAAAGTGGCTTGTTGGAAGGGCATTGAGATTTAGCTCTAGAAGAAAGTCCAAATATTTTGGCTCTAGATTACATATTATATATTTCTTTATAATGGCAAAGTTTGTACAGGTGAGAATGCTATGATCTGGAATAATTGTTGAAAAAAAAAAAGAAGATAGGCATCCCAATAATGAAGTTTCGTTGGTTTTATTTGAGTTAAAGGTGTGAGAATTTTTGCAATGTCAATTAAGACTTGTGTCAGCCAACCATAATAATTGGAGGTGGAGTATCTGTAGGATGAATAGATAGAAAAGGTGAGTCATCAGGAAAAATCCCATTAAGTCTTGTAATGAGGTTATTTGATTTCTGTAGACAAAGAACATAAAGTGAATGCAGTGACAAGCCATTAAGTCTTGTTGGTCTCTGCACTCTTCTTAAGCTAATAGCAACAGTTTTACCCTTCCACATTAATCGAGAGCAAACAGAGTTTATATTCTAGATAAATTTTGATGAGAATTTAATGAATGGCATGTAGTAAGCAATTCTGGAGAACAATAACATGTTGAGTAGGGCTGCTTTTGCAAATAATGATGTATAAACTTTTGAAAGTGAATCAATTATTTTTCTTGCAGAATTCATGATAGTGTTTTGTATTAATTTCCTCATTGCTGCATGAGAGAGACTCATTAGTAAGCCCAAAATTTTTGTGGCATAGCTGTGAAAAGGGATGGAATGGATTTTCCAGATGAAAGTCTCCATACAGCAGATTTTCTAAGGTTAAATGCAAGACCTGACTCTATGGTGAAATTGTCCATAATTTGAATTAGTTTCAGTATGAATTTTCTAGATGGTAAGAACACTGCCACATCATCCATGTAGGATATGTGCTGAATGGATTTATTGTTACCAGGAATGTATAATCCAGGAAGATTCATCTCTAAAGATTTAAGGAATGGATTTATATATAGAATGAAGAGTAAGGGACTAAGAGGAGAACCCTGTGGAATCGACTTGGTAGGTGTGAATGAGTTTGAAATTTTTCTATTTAATGAAATTGCAATATGTCTGTTTAATAGAAGGTTAGTAATGATGTTCATTATACCTGTGGGAATGTTCAGACCACTTAGAAGACGTATTAGTTGAGGAATTCTGACTGAGTCAAAAGCAGCTGAAATATCAAGTTGGACAACTATTGGCTTTGACTTTTTATTTTTTCTTGTATAATCCATAATTAACCTGAATAGGCAGAGTGCCTCAGCTGTGGAACTACCTTTCTTTGCAAATTGAAAACTAAAGATAAAAGGCAGAATGAGATTTTGAATTTTATCTTTGATAATTGCTTCAATCAGTTTAATAATCAATGGAGTCATCGAGATTGGTCTAAGGTTCTCCAGAGGTGATGGGATACTAGCACTCTTAAGAAATGGGACCATCACAATGGGATGGAGTTGATCAATTGTAAGGGGACCTGAGGCAAGTAGATCAATCATTCTACTCACTATTGTTACTGTGAAGGCTTCAAGATGTTTGAACATGAATTTTGGTATTCCATGGATTCCAGGGTGTATTCTATCAGGCATGGATGAGAGTTTAGCTCTAATATCATCATTACATATACCATGAATTGACTCACAAGAAAATATAGATGTATCAAGCACCAAATTCTGTGAAACATCTACTAGCTTGCATTTATAATGATTTAAAATTTGTAAAATCATGCTATTACCCAAAAAAATTTTATGGTTGTCATCTGATCCTTCGTGTCAGCCACCAGAGGCACGATTTCTAACTGAAAAACACATTAATATATAGTTCCCGGGATAGCAATTCTCTATTAATATTGACTTTTTTTTGGGTTTGTTTACAAAGTTTACTTTTTTTCGTTTCTGAATTATTTTTCCCAAATAATATTTTTGACAATGGGATAATAATAGTTTTGTTTTTTTTTTACCAAAGGGTCTTTTTTGGTGTGTGTTCAAATAGTAATTTGTGTTTTTTTTTAAAAAAAAAAAAAATATTACTGTTTTTGTAAAATTGGATTGACAAAATTCAAGAGAGAACGTGGTTTTATGATGGATCTTTAAATAATAATTTACGTTCCTTTGATAGGTTTACATTTGATTGCCGAAAACAATTATTGGGAGAAGTGTTGTTGTTGTTTTTTTCACGCGCATGTGTTTATGTTTAAATAAAATTTAAAACTTTTACTTTTATCAGTTTACATTTGATGGACGACCGATTGGACTTCCTTTTATTTATAAATTATGGTTTTGGTTCTACAAATAAATATTTTTGACAATGAGACGATAATAGTTGTTGTTTGTTTAATTTTTATTGACAAGAGTGGGTGCTTTTTTTGGTGTAGATTCAAATAGTAATTTGGGTTGCGTTTAAATAATAAGTTGCGGTCTTACTTTGATCGGTTTACATTTGATTCTGGGAAGGGTGTTTTTTTGTGTGTACGATTGTAGACAACAATTATTGGGAGAAGGGGTGTAACCGTTTAAAGAATAGTAGTTTACGTTACTTTTAGTAGTGGTGTACATTTGATTGCTGACAATAATTAGTGAGAGGGGTGGGTGTTTTTTGGTGATTGGCGACAACAATTATTGGGAGAAAGAGTTTTGCGTTTTGTTTTTGTTCGTGTGTATGTTTAAATCAAAATTTAAGTTACTTTTATCGGTTACCATTTGATTGAAAACCGATTTGACTTTCTTTTTTTTTTTTTTTCATTTATAAATTATTTGGGTTTTCCCAAATAATATTCGATTTGACAATGGGACAATAATAGTCTAGGTTTCTTTAATTTTGATTGACAAGAGCGAGTCTTTTTGGGTGTACGTTCGAATAGTAATTTGGGTTATGTTTAACTAATAATTTACTGTCTTACTTCGATTGGTTTACATTTGATTGGCCAGGACAATTAGTGGGAGGGTTTTTTTGTTTTTTTCTATACGATTAAAGAATAATTGACGTTCCTTTTATTTGACCGTTTTATTGCTGACGACAACAATTATTGGGAGAAGAGGAGTTTTGGGGGCTATGTTTAAATAAAAATTTTAGTTACTTCTTTTATTTTACATTTCATTGCCGACGCCAACAATTATCGGGAGAAGGGATGTACGTTTAAATAAAAATTGAAGTTACTTCTTTTATTTTTGACATTTGATGAAGGTCATTTAGAATCCCTCAAACAAGCTTGCCTTTACGAAATGAACCTTTCCATCGGCAGATGTTTTCGGACCTCAAATCTGCATATATTTGCCGCACAATCCAATCTTTTCTTTCAGCAGCAGGATGTTTTTTTCTTTTTTTCTGCTGTAGAAATATTCCAGCACTGGCCCGTGTCTGGAAATTCTCATCTTTTAAAGTTTTCTGTTGTGGGAATTAGCCGTACTTTTTGTCTCGGAAAATTTCTCGCTAAAACGTGACTCAAAGCGTGATTTTTAAATTTTTACGCTATTCCACCCTAATCGAAAATATAGGAGAAATACAAATTTATGAGGAACAATCACGATACTGTTAAAATTGATAAAATGTAACAGTACATTGATTGGTCTTAAAAAAACAAGGTACCGATGAAAATTTAAATAATTTTGACACGATCAAAATAAACACCCTAGTACGATATTGTTACATCAAATGCATAATGCAGCATTATGATATAGTGTGTGACACAAACAACTACGTCATTTTCCTCTGCTTTTAGCATCGGAAAAATCCACACCGTTAGCCGCTAAGCCGAGTTAACACTCTTTCTAGATTTTATCGTAGAAAGGAGACTTAACTTCCGAGTTAATACTCTACCTTTTAGCGTAGAAAGTAGACTTAACTCTGAGTTAACAATTTTTCTAGGATTTCTTTTAGAAAGAATGCTTAAAGGCTTGGGTGTGGCCATGGAAATGGCATATTTCTAGAAATTTAGCTAGAAATCGCGCCTCTGGCAGCTGACACGAACGATCAAATGACAAACAATTTTATTATTCACTGTGATTACTGATGGAATTTTAGACTTACTCTGAAAACCCATAGCCCACCTTATATATCCCCTTGAGAAGTTATGAGGTTTAGAGAGGTAAAGCCTCACCTTTTTAGTAGCCAGATAGTCTATTAGGATTTGGTGTGTCTCTACATATTGTTGCTTCAGGTCAATAATAACCTGTACAGATGCTAGTGTTGGAGGTATATCTTTCAATGTTGTAATTAAGCTATCTGCTTTCTTAAGTAACCCAATCGGCCCTTTATTCTTCCTGGTGTAATGAGAAATTAAAGAACTAAGAATATTTATAAAAGCAAACCAAGATTAAAATGTTTTCAAAAATCTTTATCAATACCAAAATTCAAAATCATTATTATTATTATTTTTTAATTTCATTTAATTAAAACTTTCACATCCATAAAATTTAACATGCAATAACTTTATCTTGAACAGTTGTAATTGTAACAAAATTCTCTATTACCGAATTATTTATAATTAATGAGTAACCAAAGAAGGCAAAAACTATACTATCTCAAATAATTTATTTCTTATATCGTAGTTTTTTATTTGATCTTTACATTCTGTTATTTTAACTATTAAGAAATATTTTTAACACTTCTTTATTTTCAATTATAAGTGGAATGTCATTGGAGCCTCTCACTGATGAAAGCTGCAAGCTAGAAACTAGTCTGGGGATATTGGATGAGTAGGTACTAGATAGGAATTTTATGCACAAACTTTCTGGCATCCATTGATTACTCTGGTTGGCACTGAGTGACACTACTGTATGAAGAGTTTTGCTTGTTTTAACAACAGCTTGAGCAAGCATAAGAAATGGTTATTATGTAATATCTAAAGTTGTTAATACAATTATTGATGCACATTTGTTTTTATTCAATAAGGATCATATATTATACATTGATATAGATGCTAAATAGGAAAGATGATAATATAAAGTCCCTTCCAATTAATGTTTCACTGTAAACCAATCTGTTTTACAATAACATATGTTAATATAATTTGTAGTTTCATATAGATATTAGAAATTCCACATAAAAACAACAAGCTTTTTTAAAGCATCCTATTTTTTTGAGAATGTTTTATATATATTTTTTTAAACATGGGTGAATTAGAGCATGACTGCAAATATTTTTTTTTTGTATTTCAAATCTTTTTTTAAATTATTCAGTATATATCAATGTTTTCTAAGATCAGCTTATACAATTAGCAATTATCTTTTAGTATGAAATTTTATTGTAGATAAAATAAATCTATCTTTTAGACTACATTTCATGCTAAATAAATTTAATACTGTCCATTGTGAAAAACATTAATGTCAATTGATAAATGCTTGCTTTAACTTTTTAATATGTGAAAATTATTTCCAGAAGTTTCATTCTTGGCATTTGACATGTTACATTGCTAAAAGAGTTAAAATACTTTTAAAACAATTGAAACGGATATTATTGCATAAAAATGCTATGATATTGTTTACAACTTTAATCTTTTTTAAAAAAAAAGAAAGTAAAATTTAATAAATTGTGAAACTGAAATATTTTCATATTTTATGTGAACTGATATATGTGATTTCTTTTGTCACAAACTTTCTGCATCAAATTAAATATTTGTTGTAAAATTTTTTTTTTATTTTTGGAAAGATTATATTAACTATATGCTTCAACTTTAACATCTATTAAATAATAAAACTTGGAATTTTTATATATTTTTAAGCAAGCGATGTTACTTATAATATTGCATGATCATCATTTCCTATGCCACACAATCACTAAAAACAATAGCAAACGTTCCATACAGTAGTAACACCCACTGTAAGCATTAGTGATTATATTAAAAGGTTTGTGCATAAAATCTCTATTTACTGCCTCCTTATCTATTTATTGATTATTATGGCATGCACAGGATAGAATTACTGTATGGACAAAATGTTTTTTAAGAAATATATTGTGGGCTCAAAAAATCTGTTTTTCTTTCCTCAAAAAAATATGTTTTTCATTCCTAAAAGAAACTTGAATTATTTTCTAATAATTATGTTATTAGAGACTAGATTTTATGAAAATATATGATTATGTTATGGAGGAAATAGGTTACTTTTATTTGAATTTTATACACATTAGTCTATGCTTATTTGATATTTATATTTACAAATGCATATTTATTAAAGATATCCTAACAATTTTAGCAAACTCAAAATACATTACAGTTTATCAAATAAATATCATTTATAATATAAATCTATTTACAAATCAACCAAATGCAAAAATATTGCTATAATAATTTAGAACTCAGATTGCCAAAGAATCAATTAAATAAACTTGCAAATCACACCCATTTTTTATATATCTGTATTAATATATTTATCGTTTTTCATATTACTATAATAATTTATAAGTGGATTCCTAAAGGTCATTTAAATAAATTTGAAAAGAACTTTTCTTATATGAATGTGGGTGTTATATGAAAGTTCATGTGAATTTTTATAAAGACAATTTTGCACTTGGTAAATTTCCGAATGGATAAATGTATTAATCTTATATGTAGAAGTTATTAAATTGATACTCTGACTTTATTTTTTATTATACAATTGTAATTTCAAAATGGTTTATACAATTCTTAGAGAAAACAAAAGTATATGATGATCAAAATCATACGATATAAGTAGATTCACTCTATTATTTATTTTTAATGATGTCCGAATGATGTTTAAGTAATTATAGATTAATATTTGTAATAGTAAATTAACATATTAATAACAATATTGTACCATCTTATGTTAGGTTTAAATCTGAATTTATTATATTTCTAAAAAAAATTATATATATTTATTTATTATCAAGTATTTTTAATGGATCAAGTATTAATAAAGGGTTATTAATAATATAGCAGAATGTAAAATAAAATAACATTCATATTTTTTTTAAATATTATTTTTTAACAGATAATATATTAGATCATATGTTGTAATATAATTGATATTTTATTATCAAAAAGATTGCATAGATTAAAATATGCATTAATAGATTCATTTATTAATAATATATTCAGTCATATTTTAATGTTCTACATGAATTTAACAATCAACACATAAACATAAATGAACAAATAGTAAATTATTAATTCATGTCTATTCAGATATGCATACATTTTCATTCATGCAATTAAAATAATTTTAAATTATACATATTTAAAGATATAATTATTTTAATATGTTAATTATTTTAATCATTAATTAAAATGTATAATATTTTATATTGAATAAATAGATATGCAAGAAATATTTATTTATTTTATTCAAGTTATGATATTAAAATTGTAAATTCCTTGTATTATTTTTTATTATTTTTAAAACAGCTTATTTAAAAGGTTGAAAAACATTTTTGTTCTGGAATGCAAGCGATAATTAAAAGTGCTCTTTATTAAATAGAGTTTGATTTTTTGTAGCAAAAAAAAATTGTGAAATTAAGTGAATCTATAGAGACAATATTTAGATTAGTGACATCAGTATTTTGTCATAAAAAATATGATATAAAAGCTCGTGATTTGAAATCAAACTATCCCTCCCTCTCGTTTTGCCTTTTCAGTAAGCATAATTTCAAAGTGTTATGCATCAAAATGTAATTATTATTTTGAAATATAATAATGGTAGTCTAAATAACAAGAAATATTTGTTCTGAAAGACATAGTTTTTTGAGAGATTTGGAACACCTGCAAATAAAACTATCTCAAAGCATAATATAATAAAATGAAAAGTGTGAAATGATCTCTGTGATAAAATTAAAGGGTACTTACATATTACACCTGCAACATAATAGAATTTCCATGCCTTTTCACATTTGTATCAATCCACTGATAACTTTCTAAATTTGCAATCTTACCAAATAATATATACACTTGGAACTTGTATAAACTTAAAATGATGAATTCATCAAAGTGGACTATATGTACATGATATTTTCACAAGATTTACACAGTTATAAGCAATTTTAATATGTATGTGGTGAGCATAGCAGTTCTAATACATGACAGTATTTGCACGAGACTAAATCTAACAATACTAAAAATATTTATTTTACACAAAAATAAATCGAAAAGTTTTATCAAATTCCTAAGTATTACTTTAAATATGGACAAACCAATCACTAAATTCCAAAATGCTTAAAATATACAAATACCATACTTACCAGGTAATATATAACAAGAATTGTCATGATGAAACAATAAATTCACCTGTTATCTACTTTATTTTAAGTGGATAAAATTTTCTTTTGAAATGTACATTAAAAGTATTTTATTTTTATTTTTCCCAAAATGGAGACTTACTTAACCTGTGATTGTGCAATATAATGCCTGCACAAGATCTTCACCAGAAATGTCAATAATTAGTAAATGTATTTTTTTCAAAACCAAATATATATATATATACAAAAAAAATTTTTATATATATATATATATATATATACAAAAAAAATTAAACTACTACCTTTTTATTATTTCTTCAAGGTGGTGGACCATTTTTTTGATGTTATCCAGTATGATTCACAAGAAAATGGTTGGTAACTGGCAGCTCATAATTCAGCAGTTTTATCATCTTTCCAACAGTACAAATAAATTGTTGATTCCTCTTCCATATTTTGTTTGAAGGTTTCCATCAGAGTTTCTGCTGCTCTACCATGAGTTCTCCTGATGAAACACTTATTGTGCAAATGTTTACACCTAATTCAATGAATTTGTTAGAGCCTCCAATTTTACATTTTTTGTGCTAAACTATGCTCTGTTTTCTCCCATATTATGGATGTTGTTTTGCAAGCCCAATTGTAAATAAATGGGATGGTCACCAAAAATGGAATTCTGGAACTCTCCAACCATGTTCTCTCACAAAGTCCTGTTTTATTATTGCATCCTCAACCAGTACAATGCCATTGCTTGTCCAAAGTGTGGATATATTTGATGGCATTGAGCAGGTAGACTACAAATGTTCATTATTTTGTACTGTTTTAAAAAAAATAAATTGTAGTATTAATCATAAAGTTGGAAAAAAATAAATCAGCACTGAAGTAGAAAACACTTTGAAAAGAACTTGTCCAAATGAAATCTGAACAATAAATGAAAGTATAAATTTATCACATTATTGGCTGAGATTGGATAAGCTTGCGGGTTTATTTGGTGGTATTGCAAAGTTAGACATTTATCATGAATGTAAAAAGGTATACCAGTTTTTGTACATTTCAGGACTAAAATGTAAGTATCAATTAAAGTATTGATTGTGTGTATTAGAATAAATAATATTTATTAAGGCTGGAAACATTAAGAATATGCATCTGAAAATGCAAAGGTAGGGACCTCTACAGGTCTTAACCATAAGCTTACACTTTGGAAGAAAAGAAATATAAAATCAGTATAATTTAAAAATGGATAATAGTTTGATTTACCAAAGAATTTAAGTTGCCCAGTAGGTTAAAATAGGGTTTATTTTACTATAATAATGAAAAACATAAACATTACCAGAATTTTTCATAATTATATTATTTTAAAATTAATATTTTGCTAATTTTATAATGTTCTGATTATGAATGATATTTTTGGATCTTGGAAAACTTCAAATATAATTGCTTAACGGTCCTTCATCTTCAAGCAGGATTAATGAGAAGCAGCAGGACTTGTGAACTATAAATTTTTGCATAATATAAATTTATATTATTATTTTGTTGAGTGTATTAAATGTATTTTATCCAAATAATCCATTAAAGGAAATCAACATTTCCTGGGGAAAATGTTTAGGTCGTATATTTTTTATTATTATATATAGTTATGTTTATTTAATGTGGAATGTCTGCATTAGCTTATGTTTTATAAATATTTTTAACCAAAAAGAAAAATAAATCATTTTCAAAGCATAATTTTAGATATCATTATTCAAATTTAATCTTAATTGTATGCAACATTTTAAAAATATGTTTAGTTTGGTTCATTATTCATCTATAAATTAAAAAGCCACATATTTAAATATAAATACAAACCAGTTGTATTTAATAAAAATATATAATTCATGTACATTTGCAAAACAATAGCAGTTGTATTTAAATTAGTCATGTTACAGTTATAACTGTAAAACAATTAAAGAAAGCTTATAATATCTTATCTAAAATTTGGAAAATTGTTTCATGTGAAATGGAAGTAAATACAAAACAAATATGGTAATATTTAAGTAATTTTTTTGAATTGATACCATATGGAAATAACAATGAGATCAATGAGGAAAATAAAATAAAGAAGGGCTGAATGAAATGAATGATTATCAAAGTGTAGTTTAGCCTTGGTTCTATTACTTGGGTTAATCTTTTAATTTTTATATGATAAAACTAACTACATAAGTATAAAGTTTGGTATAATTATAAATGGAATGTATATGCATACAAAAATATCAGAATTTATGAACGAGTAGTGTTATATGGATTAAAGCAAAAGAATAATGTAATGTGTAATGAATAAAATCTAATTGAAAATTGAAACCACATTTTAAAACTAATAAAATTAATACAAAACCTGAACAAAAAAGAAATATATGCTTGCACTAACTAATTACAATTTTATATAATATAAGACATTGATGCAAATTAAAAGTTTAATTGCTAAGCATATAGGAGTTAGTAGTTCCCACTGATGTAAATAGTTGCATAAAGATGTAAGTTATATTATATGTGTATATATTTTTTGTTATAATATGTAATAGTTAAAATTTTGTTATAGATTATTATTTGTTTAAATAAACCAGCATTTTAGTACAAATATAGACTAATGGCTTTGTTTCTACTTTGAATTATCTTCACAACACTTTCATACCTAAATACATAAATTAGAATGAATATTATAAAAAAAAACAAATATTGATAAATTAATGTTTATTAAAATTAAATTATAAGTACTTAAATGATTGTATTTAAGAGCATCATAATTTTAACCTGAAATACTTATATCTTTAAAATCACATTGAATTTGTTGTAAAATTAATTTGAATACATTCTTAAAATAAATTCATGATAGTATATGAGTTTATCAGAGATATTGGTATAGGAATACCTAAGATAGCTTGCATTTTAAGTTAAGAGGAAATATAAAAGGTGATTAATTAATCTACTAAAGTTACTAAAAGGGAAAAATTATTTTGGTTAATGAATATAGTTTATGGAATCATAAAGCAGTTCATTTTTATAATTACTATTTTTCGTTCATAATTATAGTACTTATTGAAAATATGATAATAATTAATAATTAGGAATTTTTTCTAGTTGTTAAAAGATATGCTAGTTATAAGAAAATGATCAAAATTGTACTGTAATGTTAGTTGTGTTTATTATTAAGATGGTTGGATTTTAGTGAAATCCCTCTTATTATTCAATTATCTTAAGCGGAGGGATTGTTATTTTATTGTACAGGAATAATGAAGGACCTTGAGCTATATATAAGGTAGTATTGTTTATTATGAAAGATCTTAGAATGTATTAGATTTATTAATTTTTAAGTAATTGATTCGATATACCATTGGGAAGTATATTCCGTGTATTTTATTAATGTTAAAACCACTCTATTGTAATTGTCTCCTAAATGTATCTTAGATATTATGTAATAGATGTTTATAGTCAAGTATTGAGTCTCATAAATTAATGTTTTTATATAATTCATTGTTTAAGTTTGAGTTAGGCTGAAGATAGATTCAAGTTGTATAGGAGATATGTAGCAAGTTGGGGGCGGACAGGTCACCATATATATATATATATATATATATAAAGCAGTCTTATTGCTGATATTTATTAATACAACGATGATTAATTTAAAAATTTAAGCATGTTGATATGCAAAATTAATGCAATAATAACAACATGCATATATTTCGGCTATAATAAGTTTACTGTTAATTTATAAATGTATTCTATTATATATATTTGTTTATTTAAAAGGAAATGGAAAAATAAGAAAATGTATTTTACTTTATTTTCTTTCTGTGTGAAAAATGAAATTATTAAAAATGCTAAAACTAATTGGAAAAGAAGCAATTACCAGATTAACATTCTAAAAAGCTTGTTTAAAAATGAAGTATACAAATGCCCTAGAGCTTATTGCAATGTTTAGAAAATGTCTATGTTGAATATGTTTTAGAATTTAATACTGATAGAAAATTTATTTTTCAATAAATAAACATGATTATTTTATTTCCTTATGTGTAATTTGTTATAAGAAAATAATTCCAACTCTATAAGTACTTTCAAGCAGTTAAAGAGTGGAATCTAGTTACTGAGATGTGAAAAATAGTTAAATGCAATATTGAATAGCCAAGTGAGTTTTATGCACATATAGGATTAATATTTGGTACTATTCACAGTTTTATTTTGGATTAATGTTTTTCTGGCTACTTTGTAATTGTTTTTTATCAAACATCAAAGAATGTTTAACTTGAGTATGAAAGAAATCTGCATGCAATTCATTTTATAATGAATTAAATTAGCCATCAAATTTTACTAACACAAATATTGCCCAATAATAACTACTAGATATAAAAGAGTGCGAAAACATTAAGACTAGATTTTAAAATTGATTAAAATTATTTCAAAATCTACATAAGTAAAATCTCCATTCCAACTGCAAACTAAGCAAGATGTTGATTGGCTGCAAAAATTAAGCAACAAAATTATTATCATTTTAAATCCCAAAGCACTTTCTAGTAGAAATTTACAGAAAAAAGAAACTTGGTTGAAATGCAGAATCTTGAATTCAAATGTTACCATTTATAAGCTAATATTTAATCGTTCAAGAACCTAACTGAAAAATAAGTCTATATTTTATATTTTTATAATAACTTTTATTTTGTAATTATAAAAGTTTTTTTTTAACTTTGTCATGACTTAAAATTCCATTATTAAAATTCCATTATTAATATTTATGCTATTTATTGCCTATTTACCAAGCAATAAAATTGATTCAATAAATTATATATCAATCTTATCTTTTAAGGCATTTTGATAAATATTTACCAAATAAAAACTGAATAATGTTTTTATCATAACTTTTTTTCTAAAAATAATAACTTTTCTAATATCCATATTTTTTCAGCTTCAGTATTTATCTTTAGAATAGTTAATGGTAAAATTTAATTAAATTCAGCATTAAAATATTTTAATGCAAATGTTTAGAGCAGCACTTTCCAACCACCAGTCCATGGCATGGTACCTGTCTGCAAATGTTTTTACTGGTCCATGACATTCATGCAAAAATAAACTGAATCATGTAAATCAATCATGAAAAAGCTCCGATTGAACTATATTCTGATATTCCTCTGGAATCCAAATTTAAGGAAACTACTTTGATCTAATTTTATATATCTGTGAATAATATATATCCAGAGCATAGCAAGAAAGCTGTAAAATTACTGTTAAGTCTTTTCACAATCTATTTATGTCAAAAGACATTTTCATCATTAACGTTTATAAAAACAAAATACAGAAATTGCTTGGATTCTGATGTTGCACTTCGTCTTTCGAAACAACCTTGCAGCTACAGATTGAATAAATTATAAGTGAAAGGCATGAACAAATTTCACAATAAAAATTAAATACCAATTAAATATTAATTTATTTTTTAAATCTATCTTTTACTTATTTGTTAATGTTCTATACGTTTGTTGTTTGTAATCTTTTGATAATTTATTAGGAATCAATACAAAACATAAATCATACATAATCACTTTTATGAGATAATTTATTTCTTGTTAATGTGTTAATTGTTTTACTAATTAATTTTTAATTTTTCATGTATTTATTTTATTTTATTTTTTTATTTGTTTGTAATCAATACAACAAAAAACTAAAACTTTTGCCAAACATCTTATTTTGTAAAGTTGCCGATCAGCAAAATATTTCTAGATCATTTGCCAGTCCACTAAAGAAAAAGGTAATGAAATGTTTCTTTAGAGTATATGCTTAATCCAATTTCTCTTTTCACATTTTTCACATTAAATAATCATTTTTATTTCTTTTTTTTTTTTCAATATTTTTACTTTGCTACTTTTACATTAGCAAGATATAAAATTTCTGCCATTAATTATAACTAAAATTTTCTTTCATTATATAACTTTCATCATTCAATCTTAGTAAACCATTAGGCATATTTTTTTCTTCATTTTTTCTCTAAATCCAAACTTTTTTTTTCAGATAAAATATGTTAGCTTAATTTCCCATGAGTACTTTAAAAAAAGTTATTTTTATTGTCTAAACTAATTAATTTTTAACATAAAAAATAAGAAAAAATATAAATAAGTTTTTTTTTTATTAAATTTACAAACAATAAACATTGAACAACTTGCAGTCATATATATATATATATATAATTTCATTTTACAGTGTTAAAAAAAATTAATTGAAAAATCTGTTTGCAGGCACTTTTCCCACTTCACTAACGGTTATAAATAGAAAAACTATCCATGTAATATGATATAAAATAAATTTTACTTAAATTAAATCGGTTGTTTCTGTGCATACTTTATACGACCAGAAATCATGTTAACCAATTTAAATAAACCCTTTTTCTGATGTATCTATTTCTTTTTTCTTATTATCAAATAATTCGTTCACTCCTAATTTACTTTTAGCCCATTTTAATAAAAGCTGTTTTATTTGTCCCAGTATGTTATCTTTATATTTTTATATTTATTATAAAAGCCTAAACAAAAAAATTATAAAATCTCTTAACTTTTTTGCCTTTCTTACTTTTAAATTTCTCTCTCCAAATAATTTTTTTATAGTCTTTCAATCATTTCTGCTGGAAAAACAAATATACACTTTCTCTATCATTTAAATTATATGTGCAGTTTAAATATTTTATTATTGCCTTTTTTTCACTGCTATCTAAAATTTCTACATATCCCCTCACCTTCCGACCACAGTTGACATCTATTGCAAAATCTAAAACATTACAGAATCATTATTTTTATTAAGTAAACTGTTGAACAGATAAAAATTGAGCAGTTTCAGCAAATAATAGTAAAATTAAAGGGTGCCAAAATCACTTCGGAAAAATACATTTATAATGGCAAAATGTCTCATGAAAAATTGTATTGTATGAAAAAATTTCCCAATGCTAAATCCCAACTAAATGAGACATTTTTCTAATGGAAACAAAATTTTAATTTCTAACTTTCTTGATTTTTTTAATAACAATTCCAGTAAACCCAATCATCTCACTTTTTGTGAGGTCTCTTTTCCATGACGTGAGTAACAAAAACAGAATCTTAACAATTCTTTTTGTTTTGCTAAATGTTAATTTGTTTGTATATTACTTTTAAATTATTTTTATTGCACAATCACTTTCATTTTATTTAAAAATGTATTTTCAATTAAATAATAAAAAACTGAATACTTACATATAGTATGGTTATTTTTAGCATAAATGTCTTAAAATTGTGAGAAAACCAAATGGATTGTTTATATACAGATTCCATCAAATAGGAATGTATTTTAATTGCTAGTCATATGTGTATGCAAATGTTAGAAGAGATAGAAGATATTATCTCATATATTACTCAGAATTTACGAAAGTAGTAGCATAGGAATTCTTCATTTTTAATCTTATACTCCAAAAGTTAATTGATATAAATAATTTACAGAGTAGTTTGACCTACAGTAATTGGATCAATTATATAGATTGCAGAATTATCATTGCATTTTGTATTGCTGATATTCAGGTTGTATAAAATAGGCATATCATGAATGTAGCATTCAAATTGCAGTGACGGTTTACAGCAGATCTTATGGGTCAAGCTTTATTTGGTTGAACATATAATTTGTATTGCTTCTAAATAACTAGCAACTTTTCCCAATAAGAAGTCATTACATTATTAAAACCTATACAAAAGTTATAATCACCTCCATAATTTTGGGTTGATGGAATAATAGGAACTATATTAGCATAAACATGATCAGCACATAACTCATTCCATGATACAACAGGGAACAGGAACATATGTCTCAGTTTGTAACTGATGGTTTTTTTAAAAAAAATCAAAAGTAGTTTTAAAAAAAATATTCCATCACATTCAAAAAGATTTGTGAAGCCACTTGAAAACTTGTTATTTTCTATTAAATCGTCTGAATTACCAAAGAAGCTTAAAAATGGAAGTTATTCTAATAAGGTATTAATGTCTATATTTCACAAAATACCTCATTGCATCATTTAATGGGAGCATATCATAATTTAACCAGAACTACAAAGATCACATTACATCAAAAGAAAAAAAAAACTTAAGCTTAAATTAATTTAAAATATATCAAAAATAAAAACCAAAATAGACTAAGTATATCCAAACAAGAATCAAAAATTGAAGAAAACAATTAAACCTCAAATCAGAGTATTTGTTGGAAATAATAATATTTGGAGAAGTCAAATGCTACAATCAGAATCATTCAAAAACTCTTGAACAAAAACAGCATCAAAATTAAAATGAGAAATGTAACAAGAGAAATGTTATAAGATCTGCTCTTTCCTCACCAGTTGAAACTTCAGTGACCCAAATGTATCAGAATATTTCATGGAAAAAAAGTTGTGAATTAGTATTTTCCACAAATTTTTTTCTGATGACTTATGCAAATGTGTGCATGTCTGTAAAACCTGGAATGACCAGTGCTGTGAAGAAATATTATAAAGTGTATTAGATACTATCCAAAGAAGAACAACTTCCCATCATCTGTCAAAAATTGACAGATAACAGGCTGAAACTTTAAATATTAGCTGGACCAATATGTCTCTGAAACGTTTATTTCACTTAATGGGAAATTTACCTAAATTAATAAATTAGCGATCAGGCTAATGCAAATGTACTTTACAGATTTTTAACTATACATAAATGAATACTCTAATTCTCAAACACAAGATAAAGTCTTTATGAAAAGATAGAATGAATCATCTATCTTTTCAACCCAAATGTTTAAGTATGGGCTAATCTTAAGAGTTTGAAGATGAGAGCATGAAGATATTATGCAGTCACTTTAAATTACTTTATTATGCTTGAATGAATGACTCTTGCAAAATTATTTAAAATTTACTATGCATCATTCTTAGTTGAATTTAAACATATATATAATAAGGTATTTATTTATATAGTGATATGTCAATAAATTGTAATTGTAAATTAGCGATCAGGCTAATGCACATGCACTTTACAGATTTTAAACTTCATGTAAATGAATACTATTATTCTCAAACACAAGATAAACCCTTTATGAAAAAATAGAATGATTCTCTATCTTTTTAATCCAAGCATTTAAGAATGGGCCAATCTTAAATGTTTGAAGATGAGAGTGTGAAGATATTAAGCAGTCACTTTAAATTACAATTTATTAGCATAGCGCTATATTAATAAATACCTTATTATATATATATGTTTAATTTCAACTAAGAATGATGTATAGTAAATTTTAAATAATTTTGCAAGTGTCATTCAATCAAGCATAATAAAGTAATTTAAAGTGATTGCTTAATATCTTCATGCTCTCATTTTCAAACACTTAAGATTGGTCCATGTTTAAACATTTGGGTTGAAAAGATAGATGATTCATTCTATATTTTCATAAAGACTTTATCTTGTTTTTGAAAATGAGAGTATTCATTTACATATAGTTTAAAATCTGTAAAGTGCATGTGCATTAGCTTGATTGCTAATTTACAATTACAATTTATTAACATAGCCTATATAAATAAATACCTTATCATAATTAATAAAGAAAATATTAAGTATTTTCACATATACACATAATAATTTTCTTCTCCTATATATATATATATATATATAGATAGAAAATTATTATGTATATATATCGAATTTTATATATATATATATATATATATATATATATATAATTCGATATGAGTCTAATTGTAATAATATTGAAAAGAATAATAATCTAAAATATTGAGATGATATAATATTGTTAATAATGACCACAATGCTTCTTCAATATAAAATATCTAAATTATTGGGATATAATAAAGCCCAAAATAATGAGAATACATAAACTATGAGCTAAACTCAAAAAGAATTTTATTACATTAGTATACACTGCATTACAAAGAGCTACATGGATAAGAATAACAATAAATCAATATTATCAATGAAATATATAACATTTAATAAATTTTAAAAGGAGAACTCTCATACTCACTCTTACAAATTATAAGAATTTTTTAATACTGAAAGCATATATCATAAAATGGTTAGATTATATTAAATCCTCTTTCACAACACCCCCTCCCCACTATAACACATTTAGAAGCCATCATCAGCATCTCATTGCTTTGATCAGATTTAATTTCAAATTTTTTGAAAAAAAATAATAGATTTCTTATCTTTTGTGCCTATTAAAATGATATGTTTTGCAAAACAATTTCTTTACTTATGTAATATTAAAATTAAAATTTTATAATATTAAAAAATTGATTTTTTTTATTTAAGAATTATTAGGAAATGAATGAAATCCTAGTATAAATATGAAGAGTCATAATCTTACCCATAAAATAATGTATAGCTAACTGACAATAATAATAAAACATTTAAAAAAGAATATTTTTAAATAAAATAAAGTATATATGAAAAACTCTTGACTTTGAATAAAAGAAGAATACCAGGATAACTTTCACACATAATGAGATGATATGGAATTTTATGACTATTCTACTAATAACTCTTACTAACTCTTTCTTTATAAATTTAAGGTAAACAATTTGAGCATTTAACCAACTAAAATTTTCTGAATAAAGCAAATTATAGTTATGTTACAAAATCAGTCTTCTTTTGATAAATGCTATTGGTTAAAGTTATCATTTAAATACTTTCTTAACATCTGCAGCCATTTTAACAAAGTAAATATTATATTAAATTCTATGTCCATGTACACCTGGGTTTCATTTTATGCATTAGATAGGTTCTTCAGAACATGTGCACAAAAGAAATTGCACAAAAATAGACTTAACTTACCCTGAAAAATGAAAGATACGTACTGTGATTTTCCAAATTTCACATAAAAAAAAAAAAATAAGAAAATAAAATATTACTAATAAAAAATTTTAAATTTGAAAAAAATTGATACAAGACAAACTTATTTTACTTTTTTTTATTAACTACAGTATTTAATTTTATTCAAAACAATATATTTATATGCATAATTTACATTTTTTCCATACATGTATGGTATTTTAATCATTATTGCCATTTGAGACATCAGAATCATCACAATAGGAAATGTAACTAGCGCCAACTTCATTTTTTTAAATTGGTCTTATAATGGATTCACCAAAACTAAAACATTTTCCAATCTCTGTTGATTTTTCCCATTTCACTAAGCAATCTAAAATTGAAATTTTTGTTTCCAAAGAAATTCATTTTCTTGGGTGTTTTTTTCCTCTCCATTAAGGTAAACTAAAAGTTTAAAATAAAAATAAGATCTTAGACTTACGATAATAAAAAGACACTGACTCACTACTGTTAAGCAAAATTTAATTAAAACTAACAATTAAAAATTAAATTTTTAGTTTTGTCTTTAATTTTTTAATTTTCAATTCCGTTTAAAAATCAAATTTCATCGTTTCACATCACATTAATTTCAGATCACATTACTGTATTTTTAAATTGTTAATTACAATTAAAAATCAGATTTTAATTGTCAAATTTAATTGTTCCCACCGCTGATACTCACCTTTTAAAAATAAACTTGTGAACATTAAATGATTAATTGATTACACCTCAAATAGAACATGATTTAAAATGCAATAACAACAACATGATATTATAAGCATCTATAACATTTGAAGAGATTTACATTATAAGCTTGTAAAATTTATTACTTGTGGACACTAAACGATTAATTGATTATGTACTTTTTTAAAAAGCAAAAATAGAATGTGATTTAAAATGCAAAAACAACAACATGCATAGTTTAGGCATTTATAACATTTGAACATATTTACATTATAGTCTTGTAAAATTTAATGTGTGTATATAAAAAGGGGAAATCCTGATTTTAAGTGAATTATGAACTTCTTTATTGCATAACATTTGTTACAGTACTATTATAAAGCACTGAAAATATTGAAATTATTAGATGGAAGTCAAACTCTGATAATGCGCTATTACTTTAAATATGATGTGAGTGTGCGAAATTTAAAATATTTAAAGTAATAGGGCTTTATCAGAGCTCGACTTCAGATCTAATAACTTTTATCGCATACAAAGATATTAAGAAGAAATATGATTCACTTAACTTCAAAATCACATTAAATGAATCTGCATAAAAAGAGATCAGGTGTACACTTATTACTGTATAAAAGATGATATATATGTGTTAATGGTTATATAAATATCATTAACAATAAAACCAACATTTCTTTCAATAATAAAAACAATTAAAAGAATAACAATTTTCAATTATACCATATTTCAAAAAAAAAATTATTTAGACACTATAATAAACAATTCAATGCATAGAAGAAATATTTTTTAAAGTTTACAGATAATAATAAAAATAAATTTCAAGATTAAATCATAATTGATTATTATTAACTTTGACTAATGAAAATTTTTCTTAATATTAGATTTATCACAAAAATTTTACACATTTATATAACTATCATACTATTATGTTGTCCCAACAATGAGCACATTTAAATACTAAGCATACCTTAGCAATCCAGTGATGAAAAAAATGCTTGATGTTCAAAACTACAATTTTAATTTTTAAATAAATATTTCTCAGTTTTCCACCCTGCAATACTGGCAAAGCACAGTCAAAACTGACCAAAACATCAAATTCATTTATAACCTACCCTGAGAGTATTCAATAGTGCAACAGAAGGAAATATGCTGTTTCTCAGAGCAAACAATATCAATTGTTAAAAAGTAATGTCGTGGCAATTCACCTTACATGACTTCAGACAAGATATACATGACAGGTAAAAATATGTAATGCAATTAAACTAAATGATGGAATGAACTCATAGGAAACACATTGTGAGACAAAAATTATTCTATGTTTTGTCTCTGAACATAATGAAAATGATAATGAACCATCAAAATATATTAGGAACAATAATAGTAATCTTAAATAAAATATTTATGCTTAAATATGAGATATGAAAGATATAATTCATGGAATATACTATAAGAGAGATTCACAAGTGTATCTCATAAAATATGTGATAGTAAAACAAACATCCACAAGTGACTCAGCTAGGTTATTTTAAAAAAAATGTATTAAAAACATAAATACCTACAAGACATAAGCAAAGCAACGATCTCTTAAAAATATAATAGCAACATAAGCATATACTATAAAATAAGAAGAAGACTAATCTGTACATCTTCTAAACAAATATAATAATTAACTGATGTGTAAAACTGACAATAAAATTATTTGCCAAATCTGTCTATTCAAAACATGGCCTAAAATAAGCAATAGGAATATACAAAATCTTCACTGGTTTTTCATAAACTCATACAGTCAAATAAATAAATGAATTACTCATGATAGGGAATAAATAACACTTTAAAATTATATAATATAATAAAATAGTAAATATTTTGTGAACTTCTCAATATTACAGTTTACAAATACTGATAAAATATATCATACGACCTTGCATAATTTAAATAAATTAAAATACATGGTAAATTACAATAGCATAAAATTAAAATTTAAAATCATACTCAGTCTACCAAAACACATATTAAAAGTTTTTTATCTGGGGATTCTACCATTCAGCAGGACACCACTCTGCAATTACCATTCTGGAAGCACAAAAATGTCTTTTTTTGTTGTTGAAAAACAACAAATTTAAAATTATATATAGAGCTTTCAAAATATTTTGTATAGAAATTACAATTCCTTAAGAATATAAGCACAAAATATAATTAATGGCCATTCAGTTAATGTGAAGAATACTTAAATAATCCATTGGTAACCTTTTGTATAATATAATATCAACTTTTCATTCCACTCATTCCATGGAAAATATAACTTGCTAACAATGTATAGGAGTATATATCACTTATATAGAATACAGATTTAATTATAGAGGATATTGTTTTTAAATTATTTTTATAATAAAGATAATGAATGCATATAATAAAGCAGATTTGTAATAAAATTAATTGCATAATAAATTTGAATAATAATTCACTAAAAGACATTTTATATTTTATTTATAAAGTATATGAATTTTCCAATTTTTTTAGTGCAGATCATAATTAAATGATATTAACTAGCAATATATTTTAAATAAATTTTGTTATTATTATCATAGAATATTATTTGCTAAAGTAAATTGTAAGGTAGTAATTTTCAGACAAAAATTTAAATTAATAATTTTCATTCCTTAGAAAATATTTTTTGTGTCTAATCTAAATTAAATATAAGTCAAAATATTTGTGAATGAATGTTTTTTATTTCACTAATAAGATACCCATAAATAATTAAAATGTTATTTTAATTCAAATAAATAATTTATTAAATTATGTTTATCAATAAGAATGTTCTGCTAACTAGAATCCAAATAGTCTATCCATGGAAAGATTAATTATTCCAAAGTAAATCATTATTTAAAAGTATAGGAATATTAAAATAAATATATTTTAAATATATGTTGCTTATGAAAATCTTTTAATGAACTTCTTATTCTTTTTACCATTTTAAAACTATTAAAAAATTTAAAGGAAATACCAATAGAGCATGAAGTTTTTAACAGTCTTAGTATTATTGCATAAAGAGTGTTGTACAAATAATACAATGGTTGTTCTAGACTCTTTGTATTGATGGATGTTTAGTTTTATTTTTTTTATTGTATTCTGATCATATGTATAATTAACTTAATTATGATTAACAGTATAAGTAATAATAATATATAATAAGCAATTTTAATGAATAACATTTTGGTTTACTAATATAATATACTTTCATTACTTAGATCTGTTAATCATAAATAAATTAATCACATATATGATTTAATTAGCATTTATTAATTTACAACAACACACTGTTGATATATATATATATATATGTCAACAGATGGCGTTCTACCAAAAACACCATCAAGCATATTTCGTTTACATAAATGTCAGAGAATGCATTCACTATCTCTAACTTTAATTCCACTTTGAGATCATGATTTCAAGCTATTTGCTATCATCAGTGAAAGACAGGAATAAGAACTAGATCTAAACACAAACTCTGAGCATTTATGAAACAGTTTCTATTGAGCTTGCAAGCGTGAATTTTTTAGACATGTTAATGTCTTCAAACTCAGCATAGCAAGCCAGATAGCTACATGGGTCTGATATCAATTCAGCATCACCACATAGTAGAAGCCTTTGCAATATATATCATTGCAAGAAAGACCTCAAAGGTACATTTATGAAAAACAAAATCAAGTTAAAAACTTGTTAACGCTTCTATTTGTGTCAACTGATTTCATTTACATAAATGTCAGAGAATGCATTCACTATCTCTAACTTTAATTCCACTTTCAGATCATGATACAAGCATTAACAAGTTTTTAACTTGATTTTGTTTTTCATAAATGTACCTTTGAGGTCTTTCTTGCAATGATATATATATTGCAGAGGCTTCTACTATGTGGTGATGCTGAACTGATATCAGACCCATGTAGCTATCTGGCTTGCTGTGCTGAGTTCAAAGACATTAACGTGTCTAAAAAATTCACGATTGCAAGCTGAATAGAAACTGTTTCATAAACACTCAGAGTTTGTGTTTAGATCTAGTTCTTATTCCTGTCTTTCACTGACGATAGCAAATAGCTTGAAATCATGATCTGAAAGTGGAATTAAAGTTAGAGATAGTGAATGCATTCTCTGACGTTTATGTAAACGAAATATGCTTGACGGTGTTTTTGGTAGAACGCCATCTGTTGACATAAATACAAGCATTAACAAGTTTTTAACTTGATTTTGTTTTTCATATATATATATATATAATTGAAATAATAAATTTAACGGTTTACAAACAATCCTTAAATCATGAAAAAACATGAAAATATAAATTTAAATTTGATTTTGAAAATGTGAAAATTCTTCATAAAGAGAGAAACCATTGTAAAAGAAAAATTAAAGAGGCAATTTTTATAAACAGGAATAAAATGCATTTAATAAATCGACAAGCTGCTAACATTAAAATATGAGATTCATGGAATTTGAATTGATGGCATTTGCTTCCACTTTTGATTTTTAATTTAATGGCAGTTGAGGCAGGTTTAAGAAATTAACCGAAAGTGCTTCTGCAGATTTAAGGATTGTTTGTAATAGTTTGTAAACCGTTAAATTTATTATTTCAATTATAATTACAATTTTGTTTTTAATTAACGGACATTTTATTTATTATATATATATATTATTTTGGGGAGCTATTATATTTTTTATAATATACAAATTCCCAGAAATAATACTATGAAATATATATAATAGGCAGTGGAAAACACTCTTGATGTCAGATATTACAAGCTTATTAAAACAAATGAATTTAGGATGGGAAATTGGGAATTATTTCTTTTATATATTTTTATAATAATAAATATTAAGTAATTTAAATATTTTAAAATCCTTTAGAGATAATATAAAAATTCAAAAAAAAATTTTTAGATAAAAGGAATGTGAATATTTATAGTTTGCAAAGGTAGTTATAAAATAAATAAAGAAAAAATATAAATATATAATAATTTCTGTCTCTTCAGTTATTTCATTTATCTTACTTTTTAGTTTTAAAAAATAAAAGTGTTAAATAAATAAAGTTTTAAGGAATGATTATTGGGTTTTTTTTAAAAAAAAAAGAAAAAAAATTATAACATTTTGTTAAGAAATAATGTTTTAATTAATTAGAGTTGTTTTCCCCCTTTTTTATCTCTCTAAAAAGATAATGCATTTTTAAAATCAAAGTATAATTAAAGGATTACAGAGTTTTTCATAATTCAAAAGACAAAAATAACTACAGAATTTTTTTTCAATAATTAGAGTAATATTGGAATTTTAATTAAGAAAAAGATAGGATAATAATATTTTGCAAAAATAGACAATATTGGTCAACATTTAATGCTGCTATGTATCATGTCTAAGATAATATGTGATTGGATGAATATAAGCTGTTCCTAAATATATGAAAATATGGCAGGTTAAAGCATTAGATTCAATAATCTAGTTTAGACAGCAAATTGTTCTTGATCCAGCTGCTGAAGAAAATAGCAGTAACATCTTGAAAAAACAATGAGAAATAATATTCACATGATTACCATTTTTATGCTTAATTGTAAATGTTATTCAAACAGGGAAAACTCTCCATACAGTATTGCAACTCAGTGCAAGCCAGGGTAATCAATGTATGCTAGAAGGCTTGTGCAAAAAATCCCCATCTACTACCTACTCATATAATATCCCCAGACTAGTTTCTTTTTTGTGGCCTTCATCAGCACTACACCTAGATCTTAGTATCTAATGCAAACTGCTAGCAGCCACCTTTTATTAGTACTTAACTACAAAACTCTGTATCTAAACTGACCCAATAATATTTTAAACCCAAACTCATCAGCTTATATAGTTATATACGTTTAAACTCAGTTCAGTACCTATACATTTTGGTGTCTTTGGTTCTTTGATAACTATACCCACCCCTATTCTATTAGGCAGGATTGGTTTTAAGCCAATAAACATCACATAATCACCATTTCTTATGCTTGCTTATAACTGTTATTCAAACAGGCAAAACTCCCTATTACTCTGGATTGCACTGAATGGAAATACTGTATGGAGAGGTTTGCCTATTTGAATAACAGTTATAAGCAAGCATAATATATGGTGATCATGTGATGTTTATTGGCTTGAAACCACTCCTACCTAATATGATAGTGATGGCTATTGTTATTAAAGAACCAAAGACACCAAAATGTATAGGTAATGAACTAAGTTCAGACCTATATAATTATATAAGCTGATGAGCTTGGACTGAAAATATCATTGTTTTCTAAGATTCATAATTTTGTAGTTAAGTCGATATAAAATATGGCTGCTGGAGGGTTGTATTAGATCCTAAGATCTAAGTGTAGTGCTCTCAGATCCAAGGCTTTTCACTGCCAATGCCACAAGCCAGAAACTAGTCTGGGGATTTTGGATGAGTATGCATTAGATGGGGATTTTTGCACAAACCTTGTGGCATCCATTGATTACTCTGGCTTGCAGTGAATGGAAATACTGCATGGAGAGTTTTGCCTGTGATAAATATTGTAGTGTGAAGTAAGACGAATCTCACTATTATTTTAAAACATGTTTTTGAAATGTATTTGAGAAAACCATGTTCTAAGCTTTAGTTCAAAGGTAAGCATCACAAGACCTAATAAATTAGTATTTTGTCTAAAAATTATAATGTAGAAAAATACTCCTGGAAAAAATCTGCAACAAGCTCTGTCTTCCATTTAAAAGTATGCCCATCTCATCCTGTATTAACCTGACATGCTAATTTATTATATTGTGAAATTAATAAACTTAACAGTGATTACTTATCCAGAAAATCTATAATAATTTGATTATAAAAATCAACTGAAAACTTGAAAATGGATAAAGTCAAATGTTTATAACTCAATCTGGAAATATTCTAATTTTAATGTGAACATTAGAAGAAACAAACAGAAAACTAACACAGAATAAATTGAAAATTGTAATCACAAAGACAGGACTAAAAAAATGAAAACTATGGTAATATAAGGTTTAATTGATATGCACATTTCCATCTATACATTTTCATTTATATAATTACATTTCCAAATAATTTAATATCAGTAATAATTGTTAGTAAAGAATAATTTTGATTTAAGTTTTTTTTGTTGAAATATGTTTTTATTTATTGTATTTTATTTTACAAAATTTTTAAAATGAGTTATTGAGAAATTACCATTTTTATAAAAAAATGAGAGAAAATTTTAGTTAGTCTTGAATTTTTATCTCTTTTTTGTCAGATATTGTTTTCAGTTTTCATTATTAAAACATTACACCAGAAAGTAAATGTTAATTAATTTGGTAATAAGACTCAACTGGATTTGCTATATGATTTTTTTTATTTATTTAAAATGGATTAAATTGCAGTTATTATATTGTCAGGTTTTTTTTTAATTGATTAGTTAATTTTAATATTTTTATGTCTCCAGCTATTTGTATATGTGCTTTAACATTACTATGGCAATGTGCTTTAAAAAATTCATAGCTTGTTCACTATCACATTTTCTAAGGTTTTATGATTCTTAGTTAGACCTAGAGAAATAATGGTGGGAATATATGTTTGTTTTGACATTTAGATGATTCTCTGGATAATGCAAACATCAAAATCACATTCATTGCATTTTATTTGTACAATTGAAAAAATATTTTATAGGTCATCTGTATACTTATGGTACCTATTGCCAAAGCAGTGATAATGGTCCATGTGTTTCAGGATCCCAGCACTATTTTTATGATAGATAGTTTAGCACTAATTATGGAATTGAGACAATTAATTTATATTTTGTCCTAAGTATGGCAGTGGCTAAGTGTTTAGCCTAGCTTTTATAATGTATCTCTTTTAAATTCAGTCACAAAGGATGATTTTTTTGATTAATGCTGATGATATTGTTATATTTGTAACATACTTATTTTCATTAAATGTTAATTTTCTCATGCTCCTGTTTTATTTATTTATGCTTATATTTGTTGATGATTGTTCATTGGCAATGTTAATTGATATTATAACATTTTATTTATTTAATCATTAGAAAAATGATGATTTTCTTTCATCCCATATTTTACCTTTACACAATATTTTTTTCTTCACTCTTCACTGCTGAAAACAGTTACCCAATGACGATTAATTTCTGGTGATCAATATATCAAATGGTTGCATATCTTGAAGCTCAATTATAACTATAATCCAGAAAGAAATATCAATTTTGATCGAGAATTAATAAGGAAAATGTATTACTATAAAATATGTGACAAGAGTATAGATAATAATTTGCTGTTTAAATTACAACTGATTTATAAATTGTAAAAATAAGCATGTAAATTTATATTTTGAAAATATCATATTTATAGTAAAATAGAGATTTTTGGAGATTGGATAAGGCTTTTGGATGTTGAAGTTTGTTAAACTGTACTTTTAGTATTGTGTAATAAATGGAGAATACTTTCATTGGTTTGATGGTGCATTGTTTTATGCAGATTCATTGAAGGTTCTATCATACCTTTAGTTGTTTATCATCAATAGTTAATATAGTCTTGTGCCATGAAATGCAACCCCTTAGTCTCAAAGAAAAAGGGCAAGGCATAATTTTACAGTTTTCTATTTATTAGCCTTCATGATCCAAAGGAGTTCTATTTAAAATTGGAAGTACTTTATAGTATTTAATTTGAGACTGCACTTCTGGTGTGAGTACTATACCTATGTTGGCTTCTTTATTTCAAAGTTTTGAATCATTATTCATTCTTTTGTTGTCAAAAACCAGTCAGATTTCTGGGAAAGAGTTTAAAGCAAATGGTTTGTTATATGAACTTCATTTTTTGCATGCCTATATAATTAAAAAAATAAAAATGATAAATTATGAATGAAACGAAAAAATATTAAAAAATATAAATAAAGTCATATAATGAGACAGTCAGGTTTTCAAAAAAGATAACAGTGAAAGATCTATTAATGTGAAAATGATACAAGGCTTATTCTATCAAATATTATTTTCAAAAGTTTACATTTGTATTTTTGTAAAAGTAATTAAATATATTTTTTCTGTAAGATTAAAAGCAATTAAATAAACTAGCATGGACAATGTTACTACTGTAACAGAAAATCAAAGAAAAATTGAACTGATAGCTAAAATTTCAGCTATGTATACATAATGATCCTTTGTTTCCCATACATTCTTGTTTAGATGTTATACCTGATTAAATTCTTGCTAGATATTGTCTCAAACTCAGTATACTTGGTCATATCTTAAATTGACCCACATTTCCATATATGGTAACGGAAAAATGATCAATTAGCCAAGTGAAATTTGAATGGAAAATAGTCTTTTGTCCTTATAAAATTTTATGCATTCTTTTAAAGTACATTCCTGTACATGGTAATGAAAACCCAATCAATTATTCAAATAGAAAGTAATTAAATCATTTTTGTTCCTTTCAATTTTTGTATATTTTTTTTAAATAAGACAATGGCTTCCAAAACCACCAAATTTAATGATTACATTGCAAATCACAGATATCTTTTTTGTCTTAAAAATTATTAGTACAGTTATTTAAAATAAACAAAATATAAATTATACAATATTGATAAAGTATACAAATATTATAAATTAATTTGTCTATACATATAAATTATTAGTAAAATTATTTAAAATGCATATGCTTATTGATTTTTTATACACACATATGAGTATGTGAGTTGAATGGGTAGAAGAAACTAAATGTTCTTGATAATTTATCAAAATAAATATCTATTTAACTTACCATACATTTAATTTTTGGTTGAGATCCATTTAGAGTTGTGAGACTTGGACACTTAATAGAAGAGCAAAGCAGGGATGTCAGACTACTCAAAGAAATATGGGGAAATGCATGTTGGGAGTAACAAGAAGAGATCAAAAATGCAATATATGGGTAAGAGAATAAAGAGGTGTTATGGACCACATTGAAAAAATTAAAAGACTGAAGTGGAGTTGGGCTGGACATATTGCTATAAGAAATGATAATAGATGGAAAATTGAAATCTTAAACTGGATTCCAAGATATTGTAAAAGATCCAGAAAGAAACCACATGTGAGATGGATGAATGAAATAAGAAAGTCTACAGGGGTGGTGTGGAGAAGAGAATTTAAAGATCAGAAAAGATGGATTGAACTAGTGAAGACCTTCATCCTGCAGTGGATTGCTAATGGTTGATGGTGATGATGACCACTACACCTATATACATGATACCACCGATTGCTCAAGACAGGTGTCATATACGTATATAAGCCGGGATCAAACCCATGCTCATGCTTATATACTTGGCACTAGGTGAAGCACAAATATGTACAGCAATATTTACAGCTTCATTATTGTATAATAATTATTTATAAATGCATGATGTAATTTTAGTTTGCTTTGTCTAAAATTGAAAACATTTAATTGAAAAAGTTATTTTTAGAATATCTACCTTGACAAATAATTTAAGTTGTTTAAATTAATTAATTAATTAACACCCTAATTGCCAATAATTAATGTAGCCATAAATCCATATTTAAGCACTTGTCCACCAGTATTTGACACACATCATTATTTTTCATCATTGTCTCACCATGTGGTTAATTGTATTTATTATTTATTATTTTTTCTAGTTAAGCCATAAATGGCTAAGCTAATATCTAATAGAGCCCCTACTTTGAGCCAACTATTTGTCACATTAAAATATTCAGTAATTTGCCCCACAGAAAATTTTTTAAACAATTTATTGTTAATGGAAATAAAAAGCTGTTCCATAGCTTTAACACATAAGAAATATGAAATTATGTTGCAATGAACTATTAATTAACTTTTAATATTTTACTTATCCATGCTAAAATTTAAATTGATTTATAGATATTAACATTTTTTTGAATATCAAAACTTTGCCTATTTATTTAAATAATTTGTTTGGTTCTTTTCTATATCTGACTATAGAGTATATTTTTGCCTATATGAATATCAATTTCTTGTTAAGCTTAATTTTGTTTGATAACAGAATTAAAACTTTAGTTCAATTTGAAGGATATTGTAAAATAATGAAAACTTCTATAAGATTATAACTACAAAAATTTAAAATGCGTTTATTTATTACAGAAATAAATTGTCTTTTATTATGTTTTCATAATTTAAACAGTGACATTTGTGAAGAATAGCGTTTTGCTAATTTTAAATAAATAAATAAACAAAATATTTATGTTAATTTCCAAAATTATAAAAAAGAAATACTTACATTTTGTAGGAAATGTTTATCATTTTAAATGTTTTATGAAAGTATTGACTTTTGTTTGTGTTTTATTATCATTATATAAAAACCTATTAGGGAAATTTCAATTGGATATTTTACCAATTATGGCAGATAAAATAAATATATTTTTATCAATGTTTTAATGCTTTCAAAATATATTGTTTAAACTGAAATTATTAAGCTCTCAAAAAAAATTTATATTGCTTTATCTGAATATAGTGCTAAACGAATTTTATTGAAACGTTTTATGCGCTATAAAAGATGTATTAATACTATGCTATATCTTTACAAACTAAGCATTAGCCTTAAATTTTGTTATTATATATTGCTTTGAAGGAATTTATTGTGCTTTTTATAAATTTTTCATCATTTCAAACTACATATTTGCTTAAAATAATTCTGTGCTTATTTGTTACTTATAAATTTTACATTGTACTCTCATGAATTTTCAATGTTTTAAATTTGAATAGCTCTAGGAAAAATATAAACTGCATATTTACTTATTATTTCATGGAAATAAATCTGTAGTCATTCATTACTTATAAAGTCTACATTGTTCTCTTTATAAATTATTCACCATTTAAAACTTTACTTTGCTCTAAAGGAAAGAACATTGCTTGAAAAAAAAAGAACTATGTCTTTGCTTTGAATGGCTTATTTTGTGTCAATATTTAACCCAATTTACCTTGCATTTTGTCTACTTCTTTTGACAATATGATATTTAGACATATTTCAGGGTATTAATGACTTTTCATGTGGTAAAAAGAGTTTTATACAAACATAATATTTTAGATTTAAATTTATTTTTGGTTTCTTATACTTATGATTTTTTATTGCTTATAATTTCTGTGTAATTTATGCTATGTGTGTATTGGAGTTACTCAGAGTATTTTGTTTTGTAATGTAGTCAAATAAAATATGTACATCAAGTATGAAATTGCTTAGAGTGAGTAATAAATGGATGAATGAAATACTAGAGTTGATTGTTAAGTCATAATTTATAAATCTAGTAATTATTTTATTATAATATCTTATGTTTTATTGGGTTTTCACATTCTATGTTTATTGTTATTATATAAGATCTGTGTGTCAAAGCTATTTTTATATATTTTTCTGAGTTACAATTTTTGAAAATAAGTATGCCTTTGGTGACATATAGCTATTTGCTATGATTTTGACAAGTCTTTATAATGGTTTATTCATACTCTGTTTGTTCAGGGTAGCAACTTTGGCTGTTATATGTTTTGCTGTGTTCCTTATAAAATTTTAAAGTCATATGTCATATTAACCATGTCTTGATTTTTGCCTTTATATGATCAGATGAGTTAAATATTTTGATACTATTGATATATGTGTATGCATATCTGATGTGTTAAAAAAACTATGATAAAATATTCCATTTCTAAAATTATTTAATTATTGACTGGCTTATAAAATTATGCATCCTTTCCAAGTTCAAGAATTATAAAAAAATGATAAGATTATTTGGTAATCTATTACATGATTTTCCATACTATGTCACATTAGAAAGCTGAGTTAATAAATAAAATGGGAGAGCTTTTTATTCATAGCATATAATATATTTTTCTGATTATCTTTTAATTTATTGTTAAAATCTTATAACCACATTGTATTATCGTTATTTTCATATTTAAATTAAACTTTTTTATAGATGTTAAAATTTATAGTATTAAAAAATATTACTTTAATTATTAAAGTCAGACTTTGTATCTGCCTCATCATATGCATTATCAGAAAATCTCTTCTACACCCAAATATATTGTTTTTAAGTATAAAAGTAGAATGATATTTTTTAAAGTCATTTAATTATTACAGAATATGTTGTTGACATTTATGGCTAAGATTATTTTATCTTGTTTATTTTAAGCTGAACTATCAGAAATCCTTTAGTATGATATATGGGTATGAACCAAATTGCTTTCCTATTCTTATCATCATGAATGCCATCCTAGATCATTAAAGAAGAACTACTAATAAATATTAGAGTCTCATAAATGTTAATTATAAATAAAATTATTTATTACACTAAGATATTCTCTGAAGACTCAATACTATTATTTTATACTCCAGGATACATTCACTAATAGGATTAAAACGTAAAATAAAGATTCATTGAATTATAAAGGGTATAATTTTACTTATTTATTTGGAGAATCTTTATTAGTATGATAACTCTGAGATTAAATTAAGAAGATCTGATTGCATATTTAGTAAGAGTTATCTTTTATGGGTCTAGCCTGGTTGAATGTGTTGATAGCAGTATCAGAACTGCAACCCTGAAGATTATAATATAAGGTAAATTGTTTATAATACAGCAAGTTATTCAAAAACATATTTAAACTAGAATTAAAATTAAATAAATATTATATTACTATACTAAGTGTTGTTAAATCTAATTTAAAAATCTATTTCTATCATTTTAAAACTTCAATAATAAAGTTTTATTTTTCAAGGGATATAAAAAAATATCAACTTTCCTCATATGGATGTTCAAAATACATATATAAACGACAAAAAATATTCATTATTAACAAATTCAGAATGTAAACTATTCCATTTACATCAATAAAAATTGTATTCTAGCACTTACAAATAATAATAATAATAATAATAATAATAATAATAATAATAATAATAATAATAATAATAATAATAAGTAATAGTAGTAGTATCAGTAGTAGTAGTAGTAGTAGTAGTAGTAGTAGTAGTAGTAGTAGTAGTAGTAGCAGTAGTGGAAGAAGCGGTAGTAACAGTAGAAGTCACAGTGGCCAAGGTGGTGGTGAAGGCAGTAGCGATAGCAGTTGTGGTCAAGGTCATGGTCATGGTTGTGGTCATGGTAGTGGTAGTAGTGGTGGTGGTGGTGGTGATAGTAGTAGTAGTAGTATCAGCAGCAGAAGTAGCAGCAGAAGTAGTAGTAGTAGTAGTAGTAGTAGTAGCAATAGTAGCAATAGTAGCAGTAGTAGTAGTAGTAGCAGTAACAGCAGTAGTAGTAATAGTATTAATAACAACAATAACAATAAAAACAATATCATCATCATCATCATCAACAACAACAACAGTAATAATAATAATAATAATAATAATAATAATAATAATAATAATAATAATAATAATAATAATAATAATAATAATAATAATAATAATAATAATAATAATAATAATAATAATAATAATAATAATAATAATAATAATAATAATAATAATGATAATAATAATAATAATAATAATTCAATTCAATTCATTTATTTACCGTACGAAACTACAGCATAAAGCCAATTACAGTATTGCACCATAACAAATATATAAATACATAAATGAGTTTAAATGACAAATTATTAATCTAATTATGTGCCATATTTCAATAAAAGATAATTAACACATTTAAAAATCTAAAGTAAAATTAAATATCAGCATATAAACAATTATTATTAAGACATTAATAGTAATAAATAAATAAAAGGGATAAATATAAAGCACATAACAAAATAAAAATAAAAATAAACAATTTAATATATATATAAACAAAATTAAGTTAAACCAATCAAATCTGACATTTAAATTTAAAAACATTACAGAATTTATTATAATCTAAATTGAAGTAATTAATATTGCTACAAATCTGATTATATAAAGATGGTAGCCTAAACAAAGGAGAAAATCTAAGAACATTGGAATGACAAGTTTTAATGTAACAATCAGAAGCAGACCAGGTATCATGCACATGAGATCTAATTATAACAGTAGAAATTGTATTAGATAAAAGAACTATTTTATTAACAAGTTTATAAAGATATTTAATATATCTATATTGTCTTCTAGAAGAAAGATGAACAACAGTTTTATTTCCCAAAGAAACAAATTTAGAAAATTTATTATACACTTATTGTAATAAATTACATCCCTGTTTACAGCTAGGATTCCAAATGACTGAACAATATTCAATATTGGGAAGAACCAATGATAAAAATAATTTAAATTTTGTATCACCACTGAAATAATAACCAAACCTTAGAATAGTACCTATAATTTTTAAAGCCTTACCAATAATCATTTCCAAATGAGGAAGAAAGGATCCATTACTAGAAAATATAACTCCCAAATCTTTTTGGGATTCAACAGAAATAATTTTGTGAGAATTAATAAAATAAGAAAAATGCAAAACTTCAGATTTTTTAGAATACGAGACTAAGGAACATTTACTGAAATTAACAGTCATATTATTTAGATCACACCAAGCACTAAAATTATCTATATCATTTTGAAGAAGAGTGCAATCAAACACAGATGTGATTCTTCTAAAGATTTTACAGTCATCTGCATAGCACAAAAGATAAGACGATTTTAAGCAATCCTTAAGGTCATTCATATAAATGTTAAAAAGCATAGGTGCTAAAATGCTACCCTGAGGAACCCCAAATTACATTTAAAATTAGATGAAATAGTATTATTAAATTTAATGTATGCAGTACGACCATGAAGAAAGGATTGAAACCAATAAACAAGCTTAGTAGAAAACCCATTTGATATAATTTGTGAAGAAGAATACTGTGGTCTACTTTATCAAAAGCTCTTGATAAATCAAAATAAACAACATCAAGTCTCTGCTGGTCTTCAATTGCATGAGCTATGTGATCATAAATTGTTAACAAATTAGTTTCTACAGATCTATTAGGTATAAAACCATGCTGTGAAGAAGAAATGAGTTTACTAACATCTAAAATAATTTTATTATAAACACACCCCTCAAAAATTCTAGCAATAGTATGCAAAACAGAAATGGATCTATAGCTATTAATACAATCATGTGATCCATTCTTAAAAATTGGGACCATTTTGGCACACTTAAGCACATTAGGAAAAACACAAGAGTTAAGTGATAAATTAAAAATAAATGCAAGAGGTACTGCAATAAATTCAGCTAGCCCTTTGTAAATAAATGAAGGAATATTATCATTTCCCAAACTAGAATGAATTTTAAGTCGCTTAATAGCCATAACAACATCATCCTTAGAAATATGGTCAATCATACAATGAACAGTTGAAGAATTACAAAATAATGCAATATTTGAAGATATTGTATCATGTGATGAATATACATCAGTAAAATGTTTTGAAAAGTCATTTGCACTTAAAGTGAAACCATGAGTAGCTTGAACCCTTTTCTTACCCAAACCAGACTTATTAATGAAATCCCAAAATTCTTTAGGGTTAGAAGAAATATTAACCTCAATTTTTCTAATATAATTCTGCAAATCTCTTTTATAAACATGCTTCACCAATCTTCTGAAATTAACAAAATTATTATAAAAAAAGATATTCTGCATTTTAAAATAAAGTCTACGATGATAAGACTTCCTTTTAATAATTTTAATAAGATCACATGAAAACCAAGGAGGAAAACCCTTATAAAAAGGCCGCTTATTGGGAATATACAAATCAATAAAACTATTAAGAATCTTTAAAAACCCATCCAAGCAGTGATTTACATCATTAAAAGAATACAAAAATTCCAATTAACCTTAAAAAAGTTACTACAAAAATCAACATAATTACCCTTCCCATAATCCTTTCTTGAAATATTAGAAAAATTAATCTTTGAGTAACAAACGTTAATATAAAACTCAAAAGGTGGATGATGAGCATCAATAGGAAAATTAACAGAAACAACTTGAAAATTACTAACTACTGTTGAATTACATAAAATATAAGCCAAAGTATGATGATAGTGATTAACAAATGGGTTATATTGCTTAAGTCCTAAAAATTTACAGAACTTTAACATTCTAGAAGCCTTAGAAGACAAAACTGAAAAGTGTGTAGCAATTCTACCCTGATATAAATCTGGAATATTTAAATCACCAGTAATAATAATATTAATATAGCCAATCAGAAATTCTTCAAGAGATGTCAAAAAATAATCAAACTCCAACAAAGACAAAGTGGGTTTGAGATAAACATTACCTAAAATAAATTTAAAATTGTGATTTAAAGTAATTTCACACCATGTAGATTCACAAAAAGAAGAAAAATAAAGTTCTTTATAAAAAACATCTTTATGAAGAGCAATCAGAGTACCACCACCTCGAGAAATATTATCCATAGATCTGTCAATTCGCAAAATACTGAATCTATCATCAAGAAAAGAACAATCAGGAAATTGTTGATTTAACCAAGTTTCTGTAAGTAAAATAAGATCAAAATGTTCTGTTTCAAAAAATTGTTTAATTTGAACACATTTAGTCCTCATACCTCTGACATTCATGTAAAAACAAGAAAGGCCTACCATGTTACCCACAAAGATAATGGAAACAACACAAATAAAAACAAAAAGAGAAAAAGAAAAGAAAAAAATAAAAATAAAATAGATAGTAAAACAAAATAAATTCTCTTAAAACCTTAGAGAACTGGCCAGAGATCCATAAAAACAAAAAATAGAAGCACTGCAAGGCCATAAATTAGGGGATATTATATCATTATGTTTATGTGCAGAAACAGAAATATAAAAACAAGAAGACTTAGAATTATTCATATTAACTTTATGACAAACAATACTAGTTTGTAAATTATTTTCAAGAAATACTGTAATATCTTTTGAACTGAGATCTACTGGCATATTAGAAAGAAAATATCTATTATAAGTTATATTAGTATTTGAATAAACATTAGCAAAATTAGATTTATTAAATCCATCAGATATATTAGTATTTTTAGTTCTTAAAAAGTTATTTTTACTAGAAGATAAAGAGGAGTATCCAGAATGATTTAACTGGTAGTTGCTATTTGAATAAAAGTCAAGTGAATGTGATCTATAAGCTGGAATGAATTTGTGAACATTATCTGGATAATTAAGAATTTTATGTCTAACAGACTTAGAATAAACATTAGCAAAATTAGATTTATTAAATCCATCAGAAATATTAATTTTTTTTTAGTTCTTAAAAAGTCATGTTTACTAGAAGATAAAGAGGAGTATCCAGAATGATTTATCTGATAGTTACTATTTGAATGAAAGTTAAGTGAATGTGATCTATAAGCTGGAATAAATTTGGGAGCAGTATCAGGATAATTAAGAATTTTATGACTAATAGACTTTAGAGAAGATAAATTAACAGGAATATCTCCATTATATCTTTTGCCCATAAAAAAAGCACTCTGTAAATTATGAGCTGGAATGACTTTAGGAACTGCAGCCGGATAATTTAGTATTTTAGATTTCACAGACTTTAAAGAAGATAAAGTAACAGGAAAACCTCTGTTATTTCTTTTTCCCATAAAAAAAATTGTGATTTAAATTTACCATGAGAAAAAAAAACAGAATCAGAAAAGCAATCATTAATGGAATTTACCTCAAGCCAGGATGAGTTATAAAAACATCTACTTTTAAATTTGGAATGAGGCAAATTCCTAAATACATTATTATTATTATTATAATTAATTTCATCACTAACCAAATTAACTTCAGGAACACAATCATCCAATTTGATATTTTCACCAAGATCTTCAGGGCAATAGGCTGAAGATGAACATACAATGCTACCATCTTCAATAGCAGAAGAATGATCCCTAGCAATGGAAGAACTAAAAATTTGATCAGGATATTTGCATTGAGTGCCAATATCATTAGCATTAACATTTTTACCAAGATCTTCAAGGCAATTGGATGAAGATGAACATACAATGTTACCACCTTCAATAGCAGAGGAATAATCTCCAGGAATAGAACTAAAAATTTGATAAGAATATTCAGAAGATGACAAAAAGCCTTGAGTGCCAATAATAATAATAATAATAATAATAATAATAATAATAATAATAATAATAATAATAATAATAATAGTAGTAGTAGTAGTAGTAGTAGTAGTAGTAGTAGTAGTAGTAGTAGTAGTAGTAGTAGTAGTAATAATAATAATAATAATAATAATAATAATAATAATAATAATAATAATAACAATAATAATAATAATAATAATAATAATAATAATAATAATAATAATAATAATAATAATAATAATAATAATAATAATAATAATAATAATAATAATAATAATAATAATAATAATAATAATAATAATAATAATAATAAATTTATATATACACAAAAATTCAAACATTTTTTATCTTTTATTGTATATTAACACTCCATAAAATATCTTATTATAGAGAGTCACTGAAGACCATTGTAAATTGTGCTAACGGCTTGTAATTACTTTATGTAGGAGAAAAATTTTAAGAAAATTAAATTATTTCATTGTATAAATTAACTGAATAATAAATAATTTGAAATTTTAAAATATAGATTTTAAAATGGAAACACACAAAAACACAAAATGGGTTTGATTCTAGAAAAATACAAAAATTAAGATAGGATATCAGATCTTTTTTTTTTCAATAATCTTACACCAATTTGTGAACTTTGCAAATTTTTATTAAAGAAAATATTGTATGAAGATATTAACCAAGCAAATAAAGTTCTATATTTTAGAAAAAAGAAGAAATTTTAGAAAAATTAAGAGTTGAAAAACAAGTTGAATATACACTGTATATGCAATGAAATATCATTAATTTGACATTGGAGATAATTTTAAAAAATTTCAAATACCAAATGTATAAAATACCTGTGGTTTAGTTATTCTCAATCAATGGTTATATAATAAAGTTCAAGATTTATTGTAGGTTGAACAATTATGATATATATTTTATATTAAATATGTAAATGAATCTTTAATTATAATAAATCAGTGCAATTATAAAGAAATAAAAAAAAATTGAAACTTTTTTAAAAAATATATTTTTCATTTCAAAAAATGAAACAAGAGATCGTAATGAAAGTAATTATTTGAATATTGGGATTAAAAATCTAAGTGACAATAATAAATTGCCTATTTGTAAAAGGTTTTATTACAAATATTGAAAATTTTGACCAATAGTTTATTTGAAAGTAAAAAAAAAAAACATTATTAAATTAGTGATACAATTAATATTATAGCAAGTAGTAAAAAAATGTAAAGATCAAAAAACAAAATGATTATTAAAAAATAGATTAAAAAGAACCCATCTAAAATCATTGATTAAGTATACAATGTCAAAGAGTCGCAATTTAAAATTACATGAAATGACAATTAAAAAAAGAAAACTATTCTGTCTAGTGTATGTTATATTAATGAGGGCATACATAGTTTCAAAATAAAAATTGATGACCATATTTAATAGAAATAATTTAGAAGAAAATTATAACATAAAATACTTGAAAATCTCCACTACTATGTATTTCTCAATAAAATCCACTATTCTGTGATGTCTGTTCTGTAATAAAATAAAAAATTCATTTTAAAAAACATCAAATATGTTGAATGATGAGATAAAAAAGACGAATATTTAAACATTAAAAAATATACTAATACAATGTTAAAACTATTTGTAGCTGCGACATTTTAGATTTTTAGAAAACTAAATTATAAAAAAAAAATACATCTATTTAAAAAAATTAGTTTTATTATATGGAAATAATAGCATTATATTATATACATTTACATAATTATTTTTAATATTTAATTTATAAAGCGCAAACAGTATTTGAAATTAAACTGAGAGACTGCAAACCTCTCGTGCTTATTAGCCAATCAGGTGTTATTAATAGCGATCAAATCGTAAATACAAAACAGAGAATTTAACAAGAAGAGGGCGTCCACCCTCCTCTGTCTTGTATTTACGATTTGATCACTATTAATAACAACTGATTGGCTAATAAGCGTGAGATATTTGCAGAATGTTTCTAAAGATTTTTGAATACTCTTTCGGTTGGTAAAATTAAAAAATATATATAAATGTTTATAAAAAACAATTTTCATTCATATAGGAGTTTCAAATGTATTTGTGATCAGTAATATTATAAATAATAATAATAATAATAATAATAATAATAATAATAATAATAATAATAATAATAATAATAATAATAATAATAATAATAATAATAATAATAATAATAATAATAATAATAATAGTGTAGGCTATGATCTGCATATATAAGTGCATAACTACTTAAGATTTTAATCTGGGTTTGAAACATTGGCCATTGGTTGTATTTTTATATTGGACTATTTCCATCATCTAATATGTGTGTTGAATGTCTTTAGAAAAAGTTTAATTTTTAGTTAAATATTCCAAATGCATTCAACTGTTAGTAATATCACAGCAAACAGGTTAGTATATGCACCAACTGTTAGTAATATCACAGCAAACAAATGTTAATAATATCACAGCTTGCTGTGATATTACTAACAGTTAGTGCATATACTAACCTGTTTGCTGTGATATTATTAACATTTGTTTGCTGTGATATTACTAACAGTTGGTGCATATACTAACCTGTTTGCTGTGATATTACTAACAGTTGAATGCATTTGGAATATTTAACTAAAAATTAAACTTTTCTAAAGACATTCAACACACATATTAGATGATGGAAATAGTCCAATATAAAAATACAGCTAGAACACCATCATCACAAACCTTCAGAAAAACATTGGCCATTGGTGTTTATCAAAGAATTGAATAGCAACATATCTGGAGTTGGGATGTCTTTTATACTAGAAACTGTATCCCATATTGTTTCTTTGGTCAACTTTTTGTATAAAAGCTCTCTGGAAAATTTGTAGAGGAATAAGTTGTTATCTGTGACTGCTAATACTAATGATTTAAATGATTTTTTTTTATGTTGCAAACATGTGTTTAGGAATGGTACTGTTAAAATTAGTATTAATTTATTGTAATTCATCTTGACTCCATATTGCCAGGGAGGGCTGTTCATTATTATTTCCTCTTGGATCCAAATTATTGATGTCAGCCTGATTTTGTTTCCTAAATCTAGCAGTCTGTGGGAGTGCCATCATTTTTTAGTACTATGTGCCTGCTAATTTACTTTTGCAGCCTTCACATAAGCTTTGGCACTAATGATAAAATCAGTTCTCATGTCGTTTTTTGTAATTGTACATTGTATCTCTATCTTTTTGATACATCACCATGTTTGTTTAAAATTTTTGGATTTATTTTAGATACAAAAACTGATCTTTTTTAGTTTTTTGTGAAAGAGAACCCAGTTCAACTTTTTCTATCAGTGTTTTTATAATGTAAAGATATTTTTGACTACAAAATCTACCATACCAGGATAAGCAAAAATGCTTATTTTGGCTATAATATACAAGACTTTCAGAAATTAATGCACTCATTTGGGATATATATATACCTATCCAATACTCCTATCCTGGTGTTCAGCATCAATTTTCAATTTAAAGAAAATCTAGATAACAACATAAACCCAAAAGATATGCCCATACAAATACTGGGCCAATACTTATAATCTATATAAAAGAAATAAGGCTGAAATGCTTTTCCTATGGAGAGCATAGACACCTAGCAATCAGCTGCAGTACCAAAAAACCCTTGAAGGCCAAACAAACATGGAAGATCAACCAAGCCAAGTTCAATATCAAAAGATGGGTATTGATCAAATAAAGAAGGTAGACATCAAGAAAGATAGTCATAGCCAAAAATTATTAACACAGACACAACTAAATAATAAAATAACCAAATATACATCAGCAGCAGCTGATTTTCCAGATGTTTCAATCAAAGCAACAAGTAGGATTCAAACCCTAATCAATAAAGAAACAATAAAGCAGAAGATTCAAGAGACCACATCAGAAACAACAGCCCTCATTATAAGTCAAGTCAGTAAAATACTGATAAGAGAAACTCACTCAAAGACCAAGAAACCTCATTGAATAATAATAATGAATATATACCTATGTTGACACAAACAACTAGAACAAAAAATAAAACAGCAACAGAGAGCATGTGAGTTATCACCTCAAATCAATTTTTTACAGGCCAACATGGACCAGAAGAGAAAGCCAGGCTACCCACCAAAAAGAAACAGAGGACCCCAAAAATACAAAACATTATAATGCAGCCACAGTTACACTTGCTACACATCTGAACCAATAGAAGTAACAGACAAAGAATTTGAGGCACAATATGAGGATGCATGGGAGAAACCATGAATATCAAATCAGATTACTAGCAGTAAACATACAAAGAATACCCAGCTTTAATCAAAATTAAAATTGCAGCAATCAATGTTGGAGGTTTGAGACCCAAAAATAAAGACTGGCAAACTTTGTAAATTAGAATATTGACTTGATGTCTCATTCCTTCACTTCCATTTGGTATCTATTGATATATACAATTCACACATTATAAAGTGGATTACATTTTTTTCTCTGATGATTAACCACCCCAGCATTGAGTATTGGAATTCTAAATAATTCTTCCACAACATAGCAATCAATTTGCATGGATATAAGATCAATTTTTCTTCTGAATAACAATTTTTTTGTCTACATCAGTGTGACATCATTTTGTCAAATATGAAAAAATAAATAAATGAAATATATAATTTTAGTCACATATGTGCAAATGAATGAACAATCACTTCAAATTAGAACCATGTACAAACACAATGGTTTATAATCAGAAGAAATTCCAAAAAAATGCACACTTTCAATAAAGACAACAGTGGATGTTTTGTTGCTTAAATTAGAACTCTCACACCGGAAATTTCCCTTAAAAATACCCCCCCCCCAATTGACATATATAATCCCATACATGAACTAGTAAATGATGGACAATGCTATTTCAACTGATACATCCATTTTTGAAATACCTATTAAAATAACCCATGTAACCCCATAAATTAATAGATGTAATATTACCAAATAATTCAATGAAAACCATGTATATCAAATCCAAACAATGTAAAATTTCTTTAAGTTAATAAATTGCTTTTTGAATCATAATGATACTGCTACTACTATTACTACTACTACCACTGCCACTACCACCACCACCACCACTTTACCACCAAAACTGCCACCATCATCACTGCTGCTACTGTCACCACTACAACTACTACTACTGCTACTACTACTACTACCACTACTACTACTACTACTACTACTATTACTACTACTACTCAATGTTATAAGCATACAAAATTGGAGAACACTGAAAATTGAATAAAAATCAAATACATAAATAAAAAAGACAATTATTTTTTCTCTCTCTACAACAAATAACATTTTATGTAAAAACTAGATAATTTTTCATTGAAAAACAAGTAACTGAAGACTATAAAATGCTTGTATACAAAATTAATGAAAACATTAATAGAAAAAATCATTGTAAAATCAATGTTAAAAGCCCTGGGTTTCTTTGATCAATAACTTTTCTTTTTGAAAGATTATCATAATAATAATAATAATAATAATAATAATAATAATAATAATATAATAGTAGTAGTAGTAGTAGTAGTAGTAGTAGTACTACTAGTAGTAGTAATAATAGTTGTTATTATTATTATTATTATTATTATTATTATTATTATTATTATTATTATTATTATTTATTTTATATATTGATATTTATTATTAATCAAACAATACATAAAGAGAAATACTCCAAACAAGACAAACTTGTACTAGGAGTCAATAATAATAATAATAATAATAATAATAATAATAATAGTAATAATAATAATAATAATAATAATAATCTGCGGTCCTGCTGTCTAAAAAATGGAACAACCCGATTAACGTTGTTACCTAAAAGTTTTGAAAGACAAAAGGAATTCAACTAAATCTTTAAAGTGAAAAGTTTCCTCAATCTAGATAACAATCGTAAATGTTTTTGAAGTGCTTTTAAAATAAAAAAGGTAAGAAATTCATAGTTTTTTTTTAAATTATATTTAATCAACATCAAAAGATAAACATGGCGTCAAGATTTAAAATTGACGCGTCAAATAGCTCCAAAATGCTCAACCCAATGAAAAATATAATGTCGAATCAAAAAACCTACGCAAATGCTACAAAATCTAATATACAACACCAAGAGAATAAACAAAATACCAATTTAAGTCAATCTAGATTTAGAAAAGTAAATCAAACCGACATAAATGATATATATATATATCGGTGATGAATTTGAGCTAGAACCATCAATGATCAACTGGACGAATGAAGAAATAAAAGATATTAATTCTAGATTTAATAATACCATCCCCCCAAAATTATTTAATAGTTTTAAAAATTTTTTTTCTGACAAGTCGTTAATACTAGCAGTTACAGACAAAAATTTATCCCTCTATAAATTCCCAAGAGAACTCCTATTTAAGGAATTAACAACACAAGTATTATGGGATAGCATCATGACTATTGGAGAACATCCCAACTCCAGATATTTAGCTATAGAATTTTACAACAAAAATCAATGTGAAGCATTTCAAATAAAAGTCCAGACATTAGTGGTGGTTGACAAAAATATACAAAACTATTACACAGGCATTTTAAAAAATGCATATTTTGAATATAGCATACAAGATTTTACCAAACTAATTCACCCCTATGATCAGGCAATCTATATTAAGCCTATCTACTGTAACGATACTCCAATCCCTATACATACCAACAGCTACTATTTCAAAATCAAACTAAAAGAAAACATCAATCCTAAAGAAATTCCTAACCAGATTATTGATCAAGAAGCAGTCCTCACACTTCAAATAAAAGGACTCAGGCCAAAGTGCTATGCATGTGGAGAAAGAGGTCATCTGGCAGGAGACTACCACACAAAGAAAGACTGCAGGAGTGACCAGCAAACAAAGGAAATCCCAGAACAAAACCAAGCAACTCAAAACCAAATAATAAATAATGCAGAAAGCAGCAAGATACATACAAGTCTTCAACAACAAGAAAATCAGGAAAAACAAAGTATCTTAACAATACAAGATAAGAACAAACCACTAAACTTGACAACGGAAAAGATTAATAAAAATGAAGAGTGGAAAAACAGCACAACAAAACTATCACAAAAAAAAATTGAAAATCCAAATATAATCACAAGAGAAAATATAAAACTGAAAAGCACCCAAAGTAAAATAAAAGATCAAACAAATAATGATTTGCAAATAAACAGTGAAGAACAAATAAAGGAATATGAAAATATCACAGATGTAGAATCTCAGACGGAAGAAGATGATTCTACACACAAAAATGAAAACATCAACAATTATTCCAACTTACCACTAAAACAAACAATTAAAAATAATACAGCCACAGAAATCTTAGAAAAAATAGCACTAGATATACCACAAAACATAGTAATAGAAAAAGAGCAAAAAAGAAAGCCAGGCCGGCCACCAAAAAAAAATATAAAAAAATTAAAGTAAGATCAGAAGAAGATATAATCACCAACTCTGAGCATACATATCAGACTACTGAAATCTCTGATGAAGATACTAATCACGACTATGAAGATGAATCAGAAGCACAACCCAATATAAAACTAGTAAAAAATACTAACTGATCAAAGCCACATTACCACTAAAAATAACATAATTGAATTAGACACGCAACAAAATTCAAAACAATAAAAAGCCCACTTACTGATCAAAGAATATATATATATATATATATATAATCAGAATGAAAATAAAAGTTGCTGCAATCAATATCAGGGGTTTAAATTCAACCCAAAAATATACAAAGTAAAACATTGGATACAACAAATCAAACCACACATTACAGGTCTACTAGAAATCAAAATCTATGCAGGGTCACAAGTAGACCCATCCAAATACTTTGGTACTGAAGGATTCTATGCAGGTTCCAGAGATGCAACATCACCATCAGCAGGATCTGCCCTAATAATTGCAAATCATTGTCCATTCCAAACTTTCAAAATCACTTACATTGATTCAAATCTCCTAATCACTACATTCAGTCACAAAATAATGATAATCAATGTAATTTTTGTATATATGTCAATAAATAAACAAAGAATTGAAACAATAATCATGTCAATAAATTCAAGATTAGCCACCATGGCAGATCCCACCATCTTGGTTGGTGACTTCAACACATCGTATCTGGAATTTACTAAAAGTTGGCTCCACAAAATACAAGTTCCACTAATGAGTGGACAAGGTTTTCTTCCTCAGGAGGCTGTCTCATTCCATAATGGTCGGTTTAAATCACTGATAGACTTATGCTTTTATTCACCAACTCTACATCACTTAATAAAAATAAACCTCATACCATCGGATTTCTCCGATCACTCTGCACAAATAATAACTATTAACCTAAACCAAATGCAAACTAACATCTCACCACTAACAAAAACAATCAGAATCCTTCTTCCCAAGTCAACCCCAGAATTTATATTTTCTGAAACCTATATAATGCTAGAAAAACTAAAACAAATAAAACGAGACCCTATACAACAATATCAAGCTTTTATCAATATTTTGTCTTTTAATATAAACCACATAATAATGAATAGACCATCACCATCCAAGCTACTAGAATATGCTGATACAATACATGAAAAACTTACAGCAATCACGCCTACACATCACACCCAAAATTATATAAGAAACTTAACACAAGAATATAATAAGACTTGTCAGTCCCTAAAAGAGTATCTAAAAATTAAAAAAACCAAATTATGCATCACCCAGCAACATACATGTTCACGTAAATACATTAAATGGGCCCTTGGAAGTGCACCTGAAATTAAAGTACCAATGGCCATACAAACCCAAAGAGGAATATTTGCTGGTCAAAATATAATAATGCCAATGTTTGAACATTTTAGAGACAAACTGTGAGTGGACAGCACACATATTTGGACCACCAAAAAATGAAAATTTATTCACAGCAGATGATTTTCATTAAAAAAATGAATGAAATGAACAAAAACTATCACCCTGGAAGCCCAGGAATACCACTTTTTGTCTTAAAACACCTTAGCCAATTCACTTCAAAATATCTTTGTAATCTGGCAAACCATCTAGCTCAAGAAATTAGGAGTATACAGGGAGTGTACCCCATAGCAATAGTGCCTTACAATAAAAAGAATATAAACATTCCTGCACTTGAAGACATAAGACCTATATCCATGGGACCGCTTCCAATGAAGATACTGGAAAAGGTAATAAAAGATAAAATAGAGCCATTTTTGATGCCTTCCATCTCAGATACTCAGTTTGCTAGGAAAAAATCTTCAACTACACAAGCAGCTTTACGTTTCAAAACTATAATGGTAACTGTAAGAAATAAAAAAAAATATAGCCCTTTGGTCATACAACTGGATATAGCATCAGCCTTTGACACTGTCAACATATCTGTATTGCTAGAGATGCTTGAAACCACAGACATCCCCAGATCCATGCTATATATAATAGCAAACCTATTAATAACTGTGAGCTACACATAACACTTAATGGTAGAAATTCTCCCTCTTTCTACCCCACCCAGTCACTATCACAGGGTTCCCCTTTAAGTGCCCTACTCTTTATTTTTTATATCAACCCCTTAATTAAAGAAATAAATCAATCCTTTGAAGGCATACAGATACCAGGATCAACACAAAAAATAGCATGTTTGGCATATATGGATGATGTCACGGTGTTTCTAACTTTTAAAAAGCAGATACCATGGTTGAACAAGATAGTGGAAGAATATTCAGCAATTATGGACTGAGGATAAATCCAGAAAAATCTGCATCTTGGCATATATTCTCAGGCAAACCATGTGAGTCCATATTTCAGGAAAAACCAATCCCTTTCTGGGTTTTCCATTTTATATGGGCACCACAAGAATGCGCTGTCACATACAAAACAAACTCAAAGAAGATGTTGAAAAAATAGCAAATTCATTGTCTAAAGCATATCTATCAATATATGCAAAGACACAACTAATCAACAGGCTAATCATGACTAGAATAACATACTACATGCCAGTAATTGTTTTTTCTAAAGGTTTCATCCAGAAAATTAACTCCATATGCTGTAAACTTATGTGGGCCAGGAAAACAGTGGCCATATCAATTAAAAAATCTTAGCCGACCACTAATAAAAAATGGCCTTGGCCTACACAGCCTCAACATTTTCCACATGCAAAAAGAAAAAAATACAACAATTGCCTTAATTAATCAATTTACAAGATTAAAACATCTAATTAAAATAACACCTACTGATCGACCACCCCCAAAAGACTCACTCATTCAATCGGCAATATACCACTGCAATGCAATAGGAAAAATCCCCAACCAATGGACAGAAAAATATAAATAGTGGGAAATCTATGAACTAATGCAGAACCATATCACCAACAACGAAATATTACCACTATTAAAAATAAACAATAAAGTATTAATTAAAAAATACAAGAAATGGCAGCTAGAACCAAAATTTTTCAATTTTATTCTTAAAATAAACTTAGATGCCCTCCCAACCATATACTTTCTGGTACATAGAAGACTACATAGAGACATGGATTCTTTATGTGGCTTATGCCATCAGAATGAAGAAACTGTCCAGCACTTACTGTATCACTGCAAAGGTCTGGGACAAGTAAGAGTTATACTTTGCAACACATATAGGAAAAATTAAACCACAGTAATGATGGCTTTCCAAAGTAAAACAATACCACTGATTAGGGCAGCAACTTTTGTTCTATATTCACTATGGTGCACAAGATATACATTCCTAATGGGAAATAACACAAGGCGACATCCATCAACTTTTGAACACAAGTTAATGCAAATACAAATCCGGGACAAATTGATAACAAGTCCAGACATCTATGCAGCTACCTGGTCTCTGCTTAAACACAGAGCAAGGTTGTAACATAATCAAGGATAATAACTAAGTAATATGGAGCACCAACAAGGAAAAAACAAAAATAAATAAATAATAAAACAGGAAATAAAGCAAAAGAACAGAGCCCATCCCTATCCAGTAATAGCTTCAGTAACATCTGTGCACCTAATAACTAGTGAAATGCAACTGTCTATAATATTCTGAACACTTTATTTGATAATGAACAAATCCGTAACATTCAATTAAAACAATATAATATAAAGATGTTATCTTGATTATTGTAATAACAATTGTAACCTGGTTGTAACTGGAAAACTTGTAGCACATAATCTACTATGTAACCATTAATGTATTCTTTTGAGACAATAAAGGCCTTTTGAAACATAATAAGAATAAGAATAATAATAATAAGAATAAGAATAAGAATAATAATAATAATAAGAAGAAGAAGAAGAAGAATAAGAAGAAGAAGAATAAGAATAAGAAGAAGAAGAAGAATAAAAAGAATAATAATAAGAAGAAGAAGAATAAGAAGAAGAAGTCAGATGTCACATGACATATATAGCTTGCATTTACAAATATGTAAAATTAAAAGCATGCTAATGAGCTCTAAACAAGCTTTTTATTTATTTTTTAGTTTTTTATGATAAATGCTTCTACAAAAGAAGGCATTCAAATCATTTTTATCTTGGATTGTCCCCATCCCCAGACCGGTTTTGACCTATGGGTCTCTTCAGTGAGGAGTTGAAACATTAGATTCAAAAAACCAACTCAAGCTAGGCATTTATCTGAAAGTTAATTGTCATGAAGAAGATCTGAAACTTTTAGACATCTACATGTCTTTAAAATCAGCTCTTCAACTGAAAAAATCATATGGGCCTGAACTTAATTCAGATACTCCATATATTATAATAGGCTTAGCCATTTAATTTAACCAAAGCCCCAACAGCAAAATAATAATCGTAATAATAAAGAGTCAGGTGTCACATGACTTATATATAGCTTGCATTTACAAATATGTAAAATTAAAAGCATGCTAATGAGCTCTAAACAAGCTTTTTATTTATTTTTAATGATAAATGCTTCTACAAAAGAAGGCATTCAAATCATTTTTATCTTGGATTGTCCCCATCCCCAGACCAGTTTCGACCTATGCGTCTCTTCAGTGAGGAGTTGTAACATTAGATTAAAAAAACCAACTCAAGCTAAGCATCTATCTAAAAGTTAATTGTCATGAAGAAGATCTGAAACTTTTAGACATCTACATGTCTTTAAAAACAGATATCCGACTGAAAAAATCATATGGGCCTGAACTTAATTCAGATACTCCATATATTAGTAGACTTAGCCATTTAATTTAGCCAAAGCCCTAACAGCAAAATAATAATAGTAATAATAAAAAGTCATATGTCACATGACTTATATATAGCTTGCATTTACAAATATGTAAAATATGTATCTGAGCACTTATAGTATATATGTGTAGAAATGATAATCTGGACCAACTGATGATTGCTGGTTTAGCATGAAATACGTATATTGGTGATTATTTATCTTTTCAACATATGTGTGTTTAAGTGTATCAGTGTTATTAGATAGAGTGGAGAGTGGTGGGTCATGTGAAAGTCTGTGCTCATATACCCAATATATTACATATATTTAGACACAGGTATATATAAGCCTGTGTTTCAGTTATTAAACATGTAAAATTAAAACCATGCTAATGTGCTCTAAACAAGCTTTTTATTTATTTATTTATTTTATGATAAATGCTTCTACAAAAAAAGACATTCAAATCATTTTTATCTTGGATTGTCCCCATCCCTGTTTCAACCTATGGGTCTCTTCAGTGAGGAGTTGGAACATTAGATTCGAAAAACCAACTCAAGCTAAGCATTTATCTAAAAGTTAATTGTCATGAAGAAGATCTGAAACTTTTAGACATCTACATGTCTTTAAAGTAAGCTCTCCAACTGAAAAAATCATATGAGCCTAAACTTAATTCAGATACTCCATATAGTAGTAGGCTTAGCCATTTAATTCAGACAAAGCCCCAACAGAAAAATAATAATAGTAATAATAAAAAGTCAAATGTCACATGACTTATATATAGCTTGCATTTACAAATATGTAAAATTAAAAGCATGCTAATGAGCTCTAAACAAGCTTTCGGTCTGGAGAGGGGGACCTTTTTTTGTAGAAGCATTTATCATAAAAAAAATAAATAAATAAATAAAAAGCTTGTTTAGAGCTCATTAGCATGCTTTTAATTTTACATATTCGTAAATGCAAGCTATATATAAGTCATGTGACATTAGCAGCAGGGTTCAAATTCAAAGCTATTAAAAATAAAATCATAAAATTTAATAATACAATAAACAATAATGTACCTCACACCAATCTACCTAGAATAACAATCACCTACATTCCTAAAATATCTAACAAACTAATGAAAGCATTAAACGATAAATTTAACATAGCAGTTAGAACTCCACCTAATTCTAATAGATTGATTAACAACTCTAAAGACCACATTGATCGATCTTTCACCCCACACGTGGTATACTCTATTGCCTGCCCTCAGGCCAGATGCCACACTATATATTATGGTGAAACGAAAGCTACAATCAATACTAGACTGGCTCAACATATTTACACATTTAACAGAGCTCAGAAAAACAGCAACACATCCTCTGTATTTTTGGAGCATGCTAAACATTCTGGACATAACTTCACACCTGCCAATCCCATAATATTGTGTTCAGAATCAAATGATCACAAAAGAAAAATAAAGAAGGCATTTTACATCAATGGAAATAATCATGCCATTAATAGAAAAGACACTTGCTTCGAGATCTCGAAGAAATGGGCTATGTAATACTAGCTTATTTAAATATTTGTATTTGCATATATTTTATTATACATTTTATGAAGGCTATGAATATGAGGCATGGATCCTCGAAAACGTTAAGCCGATAAACTTTAATACTAATTTATATCTTCTCTAATTAACAATTATATATTTTACATATAGTGAGAAGTAAAGCTATATTTATTACTATTATTATTTTGCTGTTGGGGCTTTGACTAAATTAAATGGCTAAGCCTACTAATATATGGAGTATCTGAATTAAGTTCAGGCCCATATGATTTTTTCAGTTGGAGAGCTGACTTTAAAGACATGTAAATGTCTAAAAGTTTCAGATCTTCTTCATGACAATTAACTTTTAGATAAATGCTTAGCTTGAGTTGATTTTTTGAATCTAATGTTCCAACTCTTCACTGAAGAGACCCATAGGTCAAAACGGAGATGGGGCCAATACAAGATGATGATGATGATGATAATAATAATAATAATAATAATAATAATAATAATAATAATAATAATAATAATAATAATAATAATAATAATAATAATAATAATAATAATAATAATAATAATAATAATAATAATAATAATAATAATAATAATAATAATAATAATAATAATAATAATAGATATTAAAATCATTTTATGGTTAAGTGTTAATCATCAATATCATAAGTCATACTGATTTATGTTTTAAACATTATTTCTAAAAAATTGTAAACAAATATAATATGGCTTTTATTAGTAAAATATAACAAAAACAACAGAGATATAATTATGCAACATTGCGAAGTTTTTTCCAGAAAGGTTTACTAAAAAAGTATTAAAAGAATTATCATAAGTAATCAAATAATATATTAAAATATCAGAATGTGATATATGTTGACATATATTTCAATAATGAATTGATTTATATACTCATTTCAAAATTTATCTTTAATGTACTGTTATTGTTTTTTTAATCTATCTTTACAGTAAGAGTGACTATCTTGTGTATTATCAATTAATAATGCATGGTGCCAACATTACCATTATTGTCAACCATTATTATTTCACTGCAGGATAAATATCTCTCCATGTTCAATCCATATTTCATAATCTTTAACTTCTCTTGTCCACATCATGCCTACTAACTGTTTTATTTCTTCCAAATATCTCACATGTGGTCTCTTTCTGGGTCTTTTACAATCTCTTGGAATCCGGTTAATGCATTCAAATATTCATTATTATCATTTTTTCTAGCAATATGTTCAGCCCAATTTCATTTGTCTGCTAATTCTTTCAACAATATCAGTAACATCTGTTTGTCCTCTTATCCATGTAATGCATTTTTTATTCTTGTTACTCCTAATATATATCTGTCCATATTTTGTAGAGTGACCTGAATGTTCTGTATTGCTCTTCTGTTAATTGTCCGCATCTTAAATCCATAAGTACGAACTTGTAAAATACATTTATTAAAAAACTTTCGTTTCAAACGCACAGGCATATTTCTTTTTAAAAATTTATTTCTATCAAAAGCACTCTAAGAAATGTTAATTTGATAATTAATTACATCCATTATCTTTCCATATTGTAACTGGACCACCATACAACCACTTTATTACCTCGGTTGTAACAATTTCCTGATGAGCATGTTGCAGGAAGGGACTATTGATTGGCATTCCCCAATGCAGATGTTAACCCTCCCCCTACAACAATATTTCCTGCTCATCAGGGGATGTAGCACCATAGAGGCTGTAAACATCTAGACATTTCTTTGTTTGGTTTTCCAAACAGTGCCATTAGAGTTCCATCTCACTACAACCTGACTTACTTAGGTCTAGTTATGCCAGATATAGCTCAGTAGGCATGATAGTCTCATGAACAAGTGCAATGAATGATGAGTTAGGCTAAATTTAGTTTGAGGTGATGGCTTGAAAAGTTACCTTGCAATTTTAAGAGTCCAATTTAGGTATGGCACATGCATGGCAATTAAAATGCAAGTTCTTTGGTGGCAGCCAGTCTCTATTAGCATTTTTAATGTTCTCCATTGGGCCTTTATTTCACTTTAGGGTAGTAGAATATTATTATGGCAGTGGAAGACAACCCATAAGGGTCAGGAAAAGCTTTTACTAGATCATTTTTACATTTCAAAACAGCATAGTGTCTAGTGGCAATCACTTCTCTCGATAGTAGCTAATTTCTTTCAAAGTCCCTTTTTTAAAATCAAATCTAATCTGCTTCTAAACTTCCAACTTGACTATTTATATTCTGCTCTCCGGATTGATTAGCAGCTCAGCCTACTATATCTTATTTGTTGCAGCTTACATTTAAGCCTGTGTGCCTTGTTTCTTCAGGATTGGATATTTTTCACAGGATAGATAATAAACCCTAAGGATTAAGCCATGTTTTTCAATTAGCTAACTTTGCCTCAAGTTATTATCACACTTTTTTCGAAAACATCATTCCAAAAATTAAAAATGTAATCTTTTTAATAAATGTGAGCTTTAAATAAATATGAGTGATATATTTAAATTATATTGTAATTTAAAACTATAAAATCAATAATGGTTTATCTTTATTATTTTCTTTTCTCAATTATAGAAAATAATGATTTTCTTATGATGTCATAAACTAAACTTTTTGCTATATTTTCTAGAAAAAATATAAGATCGACTTTTTTATACATCTGCTGGTTTTTTTAAGGTGGGAGGGTAACTAGCTCTTAGAATAAATACACACGTAAAACAGCATTCTTGTTTCAATATGTAGAAATAATCTGAACAAGGTATTTGTAGTTGTTAACTAAACAGTTAAAAATTAAATTTAGTTAAATAAAAAAGTGTTCAACAAACGATATATTTATGTTTTAGAAATAAACTATTGTTGTTGTTTTTTTTATTTGTTTGACTGATTGTTTGTTTTTATTTTTTAAGCTATTAAACAGAAACTTACTTTGTACACATGATCTTATTCTTATTCATTTTATCACAAAAATTAATTTAAATTTTATATTTTATATATAATTTTATTTTTCAATTCAAAGATATCTACAATGTTAATGAAACTTTAATACTTCAAATAGCAGCAATTTATATAAATACATGGTAAATTTGTTTAACTGGATTAAGCAATTTAAATATAGTGATAATAATCGTTTAGTTTTCTTTTATAATTTTTCGTTAGCTAAGTATTTTAGTATAAATAAAATCTGATTTTAAACAATCATTCAGACAGCTAAAACGCATATGTCTTTTCTCAAGATGTTTTTCTCCCTTTCTTTTTTCCTCACCAAATTTATTTTTAAAAAATTTTACTAATTATATTAAACACTAAAAAAAGACCCAGTTAAAAAAGAGAGTTTGTTATAAGATTACTATTAGAAGTACTTTTATTAATAATTTTTTTTAATAAGGTATTAACAAGAAATAATTACTATTAGACTCTTATTTATATCTAATGTACATTGATGCTAAAATATAATGACAGTAGTAGCCAAATTTACAATATATATATATATATATATATAATGTAACCGATTTGAGATAATATATATATATATATATATATATATATATATATTGTACCCTCACTTCTCGATATATGATATAATTTAAAATATGACTAGCTCAATCAAATCATTATGCTCGGCTAAAATATGTACAATTATCTTTAATATATTTTTATAATATTATAACTTATCAGATTAATATAGTTCAATATAATGTACTAATTAAATAAGTATTTAATTAAAATCATGAGACTGTGAAGTGAAGTTACAATTGGTAATCAGATTTACATTGAGTCAATGTCTTTCCAAGACACTGTCTCAATGGCATAAGAATACTATTACTTCTACATTATCTCATTACTAACTCTACAGCACTCTTATGACTTTTATAAATGAACTATCTTTAATAATAATAGATAAATAAATCTCAATCTATTGTTAAGGAAATATAATTAAAATGATCTCAGGTTCTTCTAATTATCTTAAAGTAATAATAATTCATGTAGATAGGAATGATAAGGGATTTAATATCAAACCTAAATACACCTAACTTATTCTAATAATAATCACTAACAATAATAATCTTTAGGGTATATCTTAATCTTATCTATTGGATTATACTTTTAATCATTAAGAAAATAAGTAAATCATATACATGTCTTTCATTTCCATATAGTATCTTAATTTTAAAATAGACCAAAATCTTATAATTCAACAATTTGTGGCAATAAATAGTATTATACTCTTATACTGTGCATTATAATTACTTTATGACCATTGTAATATCATATGTTAATGTCAATCAATTTCTATAAATTATATTAAGAAAATATTGTGTTTCTTTCTCAAATAATAAAATAATAAATTCATATTGTGCAAATATTATGTTTATTCAAATTATCTGTTGTCAAATGCTGTGGTGTAAAATAATGAATTCAACACATCTTTTAAACAACTTAACAAATTTATTTACATTAACTTTAACAAATAATTTATTTACACTATTTACATTTAAATGGAACTAAAGAAAATAAAAATAAGAAAAATAATAATACAAGATTTTTACACTGTTATTATTTCCATAACTATAAGTAGATAATTTATACATTTCAGAGAATGTTTTATTAATAAAATTCAATTAAGTTTATGACTTTAATTTACATAAACATTACTTATTATCAATTAATATAAGAAAAGATTTTATGTAAGATATCATTCATGTAGCATGTATGTAAATAAACTAACTTTAATAATTTAAATGTTATTTCACTTAAGTCCTACTGTTATTTATATTATAATGTATAAGGCTGTATTACATTTATTATCAGTATGACTCAAATATTAATTAATGTATCAACTGATATAACTTTGTAGTATAACAACAATTATTGACTATCACTTTTATTTCATTGATATAATGTCATACTACCTGTCTTATTAAAATATGCAATACGTATATGTACTTTTAAAAATAATATTTTAAAATTATTCAATAATTTCAACTTTATAAAGTATAATGTTAAATAAATTCTATGATTCTTTCATTTTAAATCATTACTTTTCTTTACTATATCTATCCTTTATAAAACTACTACCTCAAAATCATTTTAACCCTATTTAATTTAGTAAAAAAATGACCAATTTTACAAAAAATAATAAGATCCAAACTCTCCTATACTCATCATCTATTTACAATAAGCCTTCAATCAAAATATAAATTCTATGTAAAATTAACGTAACTCATCTAATAAAAATAAAATAAAATATAGACCTTATATACTTCTTACTAACTTAAAAAAAAAAATAAATAACTTACACTATATAATAAACTGATTTCTAATATTGGAAAAACATTGAAATTCATTCAGAAAGAATCATATAATTATTTCTAGGGTATCATATTACGTTGTACTAAATTATATCATCAATTTAAAATATCATATTAAAATAAAACTCTATTGTTAATCTTTGGTGTATATTATTTAAAATTAATACATTCATTCAATAATCATATAACATTTGGTTGATCTAAAGAAAAATAGTAAATACATCAAATTATTATTATTATTAAAATTTTACCATAAATAATACTTAATGTACAGTCATCACGATGTCCTCCAGATTCCAGTTTTACAAAATAATTTCACATTTACACTCAAATTATTCTTTAAAATATTAGTGTTGTATAATTATAAAATAAACTTTATCAAAAAGTTATATTAGTATTTATATATAAAAAAATGTAAATGTACCTTTCTATCTTTAATAAATCAATGATTAATAAATATTTATGTTAGTTAATAAATAAAATATTATACATCAACGTGTTTTCATCCAGTTGTCATTGTTCTTTTCTAGCACAAGTTTTCACTAAACATTACTTCCTTTTCCGGTACATCACGTGTTCTTTAAAAGTTTTTATGATAAAAATGAAACGTTCTTTTTTAAAAAAAAAAAAATAAAATCAGTTCATCATAAAAAAATAAAATTAAAATAGTTTATAGGATCATATCTCTTCTTTATAGGAAAATTATTTTAAAGTTATTATTTTTTAGCATTAGTTATAATTTATAAGTTCTTGTTTAATATTTTCTAACTTTACTTGGATATCCACATTAATTGATTTCATTCGTAAAGATATTAGGTAAGATTATTTTTAAAGTCTTTATACGACCAGCGTTTAACTTTAATAATATCATAATTTTACTTATAAGTATTTCTTTACTTATTACATTCAATTTATTTCCTTTTAAATTGTCAAATTTAGTCTTTTATACCATAAAGACTTAACAACAAATATTTATAATTACTGTTATATATTATATCTTTACCAATATATATATTTAAATTTAAATTTACAATACTTCTTCATAAAAAGTATTTCTCATTTTTAAATATCATTTATAAAAATTAACTACATTAGCTTTAAATTTATAATCAAGTATTACTGTTAGGCATCTAATAACTCTCTAGTAATCCAGGTTTGTTAAATTTTCAGTATAAAGTCTCCAATATATTTTATCCTCATATGATGTCTTCATGATTATTTGATAGTAAATTGAGCTTTAATAAGAAACGATCAATAGGAATATAATAAATTAACACTGCATATTCATCGGTAACTTTTATAAATTATTTTTAAAAACTACTCTCTTATAATTTTAAAACGATTTTTAGATCTATAATACTTAGCTATTTTAATACATACTATACTTTAAAATTTCAATCAAAGTCCCTCCTAACAATTGAACCTTGGTTTTATACCGGAAGAAAACTCCCACTTGATTGGTGAATTAAACAATTGACTTGCTAGCTTATTTACATATTTCACCAACAAGACAGAATTAAAAATAAATAATGACTTTTAATATTTATTATTTATACATTATTAAATCTTAAATTAATATTATTCTTTATTTAAATCCATTAAACATTTTTAAAAATTCTTTCTTACTTAATTTGTTTAACTTTTATAAGATTATTTTTATAAACAAACTAAGTCTATTTTTATTCGTTATGTTTTTAAAAGTATTTTAAAAATCAGATTTAATATTTACATTAATTATTTTTATTTTTATTTCATGATAGCCAAAATAATATTTATAAATTTTATAATAAATTTTAAAATAGTTTTGAACTTTACTAAAATACTCCCAAGCATGTGTGTACGTATTTTAATTAACATCTGTTTTTTACAAAAGCTACAGAGCTTGTAATAATCTAAAAATAAACTAACAATTCATTTTTAAAAATAAAATTTTTAAAATAAATAATATCTTATAACAATTTTAAAATAATAATTGATATTATTAAAATCAAATATTAATCTTCTATTATGTAATACTAATAATTAAAATATTTATATTCATTTATTAAATATTAATTTTATAACAATAAATATATGCATTTAATTTTAACTTATCTTTTAAAACTTTAACTTTAAACATTTATTTATTAAATTTATTAATGAGTATTGCTTATGGCAGTTTTCCAACATATATATTATCATTCCATTAAATGTCTCTCTAAACATCAGCAATTTTCACATATCAAATACTCATGAATTACTTTAATTAACTTTTAAAGATTGTTATAAAAAATTAAAATCATATAGCTAAATATATCTTAAATTTAAATTTTTTAAATAATGATACAAATTTATGGTAAGAATATATATATATATATATATATATATATATATATATATATATATATATATATATATATATATATATATATATATATATATATATATATATATATATATATATATAATATTATATATATAAAAAATAAAAAAATAAAATAAAAAAAATTTAAAGTAAAAAAAAAAAATTAATATTATTAAACAATTTTCATATTTAAAAATTAATAATTATTTCAAATAAAATTTCAATAATAAACTTTAATTTTCTTTTATTTTTTTCAAAACTTAATAAAAATTTTTTTAAATAAGATATCATTTTTATTTTTATATTCTTTATTACTAACTATGTATTAAACTTCTTAAATAAAAAAAAAAAATACCAATATCTTTCTATCAAAAACTCTTGTATTATTAATAAATTATTAATAACCTTTTATTTTTATTTATATATTTTTTTATAAAAAAAATAAAATAATTTTTCTTTACTTTATTTAAATATTACATTAAATAAAATATTAATTTATCAAAATAAATATCTTTATAAAAGTATTTAAAAAATACAATATTTATTTAATATTCTAATATTAAAATTTAGGATACAATTTCAGTTTATTATGTTTAATTTTTATTTTAAAAAAAAAATAGTTTAATTAAAATTAAAAATTTAATTAAACAATCCTTCAAAAATTTTATAGAAAAAAATATTTAATTTTATTTTTTAAAAAAAAATAATAAAATTAAAAAATTTTTTAATAATAATTCTCTTAAAAAAATATAAAAAATAAAATTAAAATTTTTATAAAAATAAAAAAGGTATTATGTATCAGTTTTATATTAGATATTGATTTTTTTGTTGTATTGATTAAGAAAGTTTTTATAAAAATAAAATTAAGTAATTAAAGTTTTTTGTTATTGGAAGATTCTATGTATTTTACTTATAAAGGTAATTTTTATAAGATTAAGGAAGGGTGGATAATAGGTTATATTATTTCTCTTTAGTATGTTGTTTATATTAGTTTTATGGAAGAGAAATTATTATTAAAAAATTGTTTATATTAAAATTATTTGTAGATATGTTGATGATTGTTTATTTGTTGTTGAGAATGGTAAATTGAAGAATTTGTAAATGAGTTTAATTGTTTTGATCTTCTATAAAATTTGTGTTAGAAGGAGGGGGTTAGATTTTGTAAGTTAAAATTTTTAGATTTTTGGTGATAGAAATATAAAAAATTGTTTATTGTGGTTTTAGTTAAAGTAAAAATTAAGATCTATAATTAAAGATAGTATCAGTTGTATCTCATAAAGTAGTTTTAAGAAATTATTGTTAGGATATTAAATTAAATAATTTAGGGGGGTAGTTTGTTTAGAATATAATTTTATAAAGATTATTTAAGTGTTGGATATGATAAATTTGTTAAAAGTATTTTATTTAATAGTAATATTTGTAAGGTGTAAAGGTTAAAGAAAATATGATTTTATTTTTTGCATTTAAATTGTCTTCTTATAAAATTGTGTGTAGAAATAGTAAATTGTTTGGAAATAAGAAATTGTTGGAAAAGGGGTGTTACATTGAATAATTTATTGAATAATAAAAGGAAGTTTTTGATAGAAAGATATTCTGGTGTGGTATATTTTATTCTTGTTTATTTAGTAAGAAGGTTTAATAGGTAGAGTAGTTTGAGTTTAAATGAAAGAGTAAAGGTTATAAAAGTAGAGTTAAAAATAGATATCTTAGTTTGCTTTGTATGTCATGAAAAAGATACAGGATATTGATTTTGATAAGCTAAGGTTTTTTTTGAGAGAATGAAATAAAAAAGAATTAAAGAGTCTTTATTATTGAAAATTTATGATTCTGAAGCAATTAACTTATTTAAGAGTTCTTTTAATATTAAGGGTGGATGGGAAGTGAATGGATTTGTGGGTAGTTTTAATAGTATATATAAGTTGTGTTTTTTTTATTATTTCTTTAATTGAGAAGTTGCTTGTAGAGGAAATAGGTTGTGTTTTAATATTATTTTTATTTGGTCTGGTTTAATTTTAGATTTGGGGTAGTTTTGTTTTATATTAGTTTAGTTTATGTTGTTTTTTTTTTTTTTATATATATATATATATATATAATGTAACCGAAAAGAGATTAGGTGTGCGTTATGTAGCGTTAACTACCCAAAACTCTAAAAAAAAAAAAAACAGCATGAAGAGATGAACCCTTCAATCGACCAAACAGGCAAACAATTAATATATTGGGTGAACCCTTTAATTGACCAAACAGGCAAACAATATATTGGGTAAGCCAGCTTGGAGTAGCTAAAAACAATACCAGCTCAAAAATATATAGCGATAATAATAATACTAATATAATATAAGCTAAGCTCGAGGTTAAAATGCATATATACTATAAATTAAGATATTTCTTGTACTCACTTTTAATATATAATAGCTCTTAATCATTAAAGCATATGATATAAATGGGTTAGACTACTTTAATCTTCTCCTTCACTAGCATATCCCCAAAATACCGCTGCATCATATAATTCTTATGATAATCTTTACAAAATGATCACATATAATATCAGACTTATCTTTTATTAAATGGGCATATGTCTTTTTTATGTCTTGCCATGTTCATCCCATCATAAAATTATTTATTCTTAATGTCACAATTCTTACTTAAATAATCATATGAATAAAATATATCTCAGGGTAAAAAACTATCTTGCATTTTGTACTTGTGTTCTTCTGTTAATATTTTGAAACTAATAACGAATCTAATCCTAGTAGATGAACGATTACCCTTAAGATAATGTCTCATTAAATTACAATAATAAATGTACAATTTAAATTAAACATGATAAACTCTTAATTTAAGATAAAATTAATAAATTAGAATAGCATCCATGATCCAAAACATTATACTAATAGTCTTATTTTTATTCTTCTAAAATAAAACCAAACAATCTTAGCATGTTAAATTAATGATGAATAAAATTGAGTGATCTTTCAAATAAAGTAAAACGATCTTCTACAAAAATGAAATTGATTAAAGTAATCTTATACCAAATGGTTAAATAATTTTAATTATTTTAATTAAATTAAATAATCTCATTGATGTTCTCTTAACATTAAAAATGTAATTTTAATAAAGTGATTTTAATGTAAAATTATCTGTATTTATGTACTCTCAATACATAATAAACAAATATAATTGCATGGTAAATATTATAATTAGATTTCTGAAAGATTGCAGATGATCGTAAAATACAAGTACACTTAAACTAATAATAAAAATAACATTTATTAACATTACATGATCACTGTTTCTTATGCTTGCTCAGAACTGTTATTAAACAGGCAAAACTCTTCATACAGTAGTGTCACTCAGTGCAAGCCAGAGTAATCAATGGATGCCAGAAGGCTTGTGCATAAAATCCCTATCTAGTGCCTATTCATACAATATCCCCAGATTTGTTTCTGGCTTATGGCCTTTGTCAGTGAGGAGCCTTGGATCTGAGAGGACTGCACCTAGATCTTAGGATCTAATGCAACCCTCCAGCAGTATATTAGTATATGTGATGTTTAGTAGTTTAACACCAATCCTGCCTAATAGGATAGTTGTAGCTATGGTTGTTAAAGAGCCAAAGATACTGAAAGATATGGGTGCTAAACTGAGTTCAGACCTATATGACTATATTAAGCTAATGAGCTTGGATTGAAAATATTGTGTTTTCAATTTTATTGTCATAGTTTTGTAGTTAGATAGAGATAAAATATGGCTGATGGAGGGTTGCATAAGATCCTAAGATCTAGGTGCAGTGCTCTTAGATCCAAGGTTCCTCACTAGTGAAGGCCATAAGCCAGAAACTAGTCTGGGGATATTGGATGAGTAGGCACTAGATAGGGATTTTATGCACAAGCCTTCTGGCATCCATTGATTACTCTGGCTTGCACTGAGTGGTACTACTGTATGGAGAGTTTTACCTGTTAAATTTATTAACACTAATGACATTGATGGATTATAAAAAAATATCAAAATAAATTTAAGAAATTTATGTTTTACAAATTTAAAAATCATTTTAATGATAATCAATGGTTAATAAATCTTCTTATAGCTATAATGATTACAATAAATCAGTATATTTAGTTCTCTAACACATAATGATACATTCCCTAGATGAAAATATTTAATACCTAAATTAAAATATGCTTCACAATCCTTATTTAATGGTGAATGCTGAGAAAGTATACATCATATTGTAATGCCACTTATTTTTAGTATTTACTATTTTATCAGATGGAACATTATGAGGGGCTAACTAGGCACAACTACAAGACCTACACATCTAAAACACTCGGATAAATAATTATTATAAATAAAGGTAGGGTGACATTTCACAGTAATGTAAATATATCAATTTTCCGGATAAAGTCATGAATGTGCATTCCACATGGCTTAAAATAAGGATCTAACCAATATAATCCTCTCTAAAGAATAAGAAAGCAAAGGCAAAATAGACAATGGCATGAACTTAAAGAAGCACAATACATTAGAGCAATAATGATTTAGGACATTGTCACTAGTGAGAAAATGAGGATAAATTATCACAAAAGAACAGAAGTTTGCCTGAATAAAGCATTACCTGCTTAAATATCAGGAAAACAAACAATAAATTAATTAGCAAAATATACAAAAATATAAGAGACCGATTAATGCAACTATCTTTTTTGACATAATAACTAAATGATGTGCAAAACTGATAAAATGATGAACATAGCAAAAAAATATATACTTCAAAATATAAATAAATATAAAATTGAGGCATAATAATTAAATAATAATGAATGCCCACCAGCTTTTTCACTCTTCAAGCATTTGAAACACATTCATAAAATACCTACAGAAAGGAACAATCATAAGGCATTTAAAATATTAATACTATGCCAATACTCTGAGAATTTAGTATAAATTCCTGTACCAAAATGCATAGAAATAAAAAAAATATTTTAAATGCAATAAAATATATGAAATTAATAATTATACTCATTACCAAAATAAAATAAAATAAAGTCACCAAAATAAAATAAAATAAAGTCCTTCTTGATCATTTCTACCATTAAGATGAATACAGTCACTAAAAGAGTTCTGAAGTATCCTGCAGAATTTTCATGTTATAATAATATACATTAAATTTGCACACATGCAGTAGTTCACAAAACATGAAGAAGAAAATATTCTGAAGTCACTAACATAAATATCATAAGCCATTTAGATTAGATAAATATAGTAAATTTGACAAACATTAACTATATCTTATAACACATAATATAAATGTCTGAGTATTTAATTCAAAAGCACATCTTTTATCATTTATTAGAAATTATTATAAAGAGCAAGTTTAAAAACAATAGTCATTGTAATTTTTATATAGTACATTATGTCAATAAATTTATCGTTCATTTCAAAACACATATTTTATCATTTATTAATGATTATTATGAATGCAATTCTGGAAAAACAGAGCATGATAAGTTGAAAAGTGAATTTCAAATTAATATCTCAGGAGCATAACCATAAATTATTATAATAAATTTTTAATAATGCATATATTTAATAGTTTGTTGTCAATGTTGAGAAAATGAATTCATCCTTTAATTTTTAATGTGCAGATAATAAAAATCATTTTATCACCTTATTATTTATAATATTCTTCAATTAAGAGAATAAACTTCTGGTGAATATGAATAATTAATAAATTAATTTCATTCTTTATTTTAAATATAGCATTCACAATAGTCAAACACACTAAGCAAAAAAAATGTTTTTTTTTGTCAAAGATATGCTGATTTTCATGTTTAGAAAGTCAAAATTAAGATATATTCTTTCATTTAAAAACAATTTTATTCAGAAGAACATATATTTATTTAAGACAGTTATCTACATACATTTTATAAATAAAACAAATGCATAATTAAAGTCTTTAGTTATCCAATTATTTTTTCTTTAAAATAAATATGATGTTTTTAAAATATTCATAAAATTATTTTATCATTCAATAGTCATACAATTCTTGTTTTAAACATCTTTTATTTCGTGTAAAAATGAAATTATACTTGGAAAAGGCTATATTTGACATATGAAAAAATATTTAGTTCACTTTAAGTATAAAAATTTCCAAAAGTTCATAAAGAGAATACATAAAATCTCTTTAATATTAAAATGAAAGATATTTATCCTAGAAATTATCTTTTTTAAATAATGATTTAACTATAGCATAAAAATGGAAGTTAATAAAATTTTTATATGTCATGAATAATACCTTTTGTTGTGTTTTATTATTAAAGCATATTTTAAAAAAATGATTCCAAGCTTCAAAAGTTTATAATAAATGTTCCATGAAGTAATATCTTGTTGAAATTTAAAACAATGAAAGTTGTCCCTTGATAAGTATTACTTTTTTAACAATGCATATTGCTAAGTAATAACATAAAATTAGTTTTTAAAAAAATTGCAATTGGTAAAAAATTAAAATAATTTTAAAAACCTTAAGCTATGGAGATAATATAGAATAGGATACGATAGGTTATGTAGGTGTTTGTGTAAGTCTCCATGACTTTTATAAGTCAAGTCATGTGATTAGTTTTGATAGATGTAAGTAACAAGATAGATACCAGTTAATCTTATTTATTAAAAGGTCAGGACTTTTCAGTATATGTGGAAATTTCTAAAAATAGATTTTAATTAATATAATTTTCGAATTTTTTGAAGTTTATATCCAGACAGAAAATATAAACAATTAATTAATAATTGCATTAAATTTAAACATTTTTTAAACAAGTTATTTAACAAATTAAAATATATTACAATGAAGAAAAAATAATACACTTTTAAACATAATAAAATTTACATTGTTTAACAATATTTAGTTTGAATATTTTTTCAAGATCTCAGCAGATGTATCAGTTAAAATATATCAGGTGATTGAGTAAAAAGATCATGTGTTTTTGATGATACACTTTAAGGATAAAAGTAAATAAGCTTACCATGATGGCTGATAAATTTTGATGAGCAGTACATCCATGTTTGTTTACCATATGAAAATGTTATAGGAATAACAAGTACAACTATAAAAATGTAAGGAGTGGACATTAGGGAATTTGGTTTGCTTTATTTCTTTCAGGTCTCAAAGAGGAATCAAAAGATCTCCTTTGAATTTACAGCAAATCTTCTACTTATTATGAAGTTATATAGCAATGATATATATATAATATGAAAAATATAGCAATGATATATATATAATGTGAAAAAAATATTTTTATACATGTTTTTAAATAATATTTGTATATTTTCAACCTGTATTTACTAAGATTTTTTTGTTTTTGAGTTTTTACTATAGCTTCTATTTTTTATTATTTGTAACATTTTCCAAATACATTTTATCATTTTTAGAACAGTTTTTATTTCAACACTAAAGTTTACTAACACATTCAAGAAGTTAAAATGATCTCTAATAAAAAAAAGAATATTTTATTAACAAATATGTTGAGATCAAAGATTTGAAAACAAACTTAAAAAATGTTGCATAAACTTTAGAATACGGTAGAATATGTTTTATAAAGATAAAATGAAAACTTAAGTACAAACTAAAAAAAAATTTAAAACATGAAAACAAATTTAAATAAAATCCAAAAAATCAAGTAATAATATATGGCATTTCTTGTTTTATTAAACTTAAAAAACAGTAAAGCAAAATCAGCAAAATATTAATTCATAATATTTTAGATAGAACTTTTGATTGAAATTTTAATGAGAAAATTATAATTTCATTTTGTAAAGAGTAAACTAAAAAAACATATAAATATATAAAGTTAATATGGCATAATGATTATAAGTTCTCTTTTGCTACACTCATATCTAAATCTTTGCATCTGAGTCAAACTTATTATAGTAGCAAATTAGATAGTCATCCTGTTATTAACATACTAGTCAGTATGGCAATGCATTTAACAAGATAAAAAATACATTATTTTTAATAATGATATAACTATTTCAACTATATTGATTGTATATAATGTAATTACTTACGCTTCGGACTTCATTGTATAAAACAACAATAAAAATGTCTTTTTTATATGGCTTTTTATTTGCTTTCAAGGATTGTTATTTTTCATCCAACTTTAAATCCATCTATTGTAGGCTTAAAAACTAGTAGAAAGATAGTATTGTGCTGCAATATCCACAATCTTAAGAAAGTTTCTGAATTTTGCATCTAGCAATTAATTTTACTCTTTTATATTATTTAAACTAAGAGCTTGAAATAAAAAAACTCTTAATATTGTTCATCAAAGCCCACTTGTTTATATATATATATATATATATATATGGGCTTTATATACATATATATATAAACAAGTATATATATATATATATATATATATATATATATATATATATATATAAGTAGCCATAGACAACAACTTTTTTTACTTGGGCCATATACATATATTTTCTATCGTGTTTGGGCTATAATACACTTCACAGTGTAGCAATGTGAAAAGTAAGTCAATTTGTATCCGAGCGATTATTTAAAAATTATTTGTAATTTTTAATGAAGAACTCTCTTTTGATTATTAGTAACTGATCACAGTACAGTTAGTGAATTTTTTACATATTTTATTTTAGAATAACATGATTTACAAAGATATGTTGATGCAAAGAGCAAGATCAGTATTTGGGCACACTTTTGTACAATATTGTATATTTTCGGTACTAATTTTCAAAATTCAGTAGTCTTTATTCACTATTTTTTTTTTAAAAATAATCTCCAGTTTTTAAAGCTTGATGAATTAATCAAATAGCATTGAATTATCATTGCCCAAAACTTGTATAATGTATAACGATTGCTATCTCTAAGTACCAGGAATTTTTACAAGCAACAAACAGTTCTTAATATTTTTTTCAATTTTGAAATCAGCTTTTATCTTTCAATACTAATTTTCATTTTTTCATGATTTGCTTCCTTCATAAAGAGCATAATAGATGTGTGAATTTGGATTGTATTTTACTTTTATTATAACTTATATTAACATAAGTATTTTAATAATTCAGGTTCTGTAAACCTGCTTTTTTATTTATTAATTTTAAAAAAATGCTGTAATGTCAGCATGTTATAGATGATCAGCAAATATGAAATGTCTTTATTCTATTGCTAACCACAAGGAATCATTTACTAAGTTGTTTACTTTATTATAGTTTCATTTTCACCAACATTTATGGAATAAAAAATAATATATTAATTTCCTTATTTATTCATTATTTCTGATTATTTTTACACACTAATTGGTTTATAATAATGTGAAACAAGAATAGTACATATATACACTTTAATTTTATTCATTTATAATTTATTTTTAAAAATAGAAGTTAATAAACTTGACTGTAATAATTAGTGAAGAAAATCACATGGTTTAACCACACTCATCATTTATCTGACATAATTGACACAGTTATATTTTTCAAATATTGCAATAATTATAAAGCAAATATAAATTTTAAAGCAGAAATTTCATAGATTTATTATAAATCCTCATTTATTTGTTCACATTAAGAAAATTAAAATAATAATGGTATTATTATTTTTTTGCAATTATTTCTTTTCATATTATATAATGTTTTACATTCTTTGTTCTTATTTATTACTCATTTTTTCAATATTTTCAAAATTCAAATATGATTTTTTATATTTCATCTATAAAATTAAATATAAAAAAATCAAGTCCAATTTGTTGAGATTTAATATAAAATAAAGATTTTATATAGTGAAGAAAAATTAATTATTTTAAAAAATTTCTTCAGAAGTACCCAATAGAAAATGTCTTTATTCAAAAATGTTAAATCTCTTTACAAGACAGCTAAATAATGTTAAATGATTGTATAATTTACTGGAGAAATGTCAATATCATTTTGATTAGTTTTTATTCTGATAGATTTTAGGTATTTATTAAAATACTATTATAATACTAAAATTACAAGCATGTTGAGATGCTGTCAGGAAAAGCTATATCAAGTACTCTTATAAATCAATAACTAGTTAAGTAAATAAAGGCTGAGTGCTTTTGAGGTGTGTTGCCTCATATTCATAGCTACAATAATAAGTAATGTGGAATAGGGCATATAATATATAATTTTAAAGGAGTAAAAGGAATATTAGTAGAAAGGTATTTTATATTTAACAAAGTGTATATTATTATATATAAAAAATAGTTAATGCAAATTACAAATAAAGTTTAATTAATTAGTACTTATTTCTTAATAATTATAAATAAATATATATTTATCTAATATAAAATTTCTCTATATATTGATGGCTATTGTTATATAATTAATATATATTGTAACGGTAAGCTCCTTACTAAATGATTGATAATAAATCCAGTTAATGTTTAAATATTGAAAAGGGATATTTGACAATTAAATTTTCATCTACGTGAACTTAAAAATAGCTAATGGATGATTGTGTTCATGGCGGAGTGACTAAATGCAATTTATTTTAATTGTCAAGTAGATTTTAGTCATGAGTAATGATCAAACTGAGCCTACATAAAAACAAGTTTCCATGCAGATTCAATATTGTCTGATCATTGCCCGTCTCCACCTAATAAGCTATTACACTAACAAATAAATAATAAGCTTGGTTTGGCTAAATAATGACAAATACAAATTTAGTAACAACAAACAATAACATTAATGAAAGAATGGTATTACATAGTAATAATGATAAGAAAAAAATCTATTTACATATTTTCAATTAAGAAACTTATATGATAATCATGCATGAAAGAAAAAAAAATCTTTGTAACTTACAATATATTTGAGGATACCTATAGAAAGTTCACATGATTTACTTTGACATCTTTGTGAGCTCACATACACATTTTGTATCTGTAAACAAGGGAGCAGAACCATTAATCATTAAATTTTAATGTTTTCTGGAAACATAAGATTTTAGCTTCTCTTGGTTTCTTGTGAGATAGTTTTTTTATGAGTTTCCATTTCAATGTTCTTCTAAGCATTTAAAATAAGTAGATTCACATGTTAATTGTAGAAATACACATGAAATAATAATTTTAGATGACTATTTTTTTCTTTCTTCAGCAAGTAAATGTACATTTCTTAAGATTTCAGTAATGATGAATAGATTGGCATAATCAATACATATTGTTTGTCTACAGCTCTATATTCAGCTGCATTACTGGAAAGGTTAGGAAAAGCATCCTGGAAGATTCTTTACTCCATAAAATGTATGATATAAACTAAAAATTCTTACATATTTCATTGACTTCTTGTCAGTAAGAAATATTATGACAAAGTATGATACAAGTCTTTTTCCAGTTTCCTGAATATCAGATGAGTTTTGAGAGCTTCTGTTGGTTACCATAATAATTTTTTTTTTAAAAAAATATTTTTATAAGAATAAAGTAATAGCACATTTTATCTCTCCACTTATTTTCTTTTTAACATTTTAAAAAAACACTTTTAAAATGTATTCTATGTGCATGACTTGAATATTTTATTATACATAATAATGAAAAAATATTTGCATTAAAGCAATGTCTGTAAACTCAGATGTGATAGTTACATATACCCCTCCTACATTTAGGAATGAAATAAAGTCAATTTAGCCATAAATATTACTAATTTTTATTTCTACATAAAAAGTCTTTTTTTTTTCAATTTTACATAATGCCAATTTTTATGTTATTGTTTTTCTTTTGTAAATATTTTTATTTTATAACTATTGTATAGCTATAATGTTCTTTAATCACAATAAATTATTAATTTAAAAAAATAATATTCTAGTTGAGTTTTGATGTGTCTGCATGTTATTCATTGATGTTTATTTTTACATGCACGATCCATGGAAATTAATGGTTTTGAACATTATTTATTTTGCACATGATTCATAAAGATTGTTTAAATATTCTTTCTATTATCCTTGATTGAGTAATAAAGTATATAATTATTATTATTATTGTAGAAGATATGATCATTGGTGATTATATAAAATGATCCAACACCAATGAGAGATACTAAATATTGCCACTATATTAAAATATGTTATATTTTAAGAATGCCACATAAAATAAATAAAGATTGTACAATGTTTATTTAAAATCTTGTTATATTAATGTTTTATTGCTAAATATTAATTATTAAATGGATTTAATGTTAAGAGTCATTAAGTTATCTTAGTTGCTTATTGTTGTAAGAGGAGTTAGATATAATGTAAAATCCCTCATCGTATTTAACTACATAGTCTTAATTAATTTATTTATTCTATTATTAATGTTAAAAGTGAACCTGAGATTATTTACAAAATAATTGTAAAAGTTGTATAAAATTTGATGAGTAAGAATTAACGGTTCATGTTAAATTTTCAATTAGTAATTTTTATTAAAGGAGTAGCAATTAATTTATGTTTATTTCCATGTCAAATTTGCAAATTGAATTGTATGATTATTGCATATGGGTTTAAAAACATGAGAGTATTATGTAATAATTTTGTTATGAGAGTTTAGTGTGGTAATATTCTTATGCCATTTGGGAATATGTCTTTGGGGATATATCCTCAATGTTTAAACCATTGTTCCTTGCTGAATGTCTCATGTAAAAAGTTTCATAATTGTATGTTATTTTTAATCGAATCATATGTAATTGATAATAATGAGCTAATTATAAATTAAATTTATTAGTAAAATGATTGAGTTGAGTATTCTAGCTAAAACTCTAATTATGTATTGTGAACCTAAGTTTATTATATTTTAATTTAATATATTTTCTTATGTTTAATTATTTGAAAATGTTAATTTTATGAGATATTATATGTCAGTAATGTATCTTGAGCTAGTCTTAATCTTTTTATCTTAATAGTCGTTGTGTTATATAACTTGACTTTAGTATAATAGTTATATTTTAGTTAGCCGGATTCTTTACATTAATTTCTCTTTTAAGGATACAATATATATATATATATATATATATATTGTATCCTTAAAAGAGATTATATATATATATATATATATATATATATATTAGCTCAATTCTTTTCATAGAGTGGATTGAGACCACTAGGCAATATTTATTACCATTAATACTCATTTTTATTGATCACCACAGGTAAGCAGAAAGTGCTTTAGAATAATTAAGTGTCAATATTTAAAAATTCAAATATATAGATTTTATTATTCATTCCTATCTATTGTCTTATTAAAAGTTATATTAATATTTTTAGATAACTAGTTGTCTTTCTTAGCAAAAGTTTTACTCTATCCAGTAGAATTTTGTGCTTTATTTTACATTTACTTCCAAGAGACATTTTATGGCATATCTTCTTTCTCTGCATTAATTTATGATGACATAATGTTCTAACTTTATGCCTAAACATATATATATATTCTGCCCTTGTCGTCGTGTGTAGCTCCACTACACCTCAGGCCAATCTAACCGCCCTGTTCCCGCATCTCCACTTCCCCCAAAATAAATATAATATAGTGAAAATCACCTAACCAGGTTCTAGCTCTAATAATTAATGAAATATTCAATTAAATGCTTTACTAGCTCAAGTTTCTTAAAATTAACTTAGGTTCTGTTTTAAACTAACTCAAATAAATATTCAGGAATTCATGAGACTAGAAGTGGAAATACGGGTGACAAGGTAGATTACATTGAGACAATATCCCACAGGATACCATCTCAATGGCATAAGAACACTATCCCCCTTATACTACTATTACACATAATAACTACATAGTATTCTTATGACTTCTGCAACTTCTAATCACTAAGACTCATTTAACAATTAAAGTATTAATCTTTTATCTCTAATAACAATAATAGTAATCATCTAGCTCAAATGAAGTAATCTCAGGTTCTTAAATTTATTCGCATGTTAATAACATATGGTAGCAAAATATGATAAGGGATTTTATGTCATAATCTACTACTCTGAAATTAGATTAATAATAAAACAATAATAATCACAATCTTCATTGCTTAATCCAACTAGTACAGCTTTTCTTTCATCGCAAATTTATAACCGTAATAAATTAGTTAATAATCTAATATCCCCTTTTTTATCTTTAAGTAATAAAATAAATTAATAAGTGGCAGTGTTTAGATAATCTGATAAATAAAGCAAGTGGCAACTAATAGCATATAATTTAGTAAAATATTATGATAGTGGATTGATGACCAGTAACGCAATGCAATTTTATAATTATTTAATTACAAGAACATCAATAAATATTTAAGATTAAATATACTTCTCTATTTATCTTTTGTGCAAACAATCATATACTTAGTTTAATGGTTGTGAACATACCGTGTGAATTCATGCAATGATGTAGAGAAAACAAAACTCAGACACAAGTTTTAATAAACAAATTTTAAAATTTTATTAACATCAATAAAAAATAAATAAAACAAACAAACCCATCTACATCTATTTACAAGGGATATCCTCATTTTTCTTTACACTACAATAGCTGAATTATACACATTTATATTTCTTTTATTGTTAATTAAACTTATTATGCCTTTTAAAAGTTATTTAGTTATTTCTCATTAGGTTTATCATATCACTTATTTTAACAGTTTTATGGGTAACACCATTCTTTACCTTTTAATATTAAAGTTACTGTATTATAAATTATCTATGTGGATAAACATCATTTATAACATCATAATTTTACAATCAATATGGTTTTTTAAAAGAAAATTACATTTTCTTGTAACTTTTTATAAGTCACTCCGCATATTATTCAAATATTATTATTACTTTTAACGTTTGTTCTCCAATGCTCGTAAACTATAATACGTTTATTCCATAAGCCATACTCATGTATAATACTATAACATGGGTTTAATTATCACCTGTTACAGTTTCACATATACTATAATTATCGAATGTTATTGTATTTTTTTAAATATGCAATACTTATATTTTTTAAAATATAATCAACAATAAGAAAACGTGAAATTATATTTAATATTTTTGTGTATTTCTATTTGGATATACTTTTATAAAATTATAGTTCATTTCTTAAAAAAAAATTAAAATAATTCTCTAACTCCTTCCCTTCTTAGGATATCTGCATCTTTCTTTCAATAATCATAATCTACTCTTCGTTAATACTTAACTATTCTTATTCCAAATAATAGCATGACATACATTCTAAAATATCTATTGTTTCCCTTTTAATAGACTTATCATGTAACGATGTAGTTGCAAGAAATACAGATAAAGATAGCGAAAGATGTAGAGGATATCAAGAAGATAGATCACTTATCCGCAATATACTTCAAAAATGTATGGAATAGTGTGAATAGGTCTGACATTCATTGTCTAATAACCCTGGGCAATAAGCATGATGTGGCAGCTATTTACTCAGCTTTACCAAACATCTAGTATGACTCACAAGAAATATATAAAATACCACTGTCCAAGACATGTGTACCAGTCTTAGGGCTTTGTTAACTACACTGATTAACATCTAAAACTACTTATTATTTCACTCCCTGTAGCATCCTAGTTTTTAATACATCCTCTTGGTTTCCGAATCACCACGTACTACCAAGTCACTACCCAAACTATCTCTCGAGATTTTTACTGTATCCAACATCGATAAAATACTAACTACTTTTTAAAACAATAAAAAAATTCGCTAATATAAAACATTTCCCTATTCCATAAGAACAATTTGTCTTGCTTTATTACACTGTAGGTTCAACATCTACGTTTTGTTAAAATAACATTTAAATATCCCAATCGGAAAATTAACAGAAAATATCACATAACCATCGGTTATATTGAACTATATTAATAACACATAAAATGATTATCGTATGCATATTTTTAAAAATCTAATCACATCTCAAAGTGTTTTAGAGTGTTGTTTTCAAAATGTGTTTTACAACAATAATAACAATAAACTTTTGTGCTACATTCATTCGATTCTCAGCTGATCTAAATAAATAAAACATACATTATATCATTAATAATTATAAATGTTACCAAAAACAATCTTTATCTTCCTATCAGAGTTTGTAGTAGGCTTCTTTCTCTTCGAGCATCGCAAATATACAAATTTCCACATACATACAATTTTATTTTAAAATTCAAACTCAAAACATAGTATTTCATATAATGTTATATTACGAATCAATGTATTTTGTTTTCCCTATCGCTATCTAAAACTTAATGTTTAACTTAGATTAGTAAAGAAAATAATTCAAACTTTAATCACATATTTTTCTGATGGTAAATCTTGGTTAGTCCCATAATATTTATTATTTCTTCTTTTGTCCGAATGTTCTCCTTTATGCTTATTAAAGTTTTAAATAAATTAGTTCATTTAATAAACTGTTTAGACGATCTTTAGTTTTAGTGTTTAATCCAAAATTATTAGAAAACATTTTATTTAGTTATCCCACGAAGCTTTTTAATGTTCTGGCGAATATTACCTCGGCGCATTGATCCATCTTTATTTCTAGTTAAACTACAATTATTTAATAATTACGGTACCAATTGCATTTTCCATGGATCCAATATTTTGTATTTCTCTTCTGTAAATTTTTTTTTTCTTTAGGCAAGTGTTTTCCTTGGTAAACTTCACTTTCATTCATTATTATTTTATATACACTACTTCCGATCTTTAACTATTTTTCTAGAGTATTTTCTCAAGTCATCTTAAAGAAAGCAATTCGAACTATTTCAATATTACAATTCCTTTTGTCCATTTATTCTTATACGAATAATACTTATTTTTATTTTCCATTATCTTCATTAACTTTGCGCACAATGTCCTTTCATTGATTTTATACGCACGAAAACAGCTTTCATAGTGATACGCTATATAAACTATATCAACGAATAACATTAACATATTTGGAATATTATAAAATTTACAACTTGGTTTTAAGAATCTATCCATTTTCTATTGAAAACTCTGATTATATTTCGATAGAATCCACTGGCAGGTTACTGTAAAGTTAGTGAAACATTACTATGAAAAACTTTTTTTTTTTTAATTTTATTCTAAGATTCTTTTCGGATGATTTTTAAATTGTCAGTTGGTTTCTTTCAAAGATATTATTAAAATTATAATAAAATTGACTAATAAATTGAAAAAAGAAAAAAAAAATTAGAGAGCTTAAAATTTTACCTCTGCTCTGGAGTCAACACATTTTTGTTCTCTCAGTTTATACAATTAGTTGGCGCGATTTTTTGTTATCTGCCAAGATCTATTTTTTATTGGTCAATCCCTACTTGGATTTATAAACAATTTCTAAAGTTTTAAAATCATGACGTCATAGACTTAAATGTTAACTAATTATTATTTTTAAATCAATTATTATCTATTACAATTTAACTACCTTTAAAACAATTTTGAAACAATAATTAATAAAGGTGTATACTACTTATTTTTATTATGATGTGTGACAATTCCATCCACTTCTATAATATACTATTTAAATATTTTAATTATTAGTATTAATTTAAACTGGTGCTTATACATAGAATATTTCAGACAGTCACGTAGTCATTTCCGGTGTTTAGTCTAATTTTATCTGTCTTAATAAATTTGCTACTTATATCATATAAAATAATTATATAAAATTTTGAAAAACAATTTAGAAAAATATAGAATTAGATACAATTCTCACCATCACAATACTTATTATTAAATATATCATATTAATCTTTTACTGCTTAATATAGTCTATAATTTTAAATACTATATAATATTAATTTTAAAATTTTTTTAGTAATTGACCATTTATAACCATCATTGACCTATAGAAAAGGGCACAATATATATATATATATTCCTTCTCATTCAATTTCACTGATAACCATATTAGTACTTTGAGATAATTTGTATTCAAAAAAAACAAAAAGCTTCTATAACGGATAAAAAGAATTAAGTATATTTTCTAAATATTATATTCTAAAAAACTTCTTTAATCTCACCTCTTTTTATAATCATTGGTAATTCAAGTCTACCAGAGGAATTAAACATTTTTTCTATATATTACCAGTCATTTGGTTCAATTAAGTTTTCATATTGTTGAGATCGTTAAATAAATGTACATGTAATTGAAATGGAAGTAATTAACTTCCTCTGACTTTTGTGTCATCAAAAACAATGAAAAAGAAAAATAGTCTCTCTCTCTCTCTCTCTCTCTCTCTCTCCCTCTCTCTCTCTCTCCCTCTCTCTCTCTCTCTCTCTCTCCCTCTCTCCCTCCCTCCCTCTCTCTCTCTCTCTCTCTCTCTCTCTCTCTCTCTCTCTCTCTATGTTTGTATATAAACTGTATTTTTATCAACTGAAATTATATAATGAATTTTAACTATACATAAATTAAAACTGTTGTGTTTGGTCTGAATTGTAGTTTCAGTGACAGTCAATAAATAATACAGTTGTACATAGATAAACATAGTTAATACTGTGCTGGTCATGCTGGAGTCACATAGCTAATTAGCTTGTCTTATAAGTTCTAGTCAATAATCTTCTGGCTGTACTGGAAAACTTGCCTCAAGTTCTAGTCAAGACTCTTCCGGCTGTACTGCACAGCCTGCCACGAGTCAGCCGTAGTCTTAGCAGCTTACAGTCCTATCATGGCCTTGTCTCTCTGCATAGATATATCAGTAATGACTATAGTACAATTATCTTGGCTATTGGAAGTAGTTTCAATTGAGAACACAACAATCATTCAAGTTAGACATACATTTCTCTCTCTTTTTTTTCCTTTCCTTGCCTCCAAAAAGGCTGACCGTTTATTGCCAAATCTCCTACCCTTACTGAAAGCAATCACATTCAGAGAGCGTTATTGCCTATTGGCTAATATTAACCAATGGTAGGATTTAAGGCACGTGCTTACACATTGTCAATACTTATGTTTAAGCCTTTGACAAAATTCACTTTATAATTTCAGAACTACTTCAAAACTAAGCTTATGTAACAACCAAGCTTAAGGAGAGAATGGTATCTTTTTTTTTCTTGTCTTTGACATCACATAACTCAATGGCAGGTAGTTACTTCCATTTTAGTTACAGATATTTCCAAAAGTTATGATTATCTATTAAATATATCTACATACATTGAGACTATAATGTTTATATTTTTAAAAAAATCTTCAAAAACTTTTTATATTCCAAAACTATAAAATTATTGTTAATTATGTATCAAAAGTCTCTCTCTATCTATCTATCTATCTATCTATCTATCTATCTATCTATCTATATATATATATATTGTAAAGATAAGCTTTATGTATTTATCAATTATTTATAACAAAACAATAGTTCATTGCAAAATATTACAATTGTCAAACAAACATAATTTTTTTATTTATAAATCCCTTTTTCCAATCTCTATTTTCTCCCTCCTCCTTTTTTTTCTTAACACACACAGTGAAATACAATAGTTATATATAATGTATCCACAGTTTATTTTGATTAATTTAAAACATTCATCTTTCAATTAAATCTTACAATACAATTTTTTTTATTATGATCTAGCACATTTACCACAGAGTAAATCCTTGGTCTGTGATATTCCCTAAATATAATCATATATATGGCCAACCATCATAAATATAATACATTTATTTTTATCATAAGTTTAATAGCATAGTCACACACACATATATCTAAATATGAGATAATTATAACTAATACAACTTTCTTACAACAATAACTCTAGGGAGTGGCTGCTTTAAGTACAAATCCTGATTTATCAGTAATACAATGTAATTATATGAGATAGTTCTTTGAATCTGATCTTGATTTGCTAGAAATATTCTTTACTTAACTGAAGTAGTTCTTTGGATCTCACCCCCAAACTTACAAAACTAAAACTGTAAATACATCCAGTATATTGTGTAGAATAACCATTTGACAGTGATCTAATACTTGCATAAACATAAGTTCTAACATACATAAAATTTAACTCACTGTAAGAATAAACTCAACTGAAATTCAAAGCAAACTTTTAACTTAAAATACCCCTAATTATATTACATACAACTTTCTTCTTTTTTTTACATTAATGTTTCAAATATTTTACAAACATTCATATTTGTTTTAAAGTGTATATTACACTTATGGTTAGTTATCTAACAATTTCACTTTTAAAAAAACTTTTTTAAATGGTTAACATATAATGTATATATAGGCAAGATGGAACAAGCATTTTTTATACAAATATTTTTTTTAACTTTAATTGCTTCAAAATGCAACCAGATAGTTTTTTAACTTTCACTTCCTTTTTTAATCACTTGATAATATAAAATATGGTTTAATAGTATGAAATATAAACTAAAAGAAAACTTAAAATGATTAATATGTTAGGACAGCAACCTAAACAATATTTTTATTTTTACTTACAAACAAAAATTCTAAAGCTGGACTTTGGTTTCTTTTGACACATATTATTTGATTCCATTTGTAAGTTGTCATTATATTTCTTAACAATCTCCTATCTTTGAAATTTGAAGTTTAAGCATTCTTTCTTCACTTTAATTAGAGATTCCTTCACATACATATCTTGATGAGGTCTATTATAAATCCAGGATACATTTCAGCAGTTGGAAGTTTTTTTTCTACTCATTCATCATAATGAATTTTCATGACATCTTGAATAAAGTGAGATTCCAGACTGCTTATAGCTTGATGAAAACATGAATTCAGATTGGCTGCTTTCCAAAAAAAAACTGATCTCACACAGGTTTTGACATCTCATTTTAACACCTTTGGATCTTGTTTCTCATGTCTTCAATCTTGTTTTAACACTTTAATAACATTATATTTTTGTCATATTTATGACTTGATTTTATTTTGATCACAAAAATGTCAAAAATATTTTCATTATATAATTGATTGAACCTGCAAAACACCATAATTATTAAATTGACTAAATTTTTTTATTGTCTTCAAACACACTTAATAGTTTTTTATATTAACTTATTTTTAATTTAATTATTTAAAATCTATTTCTGTATTGAGTTGTGTTGCAATACATTTCATATCACCAATTTTAAGTAATTTATATAAATTGCAAGTTTCTCTTAAATTAAAACATTTTGACAAACATACATTATTTTAATATGACTTAATAATTTATTACATCATTTGATTATTACCAATTTATTTTAAACCATTTGTTCTATTTTATATAAATTATATTTAAAAACTTTTAAATGCTATATTTATTAGCATTCCTCACAATTGTAAAAACCTGTTCACAACCATGTGGCAACCATATAGTTGACACTGAAATAAATAAGATATTGTTCATTTCAATACACACATATAGATTGCAATTCATGGTAAATTTTGAGAACAGCTTTATAAAATACTAAATATATAACTAACAATATGTTTTTAAGTTATATATTCATTGTAAAGATGCAAATAACTTGGTAAAAACAGTAAGAATGCAATAGAACAATAATAATAATAATAATAATAATAATAATAATAATAATAATAATAATAATAATAATAATAATAATAATAATAATAATAATAATAATAATAATAATAATAATAATAATAATAATAATAATAATAATAATAATAATTTAGCAACAATTTTTTTCCTTTCTATTATGTGATTTGCTAATGGTGTTCAAATGATAATGGACAATCCAGGATATTATATGTAGACAAACTATGTAAATGCAAAATTTGTAATTCTTTTGAGACAATAAAGGCCTTTTGAAAAATAAAAAAATAAATAAATAATAATAATAATAATAATAATAATAATAATAATAATAATAATAATAATAATAATAATAATAATAATAATAATAATAATAATAATAATAATAATAATAATAATAATAATAATAATAATAATAATAATAATAATAATAATAATAATAATAATAATAATAATAATAATAATAATAATAATAATAATAATAATAATAATAATAATAATAAATAAAATTAAAAAAAAGACTAAGGTATATATTTTAATTTATTATTTATATTCTCTGTACAGTTCTTTTCAAAAGTTATTATGAATTTAAAAACATCTTTACCCTATGAAAATCTCCAATTTCATATATATATATGATAAACAAAACAAGTTATAAATTTTGTAACTTGCTTTTAGCTTGTATTTTATGATCACTAGATGGAGCTTTATCAATAGATATTGGTAATGCTCCATCTAGCGATTATATCTATATATATGTATGTTAGACCAATTACATCAATTTACAAATAAATCACTAGCCAAAAACAATACCAAAATCATACCAAGATAGATTTCTCAAATGTAAAACAATGCAATAGAAAACAAATTTGCACTATCATGCATCATATTGCTTTGCATTTGAGAAATCTATCTTTGTAGAGAAATGTTTAATAATGGATTTGTAATTTAATTATAAAGTAATATTTACTTTATTATATTGATTTGTTCAATTATTGTTACTTGATATCATTTACATAAAATTAGATAAAACAATATGTAATAACAAAAAGACTTTGATAAACTTAACAATATTCAAAATGTCATTATACGAAAATAAATAACAGCTATAGCCAGCTTATGACTACTCAGAATGGTAGTCATATTTTAAACTGACTATGTATGTGATTATTTGAAAAATAGTGTTGAATGTTGATGAATTAAAGCTGGTAAACAGGACTCAAGCTATATAGATGTTCTCGTAGAGTTGATAGTTTGGTCATTGTTTAAGTAAATCATTAGAATTGGTTTTAATGTTAGACTTTACTAATGTCGCTATCCTCAACCTAATCATGATGAGTATCAGATGACATTGGATTTAACTTTATTCTGAAAACCATTATTTTTTTACTTCAGTACATAAAGATAATGAAGGTTGGTAGTTTTTTATATTTGTGTGTATGTATTGTGCTACTAAAGATGATCTTTAGAGTAGTGGCTATTTAGAACTACATATGAATGTATTCCTAAAATATAACATATAATAATCAAATAAATTGTAATTTATAAAAGGCTAAGAAATGATATTCACTTGGTCTTCAAAGATAATTAATTTGGACCCTTTTCTTAATTGAATCTTCAATTTTCATTGATTTTCCAGTGCCTACCCATATTACAATATATGAACTTTTTGGCTGGACATTATTTCAATCAAGATTCATTTCAAAATTATATGATTAAAAAACTATAGAAATAAAACAAAAAATTGATTTATAGTCAAAACAAAATTTTAAACAAAGTTTTAATAAAACCAAAATTTTAGTAAACCTAATGAAAACTTAGATAATAAATTTAAAAGAAGGCTTCATTTTTGGCTTGTTTCAGATAAATACTATTATTAGATGACATAATTCAGTTTGCAGTGTATGTTTTTAATTTGTATTTTGCTTTATATATATATATGTTTTTAATTTGTATTTTGCTTTATATATATATATATATATATATGTGTGTGTGTGTGTGTGTGTGTGTGCAATGATATTCTTATTCAGTATCTGTATTTCTTCAAAGTAATATATGTAATCTTGTAATTAAATATTAATAAATACAAGTATCCAAATATGTGTAAAGTACAACTTTAAAAAAATTTTATTCTCTTAGGAGCACTTTGAACTATCTTCGTAGTCTTTGTCAAATTATACTTTCAAAAGCTAACCTTCCCACAATTCTGTGATTTTTACATTTGATGGCTGTCTGTTATTAAGTCTTGCTTATATTTATATATCAACATGGCTTCGTTATTTTTTTTTTATTGTTGTTTATTTCAATTTGCAATATTTTTACATTATTATAATTCAAATTAAAACCATATCTACATAACCTATTATGGTCATAAAAACTGATGCTGAATCATTATCATTTCCATTACAATTTTGTTTCATTTCTTGAACCTTTTTTAATAACAGCAAGTACTCTTTAGTTTTTTCCTCCAATATTCACTGCTACACTTACATCTCTATTTATAAATTATGCAAGTTTTATTTAAAAATGAGGTTTTATCTTTTGAATTATTTATTAATTTGTTTAATGCAGGAGGGGCATAAAATGCAATATCATATATATATTGTAATCTAGTGTTATTGACACTTGGTCTATTTAGCATCGTTTCCACAGGAAAACAATGCTATCTTTTTCTAGAAAATAAAAAAGTAAAATAGTAATAATATTAAGTGATTAATAAAATATGCTATTACTCACTTTAACATGTTTTAAGCAAATAACTAAAAATTTTAGTAATTTGATGTTATTTTGAAAAAGAGCATGAATAATTTAATTAAAAATATTAACCATAAGAGCAATTTAATATAGTATAAAAGCATATATTATAAACACTAATTGATTTTAGATGGGTAGAGGGGGGGAATAAACGAGTGTCTTATCATAAAACACAATAGCTTCTGGTAATTTTTAAATTATTTGGATAATAATGTATACAGAAATATACGCCACAAATAAATATTGTTAATTAAATGTATTTATTATTTTACATTATTTGTCAAATTACCCTGTAATCCATTTAAATCATACAGAAATATATAACTGTAATAAGTTTTTTTTTTCCTTTCTTTTGTTTATGTATAATTAAATGATTTTTTCTCTGTAAGAGGTCGCTAAAACAAGACTGCCAAAAATTGGAAGAAAGCTTAGTCTGATATTAGTTTTACAAGAAGGAAGCAGTACTGAAATTCGGTAACAAATTTTTATATTTTTTTTATTGCAGAAATAAATATAAGTCCAATAAATGTTTAATAATATCATGTGTGGCTAATCTTAATTGATAGGATGTTCTGTTGTCTGTGACCATCTACCTATTTTAAAGCTTTTTATACTCAAAAATATACTATCGTATGCTAAAGTTAAAAATGACCGTATTGACTACAGCAATCACGGAAAATATCATTGTGTTGAGAATAAGTAATATAAATAATTTCCAGGAAATAAATAATTATTTGTTAACTTTACCTTATTTAATAATTTTTTCTTGGTATAAAAGAAAAATTATGATTAAAAGAAATATTATAAAAGCCAAAGGAAGTTAACGAAAAACATTTTGCGCTCTTTCTAACAGAAATTGTCTGCGTTTGAAAATAATGTAAGCTCCCCACGTTAAAATATGTTTTATTCAATGAAAATTATCTAGAAATAATATTAATGATAAAGGATATTTACTTATGCACATGTATATTTTTTAAAAAGAAAATATAAATTTTCTCAAGGCAAATATCATAAAATCTGTATGCGTGCATATTACGGAAAATTCATTATTAAAGAAAAATTATAATTCCTAGAGTAGGAAAAAAAAAACAACAAACATTAATGACTTAATTATAACCATAAAATAATATGTTATATTATACCTCAACTAGAGTCATTAAAACTTTATATCTACGTAAGTCAGCTGCAGTCCTTATAATAATAATATTTTTGAAAAATCGTGCATTAGTTTTATTCTTAAGCCAGCTAGCTAAATAAACAATTGATACGTATCACCAATAATAAAAAGAAAAGAATTGTATATGTGATCGTCATTCGTCAAATATTCGTCATGTTAAAATATGTATTGTTTTTCTTGGATCCCAAAATTATATAAGTTAATTCAAGGAAGAATTAACACCCAACGCTGCTATGTTTTCTGGGCTTGATTTATTAAATGCACCAGAATGGAGGCAACTTTTATATAAAATGAAATAATAAAATGTGTTTCTTATTTTAAATTTGCTTCGTGAACTACGAATAGATCAAGTTCTTCATCTAGATAAATTGCCCAACGGAAAAACATTTTTCTAGTGAAATAATAAACACTTGTTAAGTAATGATTTTTTTATTTGTAAAATTATGTATATTTTTTTTTATCAACAGGTTAAAGACTGTATAGTCAAGTAGTATTTAAATGACCTTGTTAACATAAAGGTATGTTTTTCTTGTAATTATTCTAGGTTAATTTTATATTGGACATGGAACATTTTTTTTATAAAGTGTGTTTACTTATGATATGCATTATGGGTATAAATTTATATGTTAGATGCGTAAAAGTAGAAAAATTTAGATACTTACTAGGTAAAAATATCTAGTTAAAATTATCAGAAGTAATTAAAGAGAAGTGCTATACAAGATATTACTTATTTAAAGTTTGAAACAAATTTATACTATGTTAATTGCGGAATTTATTCCCAATTATTTTTTTTATTAACGCATTCACTTAATTTAGTTCAAAATACTATATTACCAATTACTTGTTGAATGTTTCTTTGGCAAAGGTGAAAATTATTATGTTTATTTTGTGTTATCCATTGAGGTCAGACGTTGATCTAAGTATACCCCGGAATATAAATTTTGTGTAATTAGTGTATTTGCTTGTCTTGCCCCGAATAGCATAAGTATATGATTAATATTCGCATTAGTAACCATTGTAATGTATCTATTTTGTGGGATGGAAAATAATCTCCCCAAAAGCTTTATTTTCCATGAGGGGAATAAATAAATCTAGAATTCGGGTATGGTTATAACCCTAATGATCGCTTCTCAGAGTTAGGACGATCAGCCATTTATACTGTATTTAGTTTATTTCGTTCGTTAAAATCCCATGAGAGGATCATAATTGGTGTGTGTTCCTATTATGCCCAGGTAAGAGGCAAGGACCCACCAAACTATTTTAATGCAGTAGTTCACTCTTCATTTCTACGGTATTATTCCATATTCCTCATGAGAAAATAGAGATAATTCCACCATGGAAGGTGATGAATATTGTGTTTTATTTAGAAAGTGATGGCAAGATAACGGGTATACTGGAGGTCAATTCCTTACGATCCATTTAGTAAAAATAGCTGTGCTAGTATATATGATCAATATCTGGATTGTGCGACAGAATAGTGCTGGTAATCCACATGGAAGTCAATGGAGAGAGTAAGTTTAAAATTGCGTGATTTATAAATTTTTATTTGCCAATGGAGGGTTCAAATACTAGGTTTAATTCGAGTTAATTATTAAGTAGCACTCACCATATAACTTATACTGAGAAAAACAGTGTGTATAACAACTTCAGTTGTTATTAAGGTAAATATTAAAAATAATAAGTGTAACTTCTGATAAATAACCCATAAATTATAATAAGTTACCTAAATAAAATAAAAAAATATCATTTAGTTAAAAATAAGATAGTAATAATCGTTTGTACGCATTGCCTAGAATCCGATTATTTTTATTTTAAAACCAATAGTTAGTTAATAAAGTTAAGCAGCCGTTCATATAAGATACACTAACAGATTAGTTAATGTATCGATAATAATATTTTTTTTTATTCAATTTGCATAAATGTAAAAAGAAGATGAAGAAGTAGTTCGAATCCAAGTCTAAAAGCATAGACAAATTACTATTAGTTATATTTTGTTTTATCCATATGGGATCGAATAAATTATATATGTTTGTTTATTATGTTAATCATCAAGTATAGTTTTGTTAAACTGTAATAATAAATTAGAATATTGTTAAAATTTAATAATAAATTATAGTCTTATTACAAGTTGTCTTGAGTCATTTTCTTATGTGCTAAATAAAAGTGTATCTGCATAATACTTGCAATACTTTCTTGAGTCCAAAATTATTTATGAAATCTTTAATTCAATACACCAGATAGACAATTGTAAGCAGATCAGAATATTTCATTATATTTTTAATTTAATAAGAATTATTTGTGGAATTGAAACTACAGACCAGAACATTTTATTTTATGTGTGTGTAAAATCACTTTATTCCCAAACTAGTAAGTTTTGGTTGCACTTTGTTCCATATACATTTAAGTGAAGTGTCTAAGTATTAAATCTTAGTTAAATTATTGTGTTGTCATGGATGATGGAAGGACACAAAAGCACCCTTGTCTTTTCATCATTCCGACTGAGATTCTGGATTATAAAATGGCTGTATTATTCAAAATTATGCATTATTAGTGAATATGGTTATCATCTCATTAAACATTATAATAGTTGATATGTGGATGAAGACACCTGGAATTTAAATAAAGTAAATGTTTCCTATAGCCGACCAGAATGTCAGTCATATGCGACAACGCAATATTGCCGAGCATTTTATTAAATATAACAGAGAACCCTGAGATTAGTGTCATTATTATAAGTGCTCTTAAATTAAGAATTGATTCATTATGATCAATATTACAAGTGTGGCATGGCTAAAGAGATTGAAACTTCTGATTGTATAATAATAAAATATTGAGATCATATTGGCAAATTGCTGAATGTTTTATTTTAGTCAGTAATATTAACAATGACATGAAATCATCATCATCATTGTTAAACAGTGCAAGTACTTACAGCTCAGAGAAGGTGTTTTGGATAGAGAAAGAATGTTAGTTTATTCTAAATTGTTTTATTAAATTTATTTTATTAATGATAATTATTTTTAATTCTATCTCTGTCTGAACTGCATATCTCTGTAGCTGAATTATATAAACTAACCTAACGTCGAGCTATATTATATTATATTAGGAAATAGAGGGTTGGCTACCCGAAGCATCAGAGGGAAGTGTCCGATTCCCTTGATGGAATGTGTCCGTTTATTTTTTGAAAATAGAAACGTCATATCTTTTATTGGGTTAGAATATATATATATCTTTAATATGCAAATTAAAAAGTGTATGAAACACTTGAATGAGAAGCTATACAGATTCCAAAAATTACTATACGCTAAGCGCTTTTGAGGCCATTTGCCTCATATCTAGCTCATTTGTATACCACTTTGTTTCCTTGCCATATTTCCTCATTCTGCACCTCACATTACCGCTATGAATATGAGGCAAATGGCCTCGAAAGCGCTGAGTGTATCGTAATTTTTGGAATCTGTATAGCTTCTCGTTCAAGTGTTTCATACGCTTTTTATTTGTATATTAAATTATCGAGGAAGAAGTTTAAAATCCTTAATATATATCTTTATAAATTTACATGTGTAAGCTGGAAGATAAATTATAAAAATACACAGAAAATTATTACCTAAAGATTGTCATTTAAATTTATAAACAGGTGAAAATCTTCTATTCAAGCTTCTCATAGGAGAGAGTTTTATTTAATTACTAGAACATTAGAAAATGGTTGTATTTTGAATATTCATAAATATACAACATCATATTATGAATTACAATCGTAATAAAAACTTGGATAAATTAAAAGTGAAATTCATCATTGACTTAAAGTATTTCAGATGAAAACATTTACTATATGATGCAATTTATCTTGCAATATCTGTTTTTAATTTGTATTTTTCTTTATTACACCAGATAAAACCTTCGATTTAACATATAATATAGATTATTTATAATATATATATATTTGTGTGTGTGTGTGTTAATTCTAATATTTTCATGGATAAAAGATGTCATATTATTATTACTATTTGCAGGATATTCCATGTAGTGAAAAAGCTAAATGCTGATGTTTCAGTACAATATCAAGTACCTTCCTCAGAGCATCCTCTTTCTCAAATCATAAGAATGTGTGTGAGATTTAAAATCGCTTTTGTCATTTTCTTTCTCCTCATATTTAAATTCTATTGGTTGAGAAGTTTTAAAATTTATTTTCTCTTCCAATAGCTTCTCCTCATATTTAAATTCTATTGGTTGAGAAGTTTTAAAATTTATTTTCTCTTCCAATAGCTTCATTGGAAGAAGCTATTGGAAGAGAAAATAAATTTTAAAACTTCTCAACCAATAGAATTTAAATATGAGGAGAAAGAAAATGACAAAAGCGATTTTAAATCTCACACACATTCTTATGATTTGAGAAAGAGGATGCTCTGAGGAAGGTACTTGATATTTTACTGAAACATCAGCATTTAGCTTTTTCACTACATGGAATATTCCCAAATAGTAATAATAATATGATATATATATATATATATATATATCATATATATATATATATATATATATATATGTGTGTGTGTGTGTGTGTGTGTGTGTGTGTGTGTGTGTGTGTGTAGTGTTTAAAGATTAATTCTCAATGCTACTAATTGAAAATGTCCTCTAGTCATAGCATAATACAATACAAAATACAAATCAATATTTAAAATGATCAGAACTAAATTTCATGATTGATTTAAGGAGTCATTCCTTCAAGCCAAAAGTTTGATATCTCTCTCTACATATAAAGGAGACAAGATAAAAGACATACATCTCCCCCCCCAATAAAAATATTGCCTTATTCTACAAATAGAGGGCATTTCAATTGTTAGTAATAACATTCATCTTGAAGTATTATACACCCACCACCCATCGATGCACACATGATTATGCACAACTATTTTTGGCATTGAAGATATTTAAAAAATTGATGTCCATATAGAAAAGAAATGGCAAAAATATGTAGACAAGATAGAAACTATTGAATGTTTGATATAGTATAATACAATATATGGATATAAAGCATGGATACTGAAAATAAGAGAGCAAGAATTGATACTTATGAAAAATAAGAACTGTTAAATAGATTTTAGAAAAGACGTGTTACAAAGACAATTGTTAAAGATAACACATAAAGAATGCTATATTTGAATATGTGAGGAGACAGATTGACAAATTAAAAATGGCTGTCATGACTGAAAGTTATAAATAGGATAAAAAGTTCGTTGTAAGCCAAATTGAAGATGGCTTGTAAATGGCTCTTCAGTATGTTACTCATTACCAAAATTATTAATTAGGATAATATATATATTGTAACCGGACCCGCATACAACCGTTTTATTACGTCAGTTGTTACAATTTTCTGATGAGCATGCTGTAGGAAGGAACTATCAATTGACATTCCTAATGCAGATGTTAATGGCACCTACAACAATATTTCCTACTCATCAGAGGATGTAGTACAATAGAGACTGGGAACATCTAAACATTTATATGTTTGGTTTTCCAAACAGTGCCATTAGAGTTCCGTCTCACTACAACCTGACTGGCCTAGGTCTAGTTATGTCAGACGTAGCTCAGAAGGCATGATATTCTCATGAACCAGTGCTATAACTGATGAGTGATGCAATAAAACAAAACAAAACTGGACAACTGGATAACCAATTTAATTTTTAGTAACAAAAAAAAAATTTATTAAATAACAATTAATTAGCAATTTCTAACGAAGTTCATTTTTATCCACATGATAACTCATTTTCATTTTACTTATGAAAGAGCTAGAAGCAGTTCTTTTTTTTTTATCAATAGTTCATTTACAAGTTCATTTATGAGAAGAAGTTTGGAAACAGTCTAATTCAACAATAGTTCATTTTTGAATTCCTTTATGAGAAGAAGCTTGGAAATATTCTAATTCAACAATAGCTCATTTTGAATTCATTTATGAGAAGAATCTTGGAAACATTCTAATTCAGCAATAGTTCATTTTGAATTCATTTATGAGAAGAAGCTTGGAAATATTCCAATTCAACAATAGTTCATTTTTGTATTCCTTTATGAGAAGAAGCTTGGAAATATTCCAATTCAACAATAATTCATTTTTGTATTCCTTTATGAGAAGGAGCTTGGAAATATTCTAATTCAACAATAATTCATTTTTGTATTCCTTTATGAGAAGAAGCTTGGAAATATTCCAATTCAACAATAGTTTATTTTTGTAGTCCTTTATGAGAAGAAGTTTGGAAATATTCTAATTCAACAATAGTTCATTTTGAATCCATTTATGAGAAGAAGCTTGGGAATATTCTAATTCAACAATAGTTCATTTTGAATCCATTTATGAGAAGAAGCTTGGGAATATTCTAATTCAACAATAGTTCATTTTGAATCCATTTATGAGAAGAAGCTTGGGAATATTCTAATTCATTTAAGAGAAGAACCTTAGAAGCAATCAAGCATTTATGGTTTATACAATAATTCATTTTGAATTCATTTATGTGAAGAACCTTAGAAGCAGTCAAGCATTTATGGTTTATACAGCATTTCATTATTTTATGAATCATTATTGATTGGTGAACATTTAAACTTAGCAATTCTTGGTTTGTGGAGCATTTATCATTTGGTAACCGAAGCATTTATAATTCAGTCAAATATAAAAGTATCTTCATACACATAAACTCTGTTTGGCTTGTGGAGCATTTATCATTTAGTAATTGAAACATTTCTAATTTAATCAAATATAAAAGTATCTTCATACACATAAACTCTGTTTGGCTTATGGAGCATTTATCATTTAGTAGTTGCAGTGTTTATAATTTAGTCAAATATAAGAGTATATTCATACACATAAACTCTGTTTGGCTTGTGGAGCATTTATCATTTAGTAATTGCAGCATTTATAATTTAGTCAAACATAAGAGTATATTCATACACATAAACTCTGTTTGGCTTGTGGAGCATTTATCATTTAGTAATTGCAGCATTTATAATTTAGTCAAATATAAGAGTATATTCATACACATAAACTCTGTTTGGCTTGTGGAGCATTTATCATTTAGTAGTTGCAGCATTTATAATTTAGTCAAATATAAGAGTATATTCATACACATAAACTCTGTTTGGCTTGTGGAGCATTTATCATTTAGTAATTGCAGCATTTATAATTTAGTCAAATATAAGAGTATATTCATACACATAAACTCTGTTTGGCTTGTGGAGCATTTATCATTTAGTAATTGCAGCATTTATAATTTAGTCCAATATAAAGGTATATTCATACACATAAGCTCTGTTTGGCTTGTGGAGCATTTATAATTTAGTCAAATATAGTAAATACGTTCAAATATTTTCATAATTAAATTTGCGTATAACTATTTCATAACTTCATTTTATAACGTATGATAAACCTGTTCTAATATTTTATAAAATAAATTCTACGTAATTATTTCATAACTTCACTTTATAATGTATGATAAAGATGTTTTAATATTTTATAAAACAAATTCTATGTAATTATTTCATAACTTCATTTTATAACATATGATAAAGATGTTTTAATATTTTACAAAACAAATTCTATGTAATTATTTCATAATTTCACTTTATAACGTATGATAAAGATGTTTTAATATTTTATAACATAATTACCTTCCAGTTTTACAGTCCAGTTTACTCAAAAAGAAGGCGGGTTATTTCATTTATGGAAAGTCATGGCACAGCGTGGAGAGAGTGAAGCCGCTAAATTACTCCATTGTCACTATAATTCCTCTAGCAAAGGTTTCTTTTTCCATTCTCACGTTTTGTTAAAACTATATTTTAACGTGTCAAAAGAATTAAGTAATACACTTTTTAAAAAAAAAATAAATTAATATGTTCTGCCTCTCTGTGTAAAAAGAGAGAGAGAAAAAAATTCTTTTCTTCCGACGACGTGCCTAATTTGAATACTGCCTCAGTTTAACTCAAATATCTTTTTTCTTTCTTTTTAATGATTGGATAATTAATTTCTTTTTTTTTATTGAGACAGATAAAAAAAAAATAAGATGACATAACATTTTATTTAAATCCATCAATCACAAAATTAAAAATATGATTTTTTTAAACAAATCAAAATTTATTGCGTTCCCAATTAGACTGAATCACGCTAGACATTTTGAATGGGGGGGGGATCTCTTGAATATTTATATGAGAAACAGCATATCTGTTTCAATATATATATATATAGAGAGAGAGAGACAGAGAGAGAGAGAGAAAGAAATAATACTTGTTTATGTACCATCTTTTTTGTTTAAAGTTCAGTCTAAACTTAGCAGAATGCATGAGATCAAAGTTTGTCATTGAATAATTAAATACTTTATGAGTCAGTCAAGTATAATAGAAAGAATATTTAAGCAATCTTTGTGAATCATGTGCAAAATAAATAATGTTCTAAACCATTAATTTCTATGGATCATGATGTAAAAATAAATATCAATGAATAACATGCAGACACATCAAAACTCAACTAGAATATTAATTTTTTAAAAAAAAAAAATTTATTATGGTTAAATAACACTATAACTATACAATAGTTATAAAATAAAAATATTTACAAAAGAAAAACAGTAACATAAAAATTGATTCAAAATTAACATATTTATACTACAAATTTTTACAAGTAAATAACAAAAAATAAAAAAAGACAGCATTCACTCCGGCCACTTCAAATAAAATAAACCTTGCAACAATAGTGATAATATATTATCCATATTTGATAAAAACAATAATATTCTATTTCAGATTTTTTTCTTCACCATTAAAAACCATGTAAGATTTAATACGTTATTCTATTTTTTTGTAGTGAGATATAATCAAAATAAACCTCCCAATTTTTAATAAAAACATAATGATACACTCATACTATCATTAAAGTATACTTATTACTTTGTAGTTCTTAAATATAAATTTAGACCTAAAATACACCAATCTAAACTCATATATTAAGATATTTTCAAAATTAAAGTTTTTCCTTTGCAGTTCAGCAAAGCATCATTTGATATTTTAATGCATACTCATATTTTAATATCAAAAAATTTAAATAAAGAAAATATGAATGCCTACCTTTAAATTTACTATTTAAAAAAATATTTTGAATATAATTTCATAAGTTCTCTATTTTAAATAGATTTTTTTATATCAAAATTTAAAAAAAAAACACTATTAATAAATTATATTGCTTGTTTTTTGTATTTACTTTTATTTTTATATTTTTACATTCATTTTCAAATCATTCTTCATTATTCTTGCTTTCATTCCAATTCAAATATGCATTTATTTTAAGCTAGATGATCTCCAATACTTGTGGAAATATTAATCATTCCTCTCCTATTTTATATACTATGCCAAGCATCAAACATTTCAATATTATTTGTGATAGAAATTTTTATATGTGCCTTCTCATAAACAGTCAACTTCTAATTGTTTAGCCATTACTTTACCATCTTATAAAACTATCTTCTATGATGTGATTTTTGTGATGATTGATAGCAATTATAGTGTAAGGTATGAAATAATAAAGATAATAACTCAAACAAGTAAGAAACTAACATCATGGATACAGTGCAATAATAATAATAATAATAATAATAATAATAATAATAATAATAATAATAATAATAATAATGATGATGATGATGATGATGATGATGATGATGATAGGTCCATATTTGTCAGGCACCTAAAATTCATGTCATGGTTATATTCTAGCTCTTATTGACTATAAGGGAATGTGACAGTCCATGGAAAATAATATATAATTCTCTTTGTTATCTATATATTTAATAGATTTTAACTGTGACAATACAGCTCACACATAACAGCATTTCAACATATCTCTAAACATCTAGGATTTCATATAATAATTACTCTCCTGACTACAATTCTATATCTTTCATGCTGAATAACTCTATTAACATCATAAAAATATACAAGCCTTATTCTAAAATAATTTCCAAACAACATTACTAAAAAACAACAGAGATCTAAATTCATTTCAAGATTCTTTTTAAAGTTTTAAGCACAACTTATCTTGATAAACATACATCAATTTTACATATTTCTTTATTTGTTGTTACATTATATAATTTAGAGATCACTATTTCTGTATTTCTCTATATCTCAACACATAACATTCATAAAGGTAATACATTAATAGCTTAACAATGGTATAAAAGGTATGCACATTCAAGAATTTATAATAAGCAAACATTTTTTTTACAGAAATATATCCTTAGATCTTTCAAAACTTTCACTTGCATTTATCATTTTTATAAAACACATATGATAATTATATAAACAATTCATTCAGCCATTCATTATTTAATTCAAGCAATATGGTAATTATAAAATAAAGTACCAATTTTAAAATGTAAGATTTTAAAATATATAATAAAAACAATGCAATATGAATAATAAGTGAAATTACCAATAATCTCAATGATTTGTTGAAATTATTTAATGGTGATCTGCTTCCTTGGCCATACCTTCAACCATATTATCATTACCAATTACCTGATCAATGAATTAATTACTGAAATCTATTTTTCTTTATTTAATGTAATAATAAAAAAAAAAAAACTAATCTACTTTAAGATTAAATTTTATTAAAAATCCACTATAGTTAGGGGTTAGTTTTTAATAAATCAATAATATTCTAAATACTAATGTTAGACTAAAAAAATAATGAGGAAACTTTAAAGTTATGAAGTTTCCTTTTGTTCTATAAGTCAAATGCTTGTCTATCATCTACCCATTGCTTAATGACCGATGGAAAGTTCTAGATAAAATCATATTGCTCCATTGGTGCCATTTAATGAAATGTATAAATAACATGAAAAAATCCAATAAAATCTCAGAAAAATATTGAACATCCTGAAAGGTAAATGTTTATGTCAGTCTCTTTCCTGAGTACCTATTCAGGCATAAAATATCTCCATAAAGTAATAATTCAAGGATCCATTTTTAGGTGAAATAATACTTTTTCTACATACACATTTTTTTATTAAATTGCAGCTGTCATATATATCAGACATATCACGATAAATGCAATACATGTAATATTTGCATTTTCATCAGTCAAAACATTAGTAAAAAATGTATAAAATAAAATTATTCATTTAATATACTTTCAAAAGACACATAGTTTATAAACTATGGGTAAATATTTCTTTCTTTAAAATACTTAAGACTTTCTTTTTTTAAATGTATATATTTCAACAAAATATTTTTCAGGTAAAATGGCAGTTATACCATTCAAGACATTAATTAACTGAAAAAAATATAAATAGTTTAAACAGACATACTATAGCTCATTTATTTGACATAAAATCATTTCATAGTATATACTTTATTTAATAATGTTTGCTGACAGTAAATCTTTTAAAATGCATAAAACATTCAACAGTTATTTTCTCCTATTTTTCTTCAAAATACATCATTCTCAAAATTTGAAATCCATTTAGATTAAATTTTAAATGTAAACTCAATGCAAAATGTGACATTATCATTCCTATAACAAACAGTCACTTGAACACATCATAAAAAATATTTTAAATCTAGTTTTGTAACTTAAATGCAGAGTATTAACTCTTCTCTTCCTCTTCTCAAACATATTATGATAATGATTTTTTTTTATTAATTGTCCATTTCCTTTTTATTAACTTAAGTTTTCTTGACAAATTAGTCTCATTATAATAGAATAAAGTTATTAAAATTAAAGCTTCATTCATTTGGCATATTATTTATAAAAAAATCAAATTCCTTACATAAATCTCCTCCTTTCTTGTTGTAGAATATGCTTTAGTTGGTGTACATTGTCCCAATATTCAAATGACTATTACTGTGTTCCATAAAAATTATAGTAGTTTTCAATTAAGTTTCAAATAGATCCTCTGACAGAAAAATTTGGTGTTTTAGTGAATCACTTTTTTAAAAGAGTTATTAAAATTATATTTTTAAAATACTTTTAAAGGAAAATAATAAATTTTAAAAAAAATTATTATTGTTATAATTAAAAAAAGTATTATCTATAAATTCCAAATTAAACTGTACTTTACTATAACTTCAATTGTACTGTTAATTTTTTATTTTACTGTCTAGACTAGATAAAACCTTTGCTTTTATAGTGGTCTTATCTAATGATTTCATTGGTCAATTTTGCTTGAAATAACCTGGTAATTTAAACCACTACACATCCTATGATCACCATTTCTTATATTTTCTCATAACTGATATTAAAACAAGCAAAACTCTCCATACAGTAGTGACACTCACTGCACAAGTGATCTGGCATCCACTGATTACTCTGGCTTGCACTGAGTGGCATTACTGTATTGAGAGTTTTGCCTGTTTTAATAACCTGCTAATTTACATAACTAAATCAATATAATTTTTAAGATTAACTTTTTAAAACTATGAGTCATCATTTATTAAACATTATCAGATTTATTCAATACTTTAAATATTAAAGTTTTATCTAAAAAATTAAAAATCTTTAAAACAATTTAAACCTTTTAATGACCCTAAAATTGATTTTAAAACAAGATATTACATTTAAGCAACATAATAATAACTTTATCTACTACTTTCACAACATTATCTTTATATCTAATTTTTGCCATGTTCATAATGTGTCAAATTTTCTTAAACCAGCTAAAAATCAAAGTTTTCATTTTTTTTTAAAAAAAATCTTGAAAGCTAACATAACACTTACCATGTGACACTTTCAGAAGATTTTACATTAGTTAACTAATTTATTATTTAAATCATATTTTAAACAAAAATAATTACTTTAAACATATTGTATAAAATATTTACTACACTGTATCATTATAGTATCTTTTAAATATAATCAATAAAATAAATATTATCTTTTAAACAATTTATTGTATTATTTTAATTTATATTAAAATTGACTAAACTATTTAAACAACTCTATAAGCTCTTATTTACTGAGTTCAAACTCCTACTACTTATGACATCAAAATCATATATTAAAAAAATCACCTTTGTTTTTTTTTTTTAAAAAAGCTACATTTCAAACCCTAACCTAACCTATCTGGACCAATTATAAGAGTACAATGTATATATATGAGGCAGAAATAAACCTAAGCCAGTAAACATTTTTAAAATTATAGTAAAATAATACATAAAAAATGATAAAACTAGTAGTTAACATTAAAACAAATGAGCGATTAAGTAAATATATAACATTCTAAATAAATGTTGAAAATTAGAGAGAAGGGGAAGTCGTAAAATTTATGAAGTATTTGATTAATGAATAGATCTTTCAGCAATTATTTTTTACAATAGTAAAAACGCTTAATACAATAAAATTGTTAGAATAATAAAAATTTAGAATAATGATTAGTTTTATGTAAGTAAATTTTCAGTATGTTAAATTTCATTCGAAAAACCATTAAAATTTTAAAAAATAGACAAGTCTAATGGTATAATCCGAATTTAAAGATTAATTGAAAAACATATTTTGAAATTAGATTTTTACCAGAATGAATTGTAAATCTAATTAACTAATAGTAAGAATCATTAATACTGCAGTTAAAATCAATTAGGTATTGTTTATAATAGGACAAAATAATGACTATTAAATTATTTTTTGAAAAAGAAAATAGTTATCTTTTGACAGAATCTATCTAAAAAAAAAACGCCGTAAATATCTAAAAATAGATACAAATGTTGCAATTGTTGTTTTTTTGTTTTTTTTATGTTGCTAAATTGGTTTCTAAGAGAAAAGATAAATTGATATATATATATATGTACTATTTTAAAAAATAGCAGTGTTGTGGGTTTTCATGCTTCAGTTAATAGTAAACTAAATAAATCGGTGATCAGGGGACAATAAATAAATGTGAGTAAAACTAAGTCTATGAAATAAATATAAGAATGAAATAAAATGCAGGAATTTCATAGAGTAAGTTAAGATTTTTTATTAATACAAAATATATTAACAGATGGTTGTGAAAATAAAAATCATAATAGTCGAATTAAGTTTTATAACGAGTTCTACAAATAAATACTATTAATGGAAAATGTGATTTTAGCCAGCTTGCCTACTCGGTTTTTAATTGGTTGTTTGCTTGCTTATTTAGCTCATGACTGAACTGAAATAAAAACATACATAAAAAAAAATCTTATATAAAACTTTCAATATATATATATGCAATTACTTTTAAAATATCTTGAATTAATTGTAATAAAGGATTATTTTCATTTTAAGTCCAATAAAGTACAGAACATATCTAATATTTTTTCTTTATATTTTAATTATTTTTTTCTTAGAACAATATCTGATATGAAATATATCTACACATTGAAATAATATGTTTTCAAAGTTAATGATCTCAGTGGATGTTCTGGTCATAACCTATGGCCAGGAATTTGTGTCTTGGATAGGTAAATCTTGAAATTTGTCCAGGTCACAAACAGGCTTGTTTTTTCTACTTTTAAGTAAATACCCACATTCAATCCAGAAACATATAGAAAAGTGGTCAGGAAATATGCTACCTAACTACTACAATGAGAAAATATTGTTTACAAAATAATATGAGTTAGTCAAATGGATCTTACACACTGTCTATAAAATCAAACACTACTTAGTATTGGTGAAGAATTCTTATACTTTTTCACATATTGATTCCAGACTTATTTTTATTGGTCAGAGGAATTTGTGTAAAAGATTTTTTATTACATCATATCCAAAAATATCTTTAGACATGTTTAAACATTTTAACAATTGGCTACTTTCAGAATAACTTAACGAGAGACTTATATAATTGTTTGGAACATGTTACAAATCATTAATTAAAGTATGACAAAATTACTTAAAAAGTCACCAGAAATCATTCTATAAAAACTGAAATAATCAGTCAAATGTTATCTAAGATGTAGTAACAACTAGTTAGAATAGATAATAAAAATTACAGTCAGCAGTAATATTGACAATAAATACTTACAGTGATAAGTCAAATAGTAAAGAAAAAAATATGTAAAAATGTATAGATCCTAGCAATTTATATGCAATGCTCCTAGATAACACGACCCAACTCTATGGAAATTAAATTTTCAAAACAAAATGATAATTCATAGTATCATTTATTACAATGGTAGCATTAAATGATATAACATAGTTTTATCACATCCCATTTAAGCAAGAAATTGCTATGAAATTAAATTTTTACCAATGAATTAATTTATGCATCTGTTGAGATTGAACACTTTTATCATTCTTTTGGAAAAAGTTGTCTAGGATCATGCATCATAATCCATTAGATCTATCATTGCAAAATTTAATTTTATGTGGTCTTAGTTATATTTGAGGTAAAATATAATCTGGACCAACTGATGATAGCTGGTTTAGCATGAAATACATATATTGGTGATTATTTATATTTTCAACATATATGTGTTCAAGTGTATCAGTATTATGAGATAGAGTGGAGAGTGGTGGGTGGTGGGAAAGTCTGTATTCATATGCCCTATATATTACATATATGGACACAGGTATATAATAAGCCTGTGTTTCAGTTGTTACATAGTAGAGATGTCTGCCCATCCCTTGTATATGTATTAAATGGATTATGTCCTGTACATGAGGTGTCAGATTGACCTTAGGTCAACATGGGTGTGACAAGAATCTCGGCCTCAGGGTGGCCTTTGAGCATTCCATCATCAGATTTTCAATTGGATGGAAGGCTGAAGAGTTGGAGTGAGGATTAGATTGAAGCCTGTCCATTAATGTATGAAGATTGGCTATCTTAATATATATCTGAGCACTTATACCATATATGTGTAGAGATGGTAATCTGGACCAACTGATGATTGCTGGTTTAGCATGAAATACGTATATTGGTTATTATTTATCTTTTCAACATATATGTGTTCAAGGATATCAGTGTTATGAGATAGAGTGGAGAGTGGTGGGTGGTGTGAAAGTCTGTGCTCATATACCCTATATATTACATATATGGACACAGGTATACAATAAGCCTGTGTTTCAGTTGTTATAATTATTATTACAATTAATTTTGGATATATAACAATGAAAAATAAAAAAAACATTAAAAGCTGTAAATTAATTTAAGGGAATTAAAAAACAAGATATGAATAATATTCATGCCCAAAGACGATTTTTTTTATTCTCCTAAAAGCATGACACAATTATAAAAATAAAATGTTTTATATTATTATTAAAAACGACTTCAACAATAAAAATATTAACATGAAACAAAACAGTTATTTTAGAATTCTTTCTGTTTTATAAGTGTAATATGAACAAACACTCACTAGTTGAGCAACAGATTTGATTATAAGTGTAACCTTCTACTATAAAGCTTTATTATGTTTTGATAACTCCTAATATCTAAAATCAAAATTGGAAACTATAACATAGATTTGTTATTGTTCTATTACAATCATTTAATGTAAATTTATAATATAAGCATCAGGACTTAGAGTATTTAAATATAAATATATCAAATTTATTAAGCGAAAACAGATAATATTGTAATAACGTAGCGTTAACAGATAAGCTTTAAACATGCTTACGTGACAGCCAATAAGATGGAATAATGACATCACATGGACCTCTCAATTCTCAAACACAAGTCAGAACTATAAGAAAAAGATAACCAGAAGTACCCATCCAAAGTAGCATGGCATTGATCAAAAAAGAATTAACAGCAATTGACAATTCTATAAAAAAAACTAAAAAAAAAACTACTGCTATTATATTCAAGGCAATTGAAAAAATGCCATTTGAAGAGCAATAAGTCAGTGTGTAGAACTGACATTTTTGAAATTGCCCAAAAAACAAAATAACATAGATAATAATACAATTGAATAGTTACTATAAATTGTGGTTATTTGGAATAAAAAAAGATAAAATGGTCTCTAAATCTCCAACTGTATAGTAAATATTTCTCCCGTAACTTTTCAAAAACAGCAATGATGGGATTACCAGCCTTAACAAAAGAGTAGTGGTTATGTTTGATTTTTCATATTGTTTCACTACATACTATTAATAAATGTTTGTTTACGGACTGACTACTTTCAATAAATTCTAAACTTGATTAGTCCTCGAAAATTTTTTCAAACTAATGGTAGAGCATATTATGTAGTTTTGCTACTATTTCATCATAAAATTAAGTATATATATATATAACTAATCTAAAATCTATATGAAGACAAATAATGCGCTAATTTAAAGAGAGAGAGAGAGAGAGAGAGAGAGAGAGAGAGAGAGAGAGAGAGAGAGAGAGAGAGAGAGAGAGAGAGCTAATTTAAAGAGAGAGAGAGAGAGGTCTTTTAAGTGGATGCCGATATAAATGTATGAGATTTTAGCGTTAATTTAAAGATTCTTTTCAGTATGTGTTTTTATTTACTTTGGGATAAAAGTTTTATATGCATATATATATATAAACGATTTAAATTACTATAATAATGTTTACAATATATGTCTGTGTATGTTCAAAATTATAATTTATCTCACTTCATATATTATTTTATGTTTTTTATTATTATTATTGATTCAATGTCTTGCGTTGTTAGCCGAGACGTATCGCAACCGCCATGCAAGCAAGTAGTTGGTTGCAGACGGTTGTGGGTTCACGTCCCGGCCGATGCTATGACATATAAAAAATGTCTTCTATTTCTTTTTTTTTGTAAAAAAAAAAAAAAACATAATTCTTGCTAGTGAGATTCGTTTTACATTTCCAACAAATGACAAGAGAGGCGCTCGCTAATAAGTAGATTTTTAAGGTATCATTTGTGTCTAGTAGGTTTTTTTTTACATTTTAATGTAAATTAAAATGAAAATAAAAATAAGTAGAAATAAAAATATAGCTAATGCATTTAATAAAATGATGGATTTGACTTTCCCTTCCCTTCTTTTAAAAAATCTGCTAGTTTTTTTTTTTTTTTTCAAAATTATTTTAGCAATGAGTAAAATGCTTTTCCTTAAAAAAAAAAAAGGAGAGAATACATGAAAGATTACAAATGAATTAAGGCGTGTACTTGTAAGAAATGCCTTTAAGACACTCAAATTTTCATCTTTTTGCAAATACTGTTTTGTGTGGTTTAGTCAAGTTTTGGAACTTAAGTCTCATGGATTATGGTTCCAGTTTATTCACTTCTGGTACTCAATTTATATGATTTCCTGAATACATCCCATTAGATTATTTATTTTGCATTTACATAAGAAAACAAAAATACATCTGTCAAAATTTTTAGCCTATGTAATTGTTATTTTTATCGATTCAATAACCATAAAATTATTCAACAATTTAATTCTACTCATATTATTTTAACAGAGTAAGACAATAAACTTCAAAACTTGCTAAAGCGCTTTTATTTATAATGAAGGGATTTTCAATCTTTACACATGCACTGTAATGATGTTGTTGTTTTTTGAATATCTCAATGATGTTTTGTTGAGTACAAAGGATACTCTTCAAACCAAAGCACAAGACAGAGACTTTTAAAAAGATAAGAATGACCTATTATCTTAACCTAAATTCAAATATGTAGGCCAATCTAAAGCAAATTCATTTGAGAGTGTGAAGATGTTTCTTTATTCATTTTACATCCATTAGTTTTATTGTATATACTAATATTTATGAAAATTTTCAATTTATTGCTTGTTAATATTTATGGAATATTGGAAAGTATGTATTGTTCAATTTATTTACATGTGCAGTAGTCATATGCAATTTTTAATAAAGGGATTTACATCCTATGTATGTTCCCAAACCAAGACACTTTGGATTAGCCTATATAATTGAATTTTGTTACAAAAAATAAGAGGCTGCCCTTACCTTTACAAAAGTTTCTATGTTGTGCTTTGGTTGAAAAGAATATTCTCTATACACAACAAAACTTCATTGAGATATTTAAAAAAAAAACATTATAGCAAATGTGCATATGGTGTAAATTCCTTCATTAAAATTGCATATGGCTACTGTGCTAGTATATAAATTGAACATTATATAGTACTTTAAAAAAAACAGAGACAGAATTGCTTCAAACTGCAGTTTCATAAAATCATAGAATAAAACAATACTTTAACATTGTCAATGTTTTTCCATAATGCAAAGAAATAAGTTTACATTTAAGGAACACAGCAATCAGATTAGTGATGTAAGACAATTTTCTTTACAAATAGATTTTTGTCTTGTTTATGAGTATTCTACCAATAGATACCATGGTACTATAAAATATTGAACCTTTTCATAGAGAAATTCAATCAGCTTATCCAAAGATTTATGAAAATCGGATACTATGAATATTATAAGAATTGATCTGCATATAATGCACAAATCCTCTATTTTCAAACACCATTTAATAATAGTTGGTGGATAATTATGAATTTTACTTGGAAAATGTTCTAATCCTGGTTCTCATAGCACCTTTCTCTACTAGGAGTATATTTGTTTAAATGCTGGCTAAATCAGGAAGAATCGTGAGGTTCTTTCCATATATAATTATATTTAATATTTCCTCTTGTAAGTAGTATCAAAAATTAATAAAATATTGACAAAGAAAATGAATATTTATAAATGAATTAGCTAACAAAACTAGTAAATAAATTAATATATTTATATAAAAAAATAACAAACCAACCAAAGGAAATACATGTAAAAACCAAAAAAAAAGAGTTATAAATCTAAAAAATAATATAATATTTCAATCAGAGGACTGGTTTCCATCAGAAAGAAAAAATATATATACCCTGTAAAATGGCAATCAATCGGGTTTTTTTTTTTTAATTTATAGTCTTTTATAAAAACCGTAATTTTTTAATATTGTCATTTTACTGTGTATCTATTTTTTCTTCCTGATGAAAACCAGTTTTCTGGTTGAAATATTATATTATTTCTTGAATTAATATATTTATTAATATATAATTAAATAATATATTTCAATAATGCCAAAAACTAAAAGAGTAGTTTGATTATTCACATTTATAGTATCAATGTTAAAAGAAATAAATTACTAAAACGAATGTGTGTTTATGTGGCACCCAAAAAACTACAAAACCAAATATTCCAAAATTTTATTTGATTATAAAATTTTATGAGATACTACCTTTGACTGTTTTACTATGATGACTTAATTTGAGTGAATTTTCCATAGATGAGTCTATTTTAAATCATGATACTATTCCTTATTTATCTATTAATCTCTATAATATTATTATTTAATTGTATCACAGACATGAATCATCTAATTTATTAATTAATTCATTAAGAGTTAGATTCTTAGACAGAGATTTAAAATCCATGACTCAGTATGCTTGAAGTTGTTAATCATGAATGAAGAGTATTTTGTAATATTATATATTATATGCAATAATATTAACTTTATTATTGACAACATTATTCTAATTATAATTATCCTGTATCATTCAGTTCCCTATAAAGATGCAATGATGATACCTATGTGAGAAAACATATTTACATAAATGATTGTGTTTAAATTATAAATAGGTGTTTGTGGCTTGAATGTTTGTCATTGGTATGTTATATCAACAATATGCATTTTTACTAGTTCTGTCTATAATTCAGACACATGCCTAAATTATTACACCCAAAAATATAATTATATCAATACATCCTGTAATATATAGTGACCAGTCATTGTACATCAGATTTCCTCTATACTCCTCAGAATATTAAAGGATATATATATATAGTTTAAAAAAAATGAAATACAATGTTTGTGTTTAGATTGTGATTGTTTGTAATAAAAAAGAGGAGTGGGAGATAAGGTAAATTTTTGGTTATGAATATACTTTGTAATTTTTAATTTAATATTTTTATTTTTTTTATTTTTTTGAAATATGTGATGTTTATTATATATATTATTTTATTTTAGTGTACCTTGAAAAATACTATACGAAATAGTCAAAACGTTGGATTTCTTTTTCATCATTATAGTCATATTAAAAACAAGTTTTAAAAAGGAGTTTTGTTTGTTTTATTTCTATATTGGTCATTATTTATATGAGCAGAAATTCCATCTGTTTATATATATAAGTATATATATATATATATATATCATATATATATATATATATATATATATATTCAGTACAAAGTAATATATATCATAGTAATCAATAGAATCTTAATTGTATACTTATTGACTTTATGTGAGAATTATATATATATATATTCAATACAAAGTAATATATATCATAGTAATCAATAGAATCCTAATTGTATACTTATTGATTTTATATGAAAACAGTATGAAATACACACACACATCACAAACTCAACATTTTATAAATAATAATTGAAAATCCGCATATTGTATTTTTAATTTGCATTATTTTTTTATAACAAAATTCCAGAAATTTATAGCTAATATTTAATCATTTAACATATATAAGAATAAACTTCAAAGAATTATTTAACTTCAGATTATATACAATATCTAACAATCATGCTTGCTACCACTCTTGCAATTTCATTTATTTGTTCTGTTGTGAACATATGCAAGATCATAAAAAAATATTATTTAAATCGTTAAATTTTAAAAATATTAATTACTGACTTATTACTACAAAATATATACAACTCATAAAACACATTAAAATGCATAAAGTAACAGTAACCAATAAATATAATTTTTAAAGATTAAATGTTCACCTTACTTTAACCTGTTCAGATTGCATCTCTGACCTTCTTATTTGAAAGGGTACTAGTAAAAATTTTATTCATATTTGAACATTTTATTTTTACAATTAAATCTTTTTTCTTTACATTATTTATTATAAATATAAGCTTTCAAACAAGAGACATTCTAAAGATAATATTTGAACTTTGTAAAATAGGAAAATAAAAATATTAATCAGAGTTTTTAACTTTAACAATGGAACCTGCATTATTGGATGTAATTTTAACTATTGAAAAAGTTAGCAGAATAAAATATTAGATGTGTGAATTCTATTTTTAACATGAAAAAGAAATTTAAGGTAACATGTCATCAACGCTACCAATTTTCATTATTTTTCTGACTGCTTTCTTTGTTCTCATTAGATTTAATAGATTTAAGCTTTTAACTTTTATTTTTTTTATTAAACTTTTATTATTTATTAGAATATAACAAATTTGACCTCATTTGATAGATATTTTTGTTTAGAAATTAAATAAATTTTTAAAAAATCACATTTAATTTCTGTAATTATTTTTAAAAGTATATTTATTCAAAACAAAACATAATCACACCATCAAATTTTAGATGGAGCTGATTCAATTTATAAAATGAATGAAATCTTCCTTGTTTCAAATTTGATTTACAAATCTAAATTGTGTTTTTTTTTAATAACTACTAACTCTATTAAATTATGCTTTAAAAATTTACATTTTTTCCATAATTTTTATGATATTTCTAAATATAATACAAATCAGGTGAATGTCCTCATTTTGTAGACAGCACTATTTCCCATGATTATAATCTCTATAGTAACAATATTTAGAAAAAAAATATTCTTTTTTATTTAAATATAAAACATTTCTGTAACAATTAGGTTACCAATATATTCATAAACTTTCCAAAAAATAAAGTTTTTACACCACCATAATATTTTCTGGATGACCATAATATTTTCTCGAAGTGAACATGCAAGGTTCGAGATCGTGAAATATATAATGGCTATTTATCATCAACAAAGCTTATGATCATTTGTTGGTCCATCTCTTGACTTTCCAAACAATGTATTGACTTTCTTTGTATTTAAAATATGAGAAAATAAATATACTTAAAATTTAAAGCTGTAAAAACAAAAAACTTCACAAAATTTGTATCACAGAGTGAAAAATACAAATTTTAAATTTTAAAAACTGAAGCATCTCTCTTGCGCTCTGAATGTAATTAATGTTATATATATATATGATCAATAGATGGATATATTATATATATATAACATTTCTCTCTTTGATATATATAATATATATATATATATATGATCAATAGATGGAGCTTTACCAAGACCTCCAAACAAGCATATTTGTTTACATAAATGTCAGAGTCAATATTCACTGTCTCTTTCATTTTGCTCCACACTCAGATCAGCTGATTTCAAGCTGATTTGCTCTCATCAGTGAAGGGATAGGAGTTAGAAACTAAACCTAAATATTAACTCCAAGTGTTTATGCTAAACGTTTCTATCAGTTTGCAAGCATGAATTTTTTAGACACCTAAAAGTCTTCAAATTCAGCCTATCAAACTAGATAGCTATGTGGGTCTGATATCAGTTCAATTTCTCCACATAATCAAAGCTTCTGCAATCTATATCATTGCAAGAAAACTTTAAAGGTACATTTATGAAAAACAAAACAAGTTTTATATACGTAAAAACCTGCTATCACTTGTATTAATAATCAATAGATGGAGCTTTATCAAGACCTCCAAACAAGCATATTTGTTTACGTATATAAAACTTGTTTTGTTTTTCATAAATGTACCTTTAAAGTTTTCTTGCAATGATATAGATTGCAGAAGCTTTGATTATGTGGAGAAACTGAACTGATATCAGACCCACATAGCTATCTAGTTTGATAGGCTGAGGTTGAGGACATTTAGGTGTCTAAAAAATTCATGCTTGCAAACTGATAGAAACATTTTGCATAAACGCTTGGAGTTAATATTTAGGTTTAGTTTCTAACTCCTATCCCTTCACTGATAAGAGCAAATCAGCTTGAAATCAGCTGATCTGAGGATGGAGCAAAATGAAAGAGAGAGTGAATATTGACTCTGACGTTTATGTAAACAAATACGCTTATTTGGAGATCTTGGTAAAGCTCCATCTATTGATCATTAATACAAGTGATAGCAGGTTTTTACATATATAAAACTTGTTTGTTTTTCATATATATATATATATATTGTGCCGGTCCAAATATGTTTATCCATCTATTATGAGCTGGAACTCACAAAATGTACTTCAAACCCAGTCAAGCCCAAGATTTAGGTCAGGGACCAGCCTGAATTCGAATTCACTCTCTAAACCCCAGATCAAACATCTAATGAATAACATAATAGTGATGGCCCATGAGAATTAATCTTAATCTGGCTGACTAGCAGAGCTGAAAAAGACAATGAGACATCTACTAACTATGACTATATTAAAATATATATAAGTATGGCTGTAATATGTGGAAGTGGAGGAAAAGGAATTTGAACTACTCAAATAAGTTAGACAATAAAAATAGTTTAATATAATAAAAAATTAGTTATATACATTTATAAATTAAGTACATTAATATGTGCGTGAATGAGCAAGCGGTAGATAATTACATAGTGTCATTCACGCTATTATTTCTCATATGCTCTTTATTAGCTAAATGATATATTATAAATAAACACACATCTTTGGTGGTTCCAATATTAAAATGCCAATTGAATATAGAAAGAATTACATAATACTGCCATTAACGCTTTGATTTACGGATCTGAAACGTGGTGACTAACATATGATTTAGGGGAGCATTCTGAAATTCATTATACATATGATATAAATTATTTTCACGCCATTGAAGTCATGAAAATAAACAAAAGACAGTTAAAAGATTATATTTGAACTATGACAAAAATATTTATTGAAAAATTATTTAAACAATAGTAAGACAAACACTTTATTTTTCCCAAGGCATATAGATACTCTTAAACATAGATATATAAATTACGACAGTGAGATTGTATATGATTGAAATAAACTTAATTAATAAATAGAAGTAATTGGCATATATATATATATATATATATATATATATATATATATATATATATATATATATATATATATATATATATATATATATATATATATATATATATATATATATATATATATATATTTAAGCAAAGCTTAATTTTAATATTAGAGCATTAAAACTGGGCCATGAAGCAAAAGAAATAATAATAATACAAAGAAGTTTGCTGTGCAGACATAATAGCCTAAAATAAGAGGAAAAGGCCTTGCTTCTGGATGAAAAATGAAATGGATGGTCATAGCATGTGCCAAACTTAGGGGTCACCCGAGAGGCCTTTTTATACAAAGAAATGGATGGGCATAGGGTGTGCCAGACTTAGGGGTCACCACCAGAGGCATTTTATATGGAATAAATGTAGTTCCAGATAGCTCAACTATCTATGGAACAAGAAGAAATATATGGGTTCGAACTTGTCATAACCCCCAGATTAAGAAGCACATATATATAATCACGAAGATTAGCTATATATCAGGAATGCAGTATGAATGCTAAATGTCTCTAACAACATTGAATAAATTTTACTGCTTTAAAATAAATGACCCTTATTTGAATACTATAATACACCATGCAATTATAATATATATAGAGAGAGAATATTTCATTTAATAAAATATACTTGAAGATTTTATTTAGCAAAAGAAACATTAAGATTTAGATTTCAAATTAATAAAATATACATTAAGATTTGATTTAGTAAAAGAAACATTAAGATTTTCCCCCATCCTTTTTCTGCTAGTTAAAATAAATCAATCTCACCTTCGTTGATTTTACAATAACTGGAATATTTAAATACAAGATTTGAAATTTTAAGAGTATGAAAAATGAAGTAAGATTAACAGTTATATAGAAAACAAATAATCGGTCACCTTTTCAGAAATGAATAAAGAATATTTTTATAAAATTTCAAAGCGTTAATTAGCTTAAGTTCTGGATTTACACGGGTAGAAAATCCAGAGTTAAACAAATATATACATATATATATATTATATTAAAACGTAAATAGAATGTTGGCTCGAAAAACAATCTGGCGAGTATATTAATTAATAATGCATTGTTTTAAATGGATGCTTCATGAAGATTTACTTAAAAATGACAAAAAAAGATTTTTATAAATTAAGCTCACCAGTTTGTTTGAGATTAGCAAATTAATAAAAAAGCATATATATATATATATATTATTTATAGTTATTTATATACTTATATATATATATATATATATATATATATATATAATCAAGTAATAAATAACTATAAATAATTGACCACACCAAAGTTTAAAAAAAAGTTAGAGCATATGAAAGAGAATTAAATTTTAAGAAATCATTTGAGAGCAAATTACATGTTATTTGTATATATAAAAAAACACATTAATTTAAAAGATAGAAAATTAAACAATACGTTAGAATTTTGATAGCAGGATTTGAGATTAGTGAGGCTAGATTTATTTTCAAATAGTAGCATAACAGTTACATTGCGCAAATTTAATGTCTATTTTCAAAGTATGGCTCATGCATGGCAAATTGAGGATCCAAAATGAATTCTTCTTCATGACAGCAAGCTTCTCTATTAGCATTTTTAAAGTTCTCCATTCACGTTAAGGTAGCAGAATATTATGGCTGCAGAAGATGACCCACAAGGGTCCAGAAAAGCTTTTACTAGATAATTTTTTGGATTTCAAAACACCATAGTGTCTAGTAGCAATCACTTCTCTTAATAGTAGCTAATCTCTCTTGTGATTCAAAATTCAGTCATTTTATACTTTTTCTTTTATCAGTTGTTTTTGAAGATGCAACAGTAAGATAACGTCCAAAAATAAATTCAAATCTATTTCCAGGTTAGAAATAGATTTGACAACATGTTTTTTAACAAAAGTATCTCTAATCTTAATCCCCTTTTAAGTAAAACTTTAATTAAAAATACCTACCCCAGATTAAAACAATAGTGCTTCCAACCCTTAATTATTTTTGGACAATTAACAACAGTCACATCTTCCATATTGGATTTTATAAAAAATATACAGTTTAATAAAAAAACAAGCAATTTAACAAGAAAAAGTTAAAAATGATATATAATAAATATTTAAAAACATCAATATTTTGTTAGTAAGTTTTGCTCCTATGTATATATTTGAGTCACATCTATAATACTTTAATAAAAAAAAACTAATAATTAATAAAAAGAATTAATAATAATTTTAAAACATGTTATTGAAACCTTAAATTTTATAATTTAGGCGTGCATCTCAAATATATACATGAAATATATATACATGACAAAAGGAGCGGGATGGGAAATAGGAATTTAAACACAGGTTAGTAGGTAGAAACATGAAGCACAATCTTAAGCTAAGATTGACTGCTTCAATATATATATATATATATATATATATATATATATATATATATATATATATATATATATATATATATAAAATTAAAACAAGTTATAAATTTCATAACTTGCCTTTAAGCTTGCATTTTACGATCACTAGATGAAGCTTTATTAATAGCTCTAATCAAGCTTTATAAATGTACCTTTGAAGGTTTTTGCAATGCTATATATTGCAGAGGCTTTTACTTTACACCTGGGTCTTCTTTTATGCGATAGATAGGTTCCTCAGAAAACACGTGTAAATGAAATCGTGCAAAAATAGACATAACTTACCTTGAAAAAGGGAGATTATGGACTGTGATTTTTCAAAAGTCATGTAAAAGCAAAGCACCAACATAAAATTACTTCAAAATTTGTGCAAAAACAAATAATGAAATAAAATATGACTAATAAAAAAATTCAAATTTGAAAAAAATTGATACAAGACAAACTTTTTTTAACTATAATATTTAATTTTATTCAAAACAATATATTTTATGCATAATTTACAGTAATTTACAGTTTTATACATGTTTTAATTATTATGGCTATTCGCCGATAAACAGGTTCATTTGCAAACTGGTAAAAAATCAGATTATTCACAAGAGGAAATACAATTAGCACCAACATCACTTTCATGTTGTGTTAATGGTTTTCTGATGACAACGTAATTAGTAAATAATCTAACAACTAAAAATTAAATTCTTATTTTTGTCTTTAATTTTCAATTTTAATTGTGCCCACTGCTATTACTCACCTTTTAAAAATAAACTTGCGGACACTAAATGATTAATAATTGATTATGTTCTTTTTTAAAAAGCAAAAACAGAATGTGATTTAAAATGCAAAATTAACATGCACAATGTTTGAACAAATTTACACGATAATCTTGTAAAATTTAATGTGTGTAAACATAAAATGTGGAAATCATGATTTTAATTTCATTATTGCACAAAATCTTACTATTATAAAGCACTGAAAATATTGAAATTACTAAGATGAAAGTCGAATTCCAATAATGTGCTATTACTTTCAATATGACGTAAGTGTGCGAGATTTATTATTTAAAGTAATAGTGCATTATCGGAGTTTGACTTCCAGAGAAACGTTAATCACATAACTTCAAAATCGCATTAAATAAATCCATGTAAAAAGAGACCCATGTGTATAGTAAAACTAAACTGAATTCAGATCCATATAGCTATCTAGTTTGTTAAACAGGGTTTGAAAACATTTATGTGTCTGATAAATTCATGCTTTCAAATTAATAGAAATGTGTTTGATAAGTCCTGACTTCTTGGTATTTAGATCTAGTTTCTAGTCTCCAAGCTCTTCACTGATGTGAGTCAATAATCTTGAAACCAACTGGTCTGGAGGTGGGGATACATGATAGAGATTTTGAATTCTATCTCTTTCGGCATTTATGTAAACAAAGCTTGTTTGGAGCTATTGATAAAGCTTCATCTAGTGATCATATATATATATATATATATATATATATATATATTAGATATCATCGATATTATGGGATGTTAAATTGTAAATGTAAGCTTTCTTACCTAACTAAAAGTTTGCTTGATTAAATAAGATTTTTAAGTTATTCTATTTTGCTTAGTGGCAGATTATCTGCTGCTACATTTAATATATCAATCTATGACCATTTTCATGCTATTGATTTTATTTTTATACTATATTTTAAAGTAATCTTAATAACCTTACCGTTCTATTTTTTTTATTATATGGTCAATCATTTTATGGAATTAATTATTAGTTAGCGTATTAATATTTGTTTAATGAAGAGAACAATATTTCCTCTTTTATTTTTTGACATCCTAACTAATATTAAAGGCCATTTGCATATTTTTTGAGAGGGATTAAATTATGTCATATCATTACACTAGATTCTATTAAATTACAAGGGCCTTAATTCACATATCAGTATCATTAAGAACCTGATTTTTTTCTTAGTGTTGCTTGACCTAGATAACGTTACAAAAATTTGCCTCATCTTGCTTTGTTAATCTTAAAACCTGGAGGTCCAGGATTATTAATTACTTATGGTATATCCTTAAATGGGGTTTGTAAGCACTGACTCCAGAATATTGTCAGGTTGTCATTTAGGCTCTGCATGGGTTAACACTGGAAGATTGGACCATGGAAATCCACACAATCACCTTTTTTCAAATGCCAACCTGTCATGTGTACAAGCACATTTCATATGCTTATATAATTGATGAAGCATCCGTCTTAAAGTGGACTCAACCTTTTCTAGCATTATCATTTAGTCAGCACTGCAATTCTTCTATAATATTATATTTGCCTGTTTTAAATTTGTAAGTCATAATGTCATGATTTCTAAAATCTGTCTCATATTTTCGTTTGTATTATAGGTTAGGGAATGTCACTTTAAAGCTTATTTAAGCCACCCGCCCTCTCATTGAAACAATGTTTGACTGCACTAACAAACAATGCTAAATAAATCCTATCAAGTCAAAAGGACTAGGATAAAATACAAATAACTTTTCTGACTAAATATTTTGAGGTCTAATGACTGTTGAATTAAATCATGTAAATTATAAAATATTTCCATGTGTGGATCAAATAAACCATAGTAAATGCAATTGATGTAACTTATACCCCATTTCACTGTTCTTTAAGGCAATTTATTTTTCATAATATAATCATAGCATTCAAAGTATAAATTAGTAAAATTGGTATCTACTGTTAGCATATTAAGCCGCATCTTTTGACATTGTACATTTTTTTTTAATTATCATATTCAATTGGGTATTTGCATATTATTTAATCATTAACTTATGTGCTATTATTATGTAATATCTTAAAATTGCAAATCAGTGCTCATAATCAGGTGAAAGCCAAGATTCTGTTAGTATTATATGTAAATAGATTCGTTACTGTTTGTTAAATTAAATAACTATTTGTTTATTCATTTTTCTCATAATATTAATAAATTATTAACCATATAACTAGCATGTAAGTCTGTTTTGCTTCATGATTTATGCATACACATCATTAATTGGATTGTGTTATATATAATACATTTCCATTGACCCTTAGGCCAACTTAGATTTATTAATGAATTTTGATAAAAAGTGTAAATTATAATCTCAAGCTGTTTCATCCTGTTGGGGAAGAGGGTTCAAAGCCTAGTAGTATTATCATTCCCTGTAGATCTCTTGTTTCTTTGCTCTTTCTCTGGGACAGGAATAAATGATATTTCATTTGTTATCATCAGAAATGTTGTTCATAATGTTATAGATCTGGAAAATGGGAAATAGGGCAGAGTTCATGATTGTTTTTGACTTATGTATCTTGCACATGATTGGACTCAAGGTACTCTTTTGCATAGATGCTGGCTCTTGTTAGACAAACATACAATTTTGACCGGTACAATATATATATATATATATATATATATATATATATATATATATATATATATATATATATATATATATATATATATATATATATATATTGTAACTGATGGAATTTGATGAATGCTGGTGATGGGTAGAATGATTAATCTGATCTGATGAAAAATAAAAATCTAATTTAAATTAATCTAGTCTAGCTCAATCGGGTCGCCATTATGTAATAAACCATCACGAAGCACAAATAATCTCTCTTAAAGTCTAAGTTGTTTAAGCTATATGTGAAACTACAGAATAATGAGATTATCTGCTCCAGACATCAACAAATCCATCACAATTACAACATAAACTGCAATGAGCAGTGAAACAGTCTATTATTACCCTAGACAATAATATATGATTAGATTAACTACTATTATCAATCTAAGAAAAATCAAATCCAATCAATAACTAAATCAGATTCCAATATATATTTTAATAATCTATTGCTATTGTAACAATTTAAATCTACTTTAAATATTTAATGATACTGCATTTTTACTCAAACAGATGAGCTTTTAAACAACCACAATTGCATTTTATCTTAAGGGATAAACTTCTAAATATCTATAATTGTATTTTACAAAACATTTTAAAATATAGACACTATTTAAATATCAAAACAAAATAATATTTGACTCGAATGTAAATCTAGTTTAATAAACGCTAAATAAAAAGTATAAACATTCGTTGTCAGTAAGCGATGCATAATTATTTCTACTTTAATATTTAATCAATAATTTTCTATTGAAATCAACTAGTTTTTATATCATTTTATAAACACTTTTGACAATGTATGCATTCCTTTAAATGTTTAACCAAATTAATCTACGTCTAGTTTACTAAGAAGCTATAAAGTAATATATAAATAATTTATTCATATCTTCCCATAAAGTGATACTCAATTATTGCTTCGTTTATGTGTTAAAATAGAATACTTCACTAGAATTTATTATCAACACTCTATTAGCTCATTTCTAACTCTACAGAATCCAACCACATTATATAAAAAATATATTAAGTTTCTATTGGATGTTTATTCACCTATGAGTATTAATATTATTTATTTGAATTTTTAAACAATTGAATATAAAATTGGTTGGCAATAATTAAAATATATGATTATAATTTAGATTTATCCCAATCTAAAGATAATATTCAATTAAACTATTCAATGAAGTTTGTACTCTTTATTTTAGGGAAGTTTTTAAAAATATTTAAGACAAGTCGTCCTGAATCAATGATAAAAATACGAACTATTTATATTTCTATGACGGAATCAGACAAACATAGAAATGATTGACTTTGTACTATTAACTAAGATAAATGATAATATATATAATATTCGAATGCAAATATAAATATAAAATTCGTATGGGAATAAAATAAAATGCTAATATGCAAAACATACCATATCTCATATTCTAGTACACTTACCAAGCTGAGTTTGAACCTCATCATCTAAATAGCTCAGTCATCTTATTCAATCCAAATAATAATAAAAATTAATGGAGTCTTGTCATTTGAATCACTCAATTTATTTGATTATATAAAAGAAAATTGGCAAGATTAATCACAAAATACATAAGAAATTAATTTATATTTTAGATTGATTGAATAAATAAAAATGATAAAATTACTGTGTGTATCTCTAAAATGTGTTGCGAAAACAATAACGACATGTATAAAAAAATGAATTAATAAATGAATGGAGATACTTTTGGATATCTTACTGAAAAATTTATATATAACAGATACCAAAGATATGAAATAGGATGAGATCGAAGCCTATTTGTTTATCAAAATAATAACTGATAGATGAATATGAAATAATACAACATATTTGAATCTCTTGTCTTTTGATGTTTTAAGCTAAATTTTATACATGCAACCATCAAATCATATAATAAAAAAAAAAAACAACAACAACATCGAATTACGTTAATATATACTTAGACAAGAGTTCAAATAATTAATAAATGAATCTCTCCAATCATTTTTATTTCCTAAACTCTATAACTCCTAAAGATAATTTAAATAAAATACAAAACATCCTTTTTAAATATATGTAAAGAAAATTAATATGTGCACATTTTCATGTATAAAAAAAATCATACCCCATGTAAGAGTCTGTCTGTTTTCACTGTTTAATTGTCAATTGCAATTTACTTATCCTCAGTTTCTATGACGCAAATAGAAGTTTATTTCTCAGAAAAGATGTCGAACTTCATAATGCTTCACTAACAGTCCTTTTCCTTTCCAAAGATGAGAGTGAAATTTAACTAGCCTTTTTATGATGCAAATTAATCCAGTTGATCCTGAGTGTTTCTTAGCTTGTGGCACGATATTTATCCAAATCCAACGGTAGTTATATGCCAAACTTTAAACCAGAAATATCTTTGTTTTTAAAACTAAAATAGCCGATTTTTATATAAAGCATTTTTTTTATACATAGGTTTTTTTGTTTTTTTTTAACCTTCTGTTGCCGTTTCCTTTGAAAATCCTTCACAACTGCCATTCAAATGATTAAATGGGCAGATAATTTAAGTTTATTTTTTCATGTTTTATGGTTTAACAGTTAAAAAAATATTGAAGAACTTTTATTTGTAAGAACCTAGAAAATACGTCCGTTCATGGCAATCACAAAGAGATGATCGCCTCTTCTTATAGTCTGTTGGCTGCTATTTATATGTTCTCTTTCTGGCATTCTGGTGACATAACAACCATTGGAATATACTCAAACAAAGCTCAAGCTGAAAAATTTTTTACAGCAGTTTTCGCAGTTTGTAATGTAAGTTTGGAGAAAAAAGATACATGGAAATTAAATCCAAATTCGATTAGATTTTTCCTATTATTTATAAACCAAAATACAAAATTGATATTACAACCTTTATTCACTTTATAAACACAAATAATTTACATAGATATTTTTTAATAACAATAATAATTTATAATTCATGTATAAACAGATATATATGACATAAAGACATTGAACTATATGTAATAATGTTACTATGGTGACTGCATTAACAGAAAAATAAAATATGTAAAATAATAGTGATCCTATTTAAGTAAACTTTTATATTGTACTGAATTGTTTTCAAAATTTATTTATTTATCTATATGTTTTTCCTGAGTTTGATTATAGCGAATTTAGTATTTTAAAGCAAGACTCAACAGTAAACAATTCTATTTAAAAGCTTTAGGTTGCCATGGTGATCAATTTAAATCTATATTCCCAAGATCTTTCATTATCTATCTATCAAGCACAAGAAAAATCAACTGCAGGATGAAGGTCTCTCCAAGTTCAATCCATCTTTTCTGATCTTTAGCTTCTCTTCTTCACATCACCCCTGCACACTTTTTATTTCATCCATCCATCTCATATGTGGTTACAATCTCTTGGAATCCAGTTTAAAATTTCAATTGTCCATCTATTATCATCTCTTCTAGCAATGTGTCCAGCCCAACTCCACTTCAGTCTTTTAATTTTTTCAGTGAGGTCAGTAACACCTGTTTGTTCTCTTATCCATACATTGCATTTTCGATCTCTTCTTGTTACTCCCAAAATGCATCTCTCCACACTTCTTTGAGTGGTTTGAAGTCTCTGTATTGCTCTTCTATTAAATGTCCAATTCTCAGATCCATAAGTAAGAACTGGCAAAACACATTTATTAAAAATCTTCCTTTTCAAACACATAGCCATATTTCCTTTTAGTATCAAGTTATTTCTATCAAAAGAACTCCAACCAAGTTTAATTCTATGATTAATTTTATCCATTATGTTTCCATCTGTATTAATAATCTGACCAAGGTATTTGTAACTGTTAACTTCTTCTAATTCATCATAATCAATCTTTATTTTTATATTTTGAGAAAATCTACTAAATATTACTTTAGTCTTTTTAACATTTATCTTTAGTCCTACTTTCCTACTTTCATCTGATAACTCCTGAAACATTTCCTATAACACTAAAGCATTATTTGCAAATACAACTATATCATCTGCAAAATCTAAATGACTTAAATAATCTCCATTTATTTTCATTCCTTTAGCTTTCCATTTTAATCTACAAAATACTTCTTGCAACACTGCTGTAAAAAGTTTTGGAGATATGGAGTCACCCTGACTTACATCCTTCTCAATGTGGACTTTCCTACTATCATTATGTAATCTAATTGTTGCTGTTGCATTTTTATAAATATTCTTTAAAATATGACAATATCCTGGATCTATACCTTGATGATCCAATGCTTTACTCACTGAAGAAATGATTTATAGAATCAAATGCCTTTTCATAATCTACAAATCCTAAGCATAATTGCAACTCATATTCATTTGTCCTTTCTATAACTTCTCTCAATACCTGGATATGATCTACTGTACTAAAACCACTTTTAAATCCAGCTTGTTCTCTTGGTTGGTGAAAGTCCAGTGTTCTCTGTAGATGAGTTGTAATTATCTTAGTAAAAATTTTGTATAAAACATAACTTTGCTAAAAAAAAAATTATTTCTTCACCTGCTTCTTTTAATATATCAATTATAATTCCATCATTACCTGGAGCCTTCCCTTTTTTCATAAATTTAATTGCATGTCTCACTTCCTCATTCAAAATTCTGGGAAATTCAGAAGATATAATAGGTATAGGAGGTAATTATTCTTTATTACTATATAATTCTTGATAGAAGTCATCTGCACATTTCATGATGTCATCTCTCCTTTTAGTAATAATGACATCTTCTTTTCTTATTGCAGATATAAATTTCCTACCAATACCAAAATGTTGTTTTGCACTCTTTAGACTTTTATTCTCTTCTACAGCTTTCTTTGCTCGTTCACAATTATACTTTCTTATATCATTTTCAACTCTTTTCTATACTAATTTTACAAAATTCGAGATATTCAATCTTTTTTAATGCATCATTGTTGTATATTCTCATATTCCTTCTTTTCTTAATAAATTATCTAGTTTCAGTAGAAATTTTATTGGTCAATTGCTGCTATATATATATATATATATATATATATATATATAGCATATATATATATATATATATATGTGTGTGTGTGTGTGTGTCAACAGATGGTGTTCTACCAAAAACACCATCAAGCGTATGTTTAAAATGTCAGAGCAAGCACTCACTATCTCTAACTTTAATTCTACTTTCAGATCATGATTTCAAGCTATTTGCTATCATCAGTGAAAGACAGGAATAAGAAACTAGATTTAAACACAAACTCTGAGCGTTTATGAAACAGTTTCTATTCAGCTTGCAAGCGTGAATCTTTTAGACATGTAATGTCTTCAAACTCAGCATAGCAAGCCAGATAGCTATATGGGTCTGATATCAGTTCAGCATCACTGCATAGTAGAAGCCTCTGCAATATATATCATTGCTAGAAAGACCTCAAAGGTACATTTATGAAAAACAAAAAACAAGTTAAAAACTTGCTAACGCTTGTATTTATGTCAACAGATGGTGTTCTACCAAAAACACCGTCAAGCATATGTTTACATCAATGTCAGAGCAAGCATTCACTATCTCTAACTTTAATTCCACTTTGAAATCATGATTTCAAGCTATTTTCTATCATCAGTGAAAGACAGGAATAAGAAACTAGATCTAAATGCAAACTCTGAGCATTTATGAAACAGTTTCTATTCAGCTTGCAAGCATGAATCTTTTAGACATGTAATGTCTTCAAACTCAGCATAGCAAGCCAGATAGGTATATGGGTCTGATATCACTTCAGCATCACCACATAGTAGAAGCCTCTGCAATATATATGCTTGACAGTGTTTTTGGTAGAACACCATCTGTTGACATAAACACAAGCGTTAGCAAGTTTTTAACTTGTTTTTTGTTTTTCATATATATATATATTAGCCCCTCCAATATTTATAATAAAAAAAATTTTAAATAGAAAATTGATATTTTAATCATTTATTAGCTGGTCTAAAAATTAAATGTATATAAAATGGCAGATGGAAAGTTTTATAAACATCTTAACATGCTGTAGATCTAGTTTTGATCCTAGTCTTGCAATCTAAAAAGATGTGAAGTGTGGATTTGGCCTTCAGATTCATCGCTTTAATACCAAAAGAAGGTATTGTTGATAAAAAAACTCTCAATCATTCTGCTTCTAAATTGTCATAAAACTTGTTTAAATTACATGAAAATGGGAAGTGAAATCCTAAGGGAAGGAATGGAAAATGTCTAAACGGAATAAAGTGGATGATTTGGAAATTACTACCTCATTTGAATAAGTATGATAGTGTAATAGGATAGAGAGAGTCTCTTAGATGAAACACTTTAATTAGTAACTGTGTGTTTTCTGAATCAAATACTATTAATTTAAATAATTTGTCATGGATTTACTTGTTGGACTTAATTTGTGCTCATGTAATTATTCGCGGAGTTACTGTATCTACGAGGATCAACAAGGAATTCAGAAGAACTATGCTATAGAGACTATAAGTATAATTTTATTATAAATGATTATTTGCTTTATAATATATTTACTGAATGCATTATGATACTAGTTGTTAAGCTTATGAATTAAAAGTTAGTAAATATTTAGATTGTTTAAATTAAGATTAGCATGGTAGCTTAAAATATGCTTCATTTATCATAAGAATATGTTGCTTTCCCTTAGTGATATTGAAAAAGGGGCATGGGAGTGTATAATGAGAAATATGTTTATCGGAATGGGTTATTACATTAAATTTTTCTTATAAAAAATGTTTGAGGTATTTACATGGCCTTGTACCCTGTTTGGAGAAGTAGAAATTATTATGTGAACGATACTCATTTCTTAATTATTATTTTTTTATTGTTAACAAAACAAAATTATTTTACATGTAACTGTATTTGGACTTGCAAAATCATTGTTTTATACATATATGCAATAGCTGTAAGTTAAAAACTAATCTCTGATATGTATGGGGGGGTGGCAAGTGGCTTAGCATGTTCAAGATTGGTTAAGTTCTCACCATCTTGATATGGATGACGAGGCATAGTTTGTTTGTCAAATAAATGGTTAGAAATATTTTTGATAAGGAACTAGAGAATAAATTCTTCACTCCATAGTCATGCTACACCATGAGATGATTTCTATATTTCGTAGTAGTGCATTGTGCAAGCCCGTTCTTCTATATATGCATAATGACTAAGTCCTAGCATACCCCCGCCCCAAGGGAAAAGGTGCTTTCTTATTCTTGGGTCATTGGCAATGCTACTATACATTGATTTATGTATTCTTTTCCTTATGGGTAGATGTTTATTTGAACGGAGAATTATGAGATAGTGTTTATACTGATCGTAAGGTCACTAGATTGATTAAAGAACTGGTTATTTACTTGTAGCGCATAAGAGTTAAATTGCGACTTGCTGTATTGATATATAGCTTTGCTTTGTACAGCTTGCTTAAAAACTAATGATAATTATAGATTTAAATTTTTAATTAAAATAGAAATAACGTAATACCTTAATTATTTCATAATAAGCAATGTGCATCCATTTCCAGCTGACAGCCGAAGCATATCTTTGCTGGACTGGTAAGAAAAATAAAGATTACTCTGGTTGAAGACATTGGTTATGCTCAATATGTGTGTGAGTGCAAATGTGATTCATAAGATAGCTAATGTGTTTTGTTTTTTTTATGTAACGCTTAAAACTGTTTGTGTATGAACGTGAGGGTAGGCAGACATTCTATAGTGCTGAAATATTTAAAACGATTTAATGGAGCATATGAATTGATTCTACCCAATGCTTAGTTTACGAGTATATTTTGTTAGTTAAAAGATTTCTTGTGACCAATGTCGCTAACCGGATGTCAAGAAATGTAGTTTAGATTTGAAGTTTGTGAAAATTAGATTTAAAACATAAAATCAAATTAGTTAATAGTTGTTTATTATTACCTTAGATATATTTCCTTGTGTACTTATAGTTCTAGTGCCATATTGGCCGGTTAGCATAAGAATATAATTCCATAGCAACTGTGAACCCCATTTTATTGATAATGAGACATTTATTTTTATTTTCGCTTTTTTTTTTTTTTAGTTTAATTTAAAAGAAGGGAAAGCTATGAAGATGTATAAATATTGTAATATATGTTGGTATTATTACTATTAATAAAGTTTTATAATTCAATAACATTTTGTCTGTGTCTTAATGTTTTGGATCTCACAAATTGCAGAAATTCAATCACGTTCAAATCCAATCATATATCAATATACCAATACTTCAATTAAATCATACCTTTATACAATTATAATTACTACATAATGAAGTAGTGGAGGAGTATTTTCTAAAATTTAAAGAAATAATGATTTTAACACTGCAAACTCACATCACAAATATGTGAATTTATACAATGATTTTATTAGCACTAAAATAGAGTCTACCATACTTGGTAGGATTATGATGCCGCGGATGGACATAAAAGTCTGCCTCCAGTCACAATATTCGAATACCTTCCCAGTTGATATTTGTTTTTGTCTTTTTTAATAATCGAAACACTTGGGATATTTCACCCGTAAAAAATTATAATGCTTTTTTTTTTCTTTTATATTAATTTGAAATAGTGAGAGTGATTGTTGGCTTGGCTAGCCTGAGCTAGAGTCAACTATTACTTCCATCCCTGGGAGAATATTCATAAAACGATGATAATTTTATATCAGTATTTGAGTTTTTACATCCCACTGATCTAAATCCCTGAGATAGGATAATTAGGTATATAAAAAAGGTTACAATATATATATAACAAAACTTAAATATATTCCAAACAACGGTAAACAATTTATAATACAATATAAATAAAAACTCAATAAAAACTCATAAAGAAATATTTTCGATTATATTCATAATCATTTTCAACTCAACTTTCAAAATGGAATCATCTATTACCAACCGGAAACACATGTCGATTTAAATATCCCACAATTCATTAATCCTAACATTTGCTGACTGTCTATTTATTATCGTATTTTTATACCTACTAATAAAAACTGCCTCTTTAATTTTTCTTTTTTCATTATCTCTCTCTTGTCCTAAAATTTTTATTTTATTTATATCAAAATTAAACTTAAAATTACAATTTCTATCATGATCATAAAAAACAGATTCAGTATATAACTTGACTTCATTACTATTATCATTACATATCTGTACATTTTTCAAAACTCTTTTTATATAACAATTTATGTTCTTTAATTCTTTTCTCTATATTACATCTAGATTCCTCTATATATGATAAGTTACACCCACAAAAAATTCTATAAATTATATTACTCATGTTATTTTTTTCTAACTTATCTTTTGAATTATTAACCATTCTATTTAAATTACCTGATCCATAAAAAGAAACATTATATATACCATTATAAACTTTTTTCATAAATTTTACTTGATTATTATTATAAAAAGGCAAAGAAATCCACTTCTTACTCTTAATTTCTTCATCACCAGTATTTCTATTAATTTTCTTACTAAATTGACAAACCACTTGATAAATTTCTTTTATATTATAACCTACACTTAATAATTCACTTACATAATTTTCAATATTTTTCTTTTTATCACATGCATATTTACACAAAATATTATTTCTATACAAAAAAGACCTAAAACCAGCCATCTTATAATTATGTGGCACGTTAGATAAATAGGGAATATACCCTCTAGTTTCAATAGGTTTAATAAACAATTTATAGTCAATCATATTATTGTTCCTTGAAATTATCAAATCTAAATATTTAATACTGTTATTATATTCTTTCTCCATAGTCCAGATAAGACCTTTTAATTTATTATATTCATCAAAAATTTTATCAATCATTTCTGAAGAAGCACATATAAAAACACCATCCACATATCTCGTATATATCTTAATATTTCCCATAAATATAAATTTGTTTAAAATTTTCTCTTCATAATATGATAAAACAAAACTGCATAACTGTGCCACCATTGGTAATCCCATTGGCCAGCCTTTACTCATCTTATAAAATTTACCATTAAAGGATAAATATGCATGTGATAAAAAGAAAAATATTGAAAATTATATAAGTGAATTATTAAGTGTAGGTTATAATATAAAAGAAATTTATCAAGTGGTTTGTCAATTTAGTAAGAAAATTAATAGAAATACTGGTGATGAAGAAATTAAGAGTAAGAAGTGGATTTCTTTGCCTTTTTATAATAATAATCAAGTAAAATTTATGAAAAAAGTTTATAATGGTATATATAATGTTTCTTTTTATGGATCAGGTAATTTAAATAGAATGGTTAATAATTCAAAAGATAAGTTAGAAAAAAATAACGTGAGTAATATAATTTATAGAATTTTTTGTGGGTGTAACTTATCATATATAGGGGAATCTAGATGTAATATAGAGAAAAGAATTAAAGAACATAAATTGTTATATAAAAGAGTTTTGAAAAATGTACAGATATGTAATGATAATAGTAATGAAGTCAAGTTATATACTGAATCTGTTTTTTATGATCATGATAGAAATTGTAATTTTAAGTTTAATTTTGATATAAATAAAATAAAAATTTTAGGACAAGAGAGAGATAATGAAAAAAGAAAAATTAAAGAGGCAGTTTTTATTAGTAGATATAAAAATACGATAATAAACAGACAGTCAGCAAATGTTAGAATTAATGAATTGTGGGATATTTAAATCGACATGTGTTTCCGGTTGGTAATAGATGATTCCATTTTGAAAGTTGAGTTGAAAATGATTATGAATATAATCGAAAATATTTCTTTATGAGTTTCTATTGAGTTTTTATTTATATTGTATTATAAATTGTTTACCGTTGTTTGGAATATATTTAAGTTTTGTTATTGTATTATTGATATTAGCGGACATTTATTTTGTTATATATATATATATATATATATGTGTGTGTGTGTGTGTTTGTCAACAAAAGTGAGTTTATTCAAGTAGAATTGCACTTGTAAATTGACTTGGAATTATTATTTTGGGTAAGTATTAAGCAATGATGATGGAGACATTTATGGTCAGGGACAGGAATCAAATAATGAAAGCAAATTTAACCAGAAATGCAACTTGGGAATCGCTGGATTTTTATGTAATGCCTTTATCTATATGTTTTAAGAGAATTGAATGAGAAGTTGTATATGTATAAAAAAAGAGAGAAGACCTAATATTTGAATTAAAAACAAACCTAAGCTAATAATATATAGATTAATAGTCAAATCAGTACAAAAATAAAATTTTATTTAAAAAATAATAATTTAAATAGAACAATATAATAGTTTCAAAATAGTTTTTTTTTTTAAAAAAAGAAAACAAACTACTCACAAACATGAGGTTTTTATCCAATCTAACTAATCATTTAATGTGATCAGTATATAGGTATTAGCTCAAAAGTAAAACTAAGTTGGAAAAATTTCTCGAATTCTCACTACCTGGCAGGGGAAAGTCTCATTAGTAATGCGTTTCTCTTCTCTGTTTTTTTTTTTTTTATTAATGGCTGTTAAAAAGATATTTTATGTGAAATGGATTATTTAAAGACTGTGTTATCTTTTGCATTTGTTTAAAATGAATACGTTTTATTTTCAGTTGTTATTGACAACAAAATAAAAATATTGTAAAAAAAAGAAAAGAAGAACAATGTATAATTTGTTTTGTTTTGTTTTTGTTTTTTTGTGTGTGTTTTCCACAATAATATATAAATTACAGAAACAAAATTACATTTCCTAACCTTAAAATCATTTATTTAATTTTATATTAGTTTTAATATTTTATAGTAATCTCCATTTTTAAAGAAAATGCATTTCTATTTCCATTAACATTAATAATAACTGACAAGGAAAAAATTATATAAGTTGAGCACCAATAAAAAATATTTTTTTATAGAGTTTATAATCAAACAAAACCGTGGTAGTAGTAATTACTAATGAAAAATTAATTTAAAAACATAATTTTTAAATGCAAAAATATGATTATATATTTAAAATCACCTAATTTAAATTTAAACTATTTATAAGAGTTATTAAAAAAACAACATCTGAGAAATTTTTAAGAATAATTGAAAAAATAAATTAAGATATATTAAAAGTCCCTTAAGTAAGGAATTAGAATAATCCTTTTATAAATTAAAAATGTAAAAATTATTTTTTTTAAATGCTGATAGATAGATAGATAGATAGATAGATAGATAGATAGATAGATAGATAGATAGATAGATAGATAGATAGATAGATAGATAGATAGATAGGTAGATAGATAGATAGATAGATAGATAGATAGATAGATAGATAGATAGATAGATAGATAGATAGATAGATAGATAGATAGATAGATAGATAGATAGATAGATAGATAGATAGATAGATAGATAGATAGATAGATAGATAGATAGATAGATAGATAGATAGATAGGTAGGTAGGTAGGTAGGTAGGTAGATAGACAGGTAGACAGGTAGACAGGTAGGTAGGTAGGTAGGTAGATAGATAGATAGATAGACAGACAGACAGACAAAGAGACAGATAGATAGATAGATAGATAGATAGATAGATAGATAGATAGATAGATAGATAGATAGATAGATAGATAGATAGATAGATAGATAGATAGATAGATAGATAGATAGATAGATAGATAGATAGATAGATAGATAGATAGATAGATAGATAGATAGATAGATAGATAGATAGATAGATAGATAGATAGATAGATAGATAGATAGATAGATAGATAGATAGATAGATAGATAGATAGATAGATAGATAGATAGATAGATAGATAGATAGATAGATAGATAGAAAGATAGAGCAGCTTTCAAAAGTTTTTTAATAACCCTCAAACAAAGAAACCATGAAAAAAACATCATCCTCAATCACTTTGCCAGATATCACTTGATAAGTGATTGACTGTTTTTATATCAAAGTTTTTTCATTTTTACCCAAAGAGTACCTCTACAAACCATTTATTAACCAATATAGCTAGTTATTGTTGGCAATAGTTGGAAGAAAAAGCTTAAGCAGATTCTATAAAACTTTATAAATTTTACTAATCTACATTTGAACTCCAGATAATTAATGGGATTACATTCATACACTTATTTAATGACGCACAATATGAATAGAAATGAGTGATCATACAGATCATCAGTGTAAAAATAAATTACATTATGCTTGAAAATTTTTATTAAATATTTTAAATATGATTTTGGTTTATGTATAATACGTGAAAGATGCAAATCTTTTCAACGAAGTAAACACTACATATGTGTTAACCTGAACTTTCCAGTAATAAAACTGCTAAAATATATAATAGAAATAAGGATAATGTAAAGAGTCAAGTCTTTTTACCATTATTTTCATATTCAATTAATAATTTAACATTCTACAGGTCTTTATGTATATACAATTTTAAATATTTTTACTTTATGAAATAAATACTTAAAAAAAGTATACATTTGTAGTAATTTATTTTATTATTATACAAATCTGAATTAAAAAATACCAGAACAACTAAGTTATATTTTTTAGAATTATGAATTTAATATCTTTATAAATTTGGAGTATTAAAATTATTAGAATATAAATATATAGATGTATCAGGAGATTTTTAAAAAAAATTTTAACTGTTAAATGCTATTCAGGAAAGAGTACCTGCAGTCTGCTGACTATTGCTATTATTTCTTTTTATATACTATTATAGTGAATATTGCAAAGTTTATTTCATTGTTTTTGTTTATATATATATATATGATAAACAAAAATGCAAGTTAAAAAACTTGCTAACGCTTGTATTTATGTCCACAGATGGCGTCCTACCAAGACTGCCAATCAAGCGTATGTTTTGTTTACATAAACGTCAGAGTAGTTAGTATTCACTATCTCTAAGTGGAATTATAGTTAGAGATAGTGAATACTAACTACTCTGACGTTTATGTAAACAAAACATACGCTTGATTGGCAGTCTTGGTAGGACGCCATCTATGGATATATATATATATATTAAAAAGGTGAGAAGGTTGCTTTGACAGCAGTAAGAAATACTGATTACTATAGTTACTGTGCATGTTTAGGTGGTGGCTGGATGGAATCTAATTACATCATTATCCCAGATTAGCTTTAGGCACTATTTCGCTTATTATTTCTAAATAATACTTAGGCAATTTAAAAGTATTGCATTAAGCAATGTTATAGAAGACTATTTATTAGTCTGCATTATAGTGACATGTTTATTCTTATTTAAAGAGATTTATTTAAACTTCATTGTAACAATATTTCATACTCTGTAGTCAAGTTGCAATCTTTAAGTGTCCATATATGTTCAATGGACCATTAGTAAGAATGGATTTCCATTCTTGCTATTAAAAAAGTGAGAAGGTTGCCTTGACAGCAGTGAGAAATATTGATTACTATAGTTACTGTGAATGTTTATGTGGTGACTGGTTGGAATCTAATTATATATATATATTCTAACCTCCCCCCGCGCGTCCTCACCCCAAAATATACTGTTTATTACGAATATTCCGGGTTCTAGCTCAGTTAACAAATAAATAAATGAAATATTCAGCATTAATTAAAATGATTACTAGCTCTAATTTTTAAAATACAAGTACGGTTCAATTTTAAAATGAATTAACAAATATTTACTATTTTCATGAGACATGGGGTGACAATACGGGAAACGAGATAGACTACATTGAGATATTATCCACACGATACTACCTCAATGGCATAAGAACACTATTCCCCCTTTTTACTATACCAAATAACTAACTCATAGTATTCTTACGACTTTCTAAGCTCTATTCACTACGATTAAAATAATAATCATATCTTAATCTTCTTTATAACAAGAATCTAGCTCAATTAAATAAAATGAAGTAAAATGAAATAAAATAAAATAAAATCTCAGGTTCATAAATTGTATTCTAACTGATTTAAAATTACGGTAGTAAAATATGAAAAGGGAATTTTATATCATAATCTACTACACAGCAACTAATAATGATAATAAATAATAATAACAATAATAATATAATATAATCTTATTTCTTCCTAAATGAAATAAATAAATACGTACGTGGTAGTATTTTTAATAATCTGATAACAGAATACGTGTGGCAACATTAGCATATAATTTAATGTAATATTGTGGCAACCGACTTATGACCAATAAATAATATAAAATTATGATCTTTTAATTTTAACATACCAATAAATTCTCAAAAATTATTATAACACTTTTATGTTTACCTTTTGTGCAAAATCTATATGTCTGTTTCAATTATAAATGTATCGTGATTTCATGCATCCATGTGGAGAAATAACAACGTGGACACAAAACTTTAAAATAAATTTTAAAACAAAGTTTATTAACAACATAAATAAATTAACAATATTTTACACTATATACATTGGATATCCCTTACTCTCCTATCTCAACTTAGTTTACTAGTTTATAAAAATGAAATCAAAATACTATTTATTTTCCTAGTTAAATCTTATCTTTTAAACACTTAAGAAAACTACAGTATTATTACTTGATTTATTATTATGGTTAGCTTGTTACAAAATGCATTTCTTATATGCTTATCACAAACACTTTCATCCCTAATATTATTAAAATTATATTTTTTACAAAATTTACATTCGTAGTAAAAATTCTACAAAACAATAAAATTCTAGTTTTATATTGGTTGTATGGAATCTTACAAAGTCAAAACATTGTTCTACATTCGGTATTAGGTTTTTTATTGTTCATTATCCGATGTTTATTAATCCTAATATTCTCATTTAAGCCTTACTTCAGATGATATAATTACAACTATTAACATACCATGCACAAGTATATATTTATTATACCTTATTGAACTATTTTCTTAATAAATATGCAATACTTATTTTCTAAATATTATTTTAAAAAAAATTCAAATTTTATTATCACTTTTAAAACAAAATTTTTAAAATACTTGGTTTAGATTTCTTTTTAAAATCTTATTCATTTCTGAATTAATTTTACAATGTATTATATGATTCTTTCTCTCTTTATGATATTTTGGACTTTCAATTTTAAAGTTACACAATTTTATACATTCCAGCAAATAAACTATTCTTACATAAACGATAACTTATCTTCAGTTCTATTTTATTCATTATTTCTCTGAAAATATCTTTCTGACCGATGCAGATTCACGAAATAAGGATAGCGAAGATAGATGCATAGGATCAAAATATAACTAGAATATTACTCATCATAAACCTTGACAATCATGGCACAGTGAATTAAAAGACACTATAGAGGAGTGACCTTTACCTGTCTACCAACCTCTATTATAGGAACGATGCTAAAGCTATTTCTTCAGCTTTATTATAACATCAAAAAGTTTAAAAATATGCAAAACACTGTCCAAACCATATGTGTTCAGTTATAGGGCTTAGTTAACTATACTGAAATCACACAAAACTAAATATGATCCAAATCCTTTATTTTCCTATTTCTTAAAAAAAACATCATCTTGGTTTCCTCTCCACTAGTACTTCCAAGTCACTATCCGATCTTATTTCTCAAGATTTTTTCTATACTGTACATCGACAAATACATATCTGCATTACTAACAATAATAAAATTCATTTATTTTAAAACTATTCCACTGTTCTATAAGAAAATCTTTTTACTTTTCCCTAATCTCACATAACATTTTATATTTAAAACAAATCAGCAAAAAATATTTAAACTATATTTACTGTACTTCTTCATCAAACTTTCTTGAAAACCGTTCATATTAAAGCTAAAAAAAAAATGTTTATTATTTCTTCTTCAGTCACTTCTTGTTCAATTTTAAGACAAAACAATTATTGCTCTGTTTAATAAATATTCATAGACAACAATCCTTGGTTTTTCATAATATTTAATACAATTATTAATTATGATATTAGTTAATCCCGTAAAGAAAACGTCTACATATTCTCTTCTAATATTTTCTGCTAAGATTTTCCCGCGCGACTTTTATGATGCATCTTCTAGGTACTTTTATATAAATATTCAGTAAATTTTTTCTGTATCCATGGATCCATTTTTATTAAGTATATTAGATTTATATTTTCCAATTTCTCTTAGAGAAAGTTTTTCTGTTCTTTTTTTTTTTTCATAAAAAAAAAATAATGACTCTTTCATATTATTATTCGGTAAATTTTCCTTTCTTTTAAAGTTCTGGTAACTATATACTTTGTAATGTTTCCTTTAAAAAGGACAAACATTTTTTTTTTCTCATTATAACTTTTACATAATTCTTTATAATATACAGCATCTTAATTTTTTTTTTCATAGAGAAGAATAAAAAAAAAACTTTAGAGTAGCCTTATAAATTTGTGCGTCATAATTTTTTCCTGACGGCAAATAACTTCTCTTTTAAGTTTTCGTATAGCGTCCTAATTATATTCCTCTGAGTTACAATAATAAGTTTTTGGTTGAGCATAAATAAAGCTGTATCGAGGCACTTTACAAATATTTTTCCTTTAGCAATATTTTTAGGTATTTTTTCCTTTAGTACTTCCATTTTTACTGCAAGGTTTTGGCTAAACTTGATTAAAATCACTGGCAAGAAAACTTTTAAAATTAGCCCTTCATGTAAAGGCAGTCAAAATATTATATGTTAAAAAAAAATTTTTTTAAAATAAATACAAAATTTTAAAATTATATCACTTTTCTAGCTTACGGTCTTATCCAGCTAAAAAATATGTTACTCCCTCCTTCACTTACACATTACATTCTCCCGCTCCGTCTAATTCTTATATTTTGTCTGCTAAAATACCTCCGTTGATTGGTTAATGACTTTTTTTTTAGCGCGAACAAATTTACACATTTTAGTTTTATAATAGATTAAACCTCTTAAAATAAAGAATTTATGACGTCATGTCTTAAATATTACTTAGAATAATATTTTTAAATTCAATTATAATTTTATCAAAATCATTTAAACTTTAAAAACAATTATTAAAATAATATTTAATATCTCAACTTTTACTTTAACGACAGATAGCAATTACATTTAGTTTCATAATTCACAAACTTTATTATTATTCTAACAAGCGTGTGTGTGAAGGTATATAATATACAGTCACATGATTACTAACTTTAACAGATGATTTTTTAATTTACGTCTCGGTCTAAATTACCAAAACTGATATATTTTATAAAAATTTGGAAAATAATTTAAAAATGTAGAACCAAATATAATTCTCACCATCATAAAGTTTATTTTAAAATATATTAGATTAAATTTGAATATTAATTATAATTATAACATTACATATAGCATTTATTTAATTTATTAGTTTTAAAATATTACAATTGGATTGTTAATATACTTTTAACTATTTATAGCTGTATTATTTTATATGGCCAGCTTTTACAACCATATGCAAGGATATAATTAAGCTTTATTTAACTGTTTCTTTAAAATAATCCATTACACTTTTACATACCAGGTAATTTTCAGCCTTAAATTGTACTATAAAATCTAATCGATCATACAATTATCAATATATTACACAAACGTATTTTAAAATTTAAAATTTTTTAGCAATTGACCATTCTACCTTATTATGACCTATAGATAAGGGCACAATATATATATATCACTTTCAAGTGAAGGAAGATTGTAATATCTATAACAGCTTTGGGTTACATATATATATATATATATATATATATATATATATATTGTAACCCAAAGCTGTTGGCACTTGGTTTTATTTAGCATTATTTCTGCATGAAATCAATGCCATTCTTTAAGAAAAATAAAAAAATAAAATAACAATAGTAATAATTGGTTAATAAAGTATGCTATTCACTCACCTAGACATGGTTTGTATGAATAACTAATAGATTTCCTAATGCAATATCATATTTTCAAAAGAACATGAATAATTTAATTAAGATATTGTTTATTAGAGCAAATTAAGATAAGGTAAAACAAATATCATAAACTGTAGTTAATTTTAGATGGGTAGAGAAGCAAAGAAAAACATAAATGTCAATTAAATAATTTTAAAATATCTTATTCTAAAGAACGGTAACTTCTGGTAAATTCATTTGTAGAAAATAATTTAGGTAGAATTGAAATCACAGAATTATTGTTGGTTTGAAATGTATTTATTATTTTATTATTAAACTACTTTGTAATCCATAAATAATACTGAAAACTATATGATTGTAATAAGTTTTTCCTTTATTTTGTTTATGTTATAACCAAGTGATTATTTTTTTCCTGGAAGAGGTCACTAGAGTCAAAAGAACGACCACTTTTATACCCAAAATCTTTTTTTTTTCCTGGAGATAGTCTGCTAGTCTTAAAACGGTTGAACAGTACAAAATTTTGTAAGACTATTTTTTTTTTTGTTTTGTAAAGAAGAATTGACAAGATAATGGAAATTTTATTTACAATGGAAAAATAAACAGCTCTGGTAAGGCATTCTGCAATTTTTATGTTATTCTCTACACTTTAAAAACTTTCTACATTTAAAATTTATTGCTTTGTGAAAGTTAAAGTTTTTCACCAAAGTTAAAAAATGAAAGAATTCACTAAAAGGATCACGCAAAGTCTTATTCTACTTAAATTAAGGAAAACAAATATTTTCCAAGTAAAAAGTAATTATCTAATGAACTGTTATTTGTTGATATTTCCCTGGTACCTAATAAAATTAAGTAAAAGAAATATTAAAAAGAAAAGAAAGAAGAAATAGAAACAATTTAGAGCTCATTCTAAGGAAGTCGTCTGCGTTTTTAAATCATCCTATTTTATACATTAAAATATGTTTTTGTTTGCTAAGAATTGTTTTAAAAAAAAGAAATTAATAATTATAATAATACTAAGCTATCATAAATCAGCATGTTTTTTTTTTTAAAAAAATAGAAAAAGAACCACTCTTGTGAAATAAATATTGAATTATATACGTGCATTCTTAAGAAAAAAAATTTACTATTGGAAAATAAAATTCTAAGAGTATGAGTGAGAATAAATATCTTTGGTGACTTAATAATAAAATTCAATTATATGTTATACTATGCACAAGGTGGAATTCTTAAAACTTCATATATGCCATTAGTCAACTGCAGTTATTATCATAATAATCTCTTGGAAAAGTACGCATTTTCATCCATAAGTAAGCTAGCTAATTATATGTGAGTCAATAAATAATGTATATGTTTATCATCTATGTTGGAATATTTGTTTTCTTTTCTTGGATCCAAATTTTATTAGTATAATTCAAGTGAGAATTAATCTTCGGTTCTATTATAATTTTCTTTACATGATTATTATTAAAATTGCTAAATAAGAGAAAATTTTTCAAAAAAAAATGTGTTTATTACCTTCAGTGCTTCGTAAAATTTGACTTGATGAAAACTCTTCACCTGGACAAACAGCTCACAGAAAAATAGTTCTGCTAATGAGATAATATGCATTTGTTTATTCAATGTTTTTGTTTTTTTTTTAAGAAAAACTAATTTGTAAAATTTTATTCGGTGTTATAATATTAATGTATGCTAGGCTATATCGGTCACGCAATATTTTAAGGATCTTATAATTCCAAGGGTATGTCTTATTATGATTATATTTTGTGTTAAGTTTGTATTTAAGATGAAATCTATAAGACATATCCAAGTTATTAAATGCAATGGCAGATATAAACTTTGCAAGTTAGGTACTTAAAAGAAAAATATTTTATATTTATATAACGGGTAAAATAAATATTTAAATTTATCAGAAATAACTCTAAAAAGAAATACATGCTATAACAAGATATTTCTGGTTTAAAGGGTCAACAGAATTTATATTATATTAATTTAGTAATAGTTCTTCTTTAATAGCACATCCACCCTATTTAATTGAAGTTGATGTGTTACCTAGTGCTTTTGAATGTTCCTTCATTAGAATTAAAATTATTATATTTTTATGCTGTCATGTTCATTGGTTTCAGATATTGATGGAAGTGTACATTGTAACATAGGTTTATTATGATGAGTGTGTTTTCTTATCTTGCCTAAGTGTAGAATCGATATATGATCAGCATATGTAATACTTATAATGTATTTTATTTTGTGGGATGAAAATGATTTCCCCAAGATACTTTATTTTCCATGGGAGAATTAGTTTTGATAGTCCATGTGATCGATTCTCATAAATAAAACGATCCATAGTTGATCTAATATTTATATATTTAAAGTATTTTAAATCCCAAGAGAGGATTATACTTGGTGCATGTTCATTTTATGGCTGAGTAATAGGCAAGAAACCACCAAATGTTTTCGTATAGTAGTTTTTCTCTGCAGACATTCGTTGTTATTCTGCATTCCTCATGTGAATATAAAGATAGTTCCACCATAGAAGGTGTTGATCATTGTACTTTGTTGTAAAAGTTATGGCAAGGATAAATGTTCGGTTTGAGGTGTTAGTTCCTCAAGGTGCACTTTAGTATCATTAGTGCTTTAGTAATTGAGATCAATATCTGTATTGTGCTACTGAATCTTGCTAGTAGTTGACAAGCAAACCAATGGAGAAAGTTAAGTTAAAACTGCGTATTTAAATTGCGTATTTGTTGGAGGAATATTCAAACACAACATTTAGTGTTAGTTAATAATTAAGAAATATCCATAGTGAATTACACTTATAAGTAAAATAGTTATCATAACTTAAGTGGACATTAAGTTAAATGTGAGATGGTGAGTGCAACTTCTGATAAATGACCCATAATTAGAAATAGGCTGTTCAATTATAAGCCACAACCTAATTAAATTTATTAGAAATAAATTTAGTATTTTTCGTATTTCATACTATAGTATTAATCAATAAAAAACAAAAATAGTTAGTCAATAATTTTAAGTAAAAGCTTTATAAAAAGTTTACCAAAATCATAGTTTGGTGTATTGGTAAATGAGATGCACTTTTTAGCTAATCAATCCAAGGCAGTAGCATCATTGCAAACAGGTGAAGTTATAATTTTAATCTATACGTAAACAATAGACAAATTAATGTTGTTTTATGTTTTGTATCAGTGTAAGATTATTTAATAAATTTGTATATTTTTTTGATAGTAATAAATTATAGTCTTGTCAATAGTCGTGGTGAATTCATTTTTTTTTTGTATGCTAAATAGAGTGTGTTGCACGATATTTGCAAAACATTTTCTTGAGTCCGAAATCCTTTCAAAATCTCAAAAACTTAATATATCAGATACACAAATTTACTGCAGATCGGAATATTTCATTTTATTTCATTTTAATGAGAATTATTTATGGAATTGCAAAGTTCAGACTAAACATGATGTAAGTATAAAAATGAATTTATTCCCAAGTCATTAACTCTGACTGCACATTATTCCATTCACATTTTAGTTAAATTGTCGAAGTAATGAGACTTAGTTAATTTATTGCGTTGTCAGGGATGATGGAAGGACACAAAATGCACCCTTGTTTTTTTTATTATTCTAACTGAGATTCTAGATAAAAAGGCTGTATTATTCAAAATTGTATGTCATTATTGAGTATAATTATCACCTCTTTAAATAATATAGTAGTTGCTATGAGATATGGAGACACATTGACTATGAAGCAAAGTAAATGTTTCCTATAGCCGACCAGAATACCAGTCATATGTGACAGCACAGTATTGTAGAGTTGTTTTTATATAAAGTAGTCAAAGAAACCCTGAGATCATTATTGTCATTATAATTATTCTTTAATTAAAAAATGATCAATTATTGTTGATATTACAATTGTGGTGTGGCTTAAAAAAGTTTAACTTACAATTGTGCTATAAGAAAACTATTTTCAGATCATATTGGTAATAGTGAATATATATATTTTTTGAAACATTAACAAGAAGATGAGAAGTTATCATCATTGTTAAAAAGTGCAAATACTTATAGTTCAGAGAATGTGTTTTTGATAAAGAGAGGATGTTATTTTATTCTAAATTTTTAATTAGGGTATGATGACAGTTTTTTTTTTCTATCTTCCCAAGATATTTTTTTTATTAATGATAATTTGTTTCATGATTTTAATTTCTGACTTTATCGTAACTGCATATCTCTGCAGCTAAATTAGTTTATAACTAACCGACCACTGAGCTAGGCCCAAGTATGCACATTGGTGAGCTTGCAGATCACTGAGAATATCAAAAACACTGTCAAGTGTAAGTTTGTTTACATAAACGTCAGAGCAAGCATTCACTAACTCTAACTTTAGTTCCACCTTCAGATCATGATTTCAAGCTATTTGCTATCGTCAGTGAAGGACAGGAATAAGAAAATAGATCTAAACACAAACTCTGAGCATTTATGAAACAGTTTCTATTCAGTTTGCAAGTGTGAATCTTTTAGACACGTAATGTCTTCAAACACAGCATAGCAAGCCAGATAGCTACATGGGTCTGATATCAGTTCAGCATCATCACATAGTAGAAGCCTCTGCAATATATAACATTCCAAGAAAGACCTCAAAGGTACATTTATGAAAAACAAAAACACAAGTTAAAACATGCTAATGTTTGTATTTATGACAATAGATGGTGTTCTACCAAAAACCCTGTCAAGCGTAAGTTTGTTTACATAAACATCAGAGCAAGCATCTCTAACTTTAGTTCCATCTTCAGATCATGATTTCAAGCCATTTGTTATCGTCAGTGAAGGACAGGAATAAGAAAGTAGATCTAAACACAAACTCTGAGCATGTATGAAACAGTTTCTATTCAGCTTGCAAGCGTGAATCTTTTAGACACATAATGTCTTCAAATTCAGCATAGCAAGCCAGATAGCTACATGGGTCTGATACCAGTTCAGCATCACCACATAGTAGAAGCCTCTGCAAATATATATATATATATATATATATATATATATATATATATATATATATATATATATATATATATATCATTGCAAGAAAGACCTCAAAGGTACATTTATGAAAAACAAAAACACAAGTTAAAACTTGCTAATGCTTGTATTTATGGCAATAGATGGTGTTCTACCAAAAACACCATCAAGCATAAGTTTGTTTACATAAATGTCAGAGCAAGCATTCACTATCTCTAACTTTACTTCTACCTTCAGATCATGATTTCAAGCTATTTGCTATCATCAGTGAAGGACAGGAATAAGAAAATAGATCTAAACACAAACTCTGAGCGTTTATGAAACTTATACTTGATGGTGTTTTTGGTAGAATGCCATCTATTGTCATAAATACAAGTGTTAACAAGTTTTAACTTGTGTTTTTGTATTTTATAAATGTACCTTTGAGGTCTTTCTTGCAAATGATATATATTGCAGAGGTTTCTACTATGTGGTGATGCTAAACTGATATCAGACCCAAGTAGCTATCTGGCTTGCTATGCCGAGTTTGAAGACATTACTGTCTAAAATATTCATGCTTGCAAGCTGAATAGAAACTAATCATAAATGCTCAGAGTTTGTGTTTAGATCTATTTTCTTATTCCTGCCCTTCACTGATGATAGCAAATAGCTTGAAATCATGATCTGAAGATGGAACTAAAGTTAGAGATAGTGAATGTGTGCTCTGACATTTAAGTAAACAAACGCACTTGATGGTGTTTTTGGTAGAACACCATCTATTGCCATAAATACAAGCATTAGCAAGTTTTAACTTGTGTTTTTGTTTTTCATAAATGTACCTTTGAGGTCTTTCTTGCAATGATATATATATATATATATATATATATATCTGCATATATATATATGCAATATATATATATATATATATATATATATATATATATATATATTGCAGAGGCTTCTACTATGTGGTGATGCTAAACTGATATCAGACCCATGTAGCTATCTGGCTTGCTATGCTGAGTTTGAAGACATTACATGTCTAAAAGATTCACGCTTGCAAGCTGAATAGAAACTGTTTCATAAATGCTCAGAGTTTGTGTTTAGATCTACTTTCTTATTCCTGTCCTTCACTGACGATAGCAAATAGCTTGAAATCATGATCTGAAGGTGGAACTAAAGTTAGAGATGCTTGCTCTGATGTTTATGTAAACAAACTTACGCTTGATGGTGTTTTTGGTAGAACGCCACTATTGTCATAAATACAAATGTTAGCAAGTTTTAACTTGTATTTTTGTTTTTCATATATATATAAACAAAGGGAGTAAATCACCCTCACCTAGCCTATGAATTAAAAGCACTCTAAAGTTCAACAAAAAATTAGATATAGAATAAAATAATCCATCTATTCTTGTGAGCTCTGATGTTCATAACTTTCTTTGTGAACATTTTTGGTAATTCACAATGAAATTAATTTATAAGCCATGTTTATAAACATCAGGGTTCCCAAGAATAAGTGGATTTATTCTATTCTTGATTCTTTGTTCAACATTTAGAGTGCTTTTGATTCATAGTCTAAGGGAGGATGAATTACTTTATTTGTTTTTATAGTCTTGTTATTAAGAATCTATAATCTCATCTAATCATTCTGATATTTTTAAGGAAGTATCAACTTTAAGTATGTTGCTAAATTTGTAAAACTTTTAAAAATTCACTTAAAAAACATGTTATTGTGCAAAATACTTCTTAACAAATTTGGAAAACATAATACAGCAATAATAAAATACATATGCTTTCAACATAAGCAGAACACATTTTGTTAATAAACATAATCCTATATAGCACTTAAAGATGGAAAAATGGTGGTTGATGTATTGTAAAATTTATTTAAAATTTTATTTCCTTTTTTTAATGTTATCACATACAGTGCTAGAAATGGAAAAATAACTGCTTGTATATGATAAAATAATTAAATTTATAAATTTTAATATTTTATTTATTTACATTTTTGTTTATTTGCTTACATTTTTTTGGGGTAGAAACTAATGGAAGTTGAATATTGAAGCTGTGCATATATATATATATATATATATATATATATGCTGGCTTCACCATTCACTGCGGACTAACTAAGACCCTATGTCCAACCACAGTGAATGTATGTTTTTTTTTTCAAACTAAATTTATCGTTTTTTCAAATAGTTGCCTAAATTAAAAGATTTAATAAAATAAAATATAGAAAGTTAAAATTATAATTGCAATTATTTTAAAATATATTTGGTAGAATTCGATGAATTTCTTAATTAAATAGAATCCATTAAGAAGAGGAATTTAATTAGTAAAACATTTTTCTGAATTAGATAAAAATAGATAACAGGAAAAATTTGAAACAACAGGCATGATTCGCTACTAATTAGCAGATTAAAAACATAATGGAAAAAGGGTATAAATAAAGAACTTTTCTTTTGTTCTAGGTCTTATGCTTGCGGGTAACCAGTGCTGAAGGGCAGAAAGAAAATCTTAAGAATTTAGTTGGAAGAAATTTTGCTGAAAAATTAGACAATATAGCGAACTCTTGCTTGCTGTACTTACTTCAAGCTGCACTCTATTTTTCGGCATATAAATAAAAATCCAGAAATGTGTTGCTCTGCAAAAATGCGGGAGTAACCTCTTTTGCCTTCGCTCTCCTGAGCTGTTCCTGAGGTCGGAGTCGTAATCATGTAAGCCAGCCAGAAAACAAAAGTATCTGCCCTGTATCTGTGAAAAAATCTGCCCTCAAAAACATTGAAAACAAATTTGAAGAACCGAGAAGACCTGCAGGGAAACATCAAATGAACTCATTTTGACCACCCATCTAGATACCAGTAATGTTCCCATAAATTATTAAAATATCTTTGTAATTTGCAAATTCAGTGTATATTTATGCTTTTCTATATATATCTGTTTTTTTTAAATCTATGTATTCGAGTCTTGTGAAATTATATTTCATTAATTGCTTTCTTTTTTCTTTAAATACTTTAATGGGTTATTACATATAATGGCGGCGATAATTCTTATTAATTTAATTGAAAAATGCTTCGTTTAACTTTCCGCCATTATACTCCCATAATGAAGTTATTTATTTTATATAAATATTTATTTAGAAAGAAAAGGAAGCAAATCATAGAAAGTGCAAAACTCTATTTTAAAATCAAGATTTAAATTGCTAGATATTCTATTATAAAACTTTCCAAACTTTAACTTAGTTTTTTTATACATATAAAAGAAAGATCTTTATCAAATGCCAGTATATTTTAGTCAATGAAGGGTTACAAATTTAAAGTTATATTTTAAAGAGCTTGAAATAAAACATTCGCATTTATATTTTAGTACTAAGAGAGAGTATATTTTGACAATATGTATTAAAAAATTATTAAATAGCATTGGCTTAGTGGTGAATGGGTTAAATTTCAACTAAATAAATAAAATATCCGCCCACTTGTTCTTTTTATTAATTCAAATTTTATAAAGGTGAAGTTACTATTTTTCTGCGGATTTTCAGTGATAGTTGAGCTTTCCTAAGATATATATTTTGCAGAGGGTTTCTTTTTTAAATTTAAAGGTTGTTGACCGCATTTATATGATATCGTGCCTCGGGTGATCTACTGGACCACTCAGCATATATATACAGTGCTTCTTTTGCCAAGTTTGCTTAGGTTAACATACCTACATTCGGACCTTCTGAAAAATAAATAAATTGTTTGGGATCTCATGTCGATCTCAGTTCCTTAAATGTACGTAACTGGACATAAGCAACAAAAACTCCGATCCTGAATCCGGGTCACACGTTTAGCGAACGGATTCCATTTTTCTCTCTAACCTAGTTTAGAGACAGAGAGCTATCCGGTCTTGTGTTAACCTCTTGGTAACTGTTATGTCTAAAGCCTCACAGCCCACTATATGCTATCGCCTGTGTGCATGGTCTTATATATTTATATTTTATTAGGAAATCTTTCTCAAAATATCATTGAAATGTTTCAATTATAGCTGAAATTTCCTGTTGGGGTCACTTTATCATTCTTCTTAAATCATATGTAGAGTGGTGATTTAAACCTGTCCAAAGTGTTTAGTTGAGTTTGATCACCTATTTATTTCTATGTTCTCCAACCACAGAGTTAATGAATCATCTCTCTCTCTCTCTTGATTTCTTTTACGTAACACTTCCATTGGCTGGAATATTTTAAAGAAAGAAATGATAATGTAAAATTTTGTCTGTTCTTATCATTACGATTAATGGATCTTTCAAATATGTCTATCCGGTTGCAGTGAAAATAGCCCGTGACACTATTAATAAAACATGTTATGAATTCTTTTAATGTAAATAATAAAAGTTTGGGTTATCTTTCATTCACTATAAATAAAACCACTTAGTATTGTTTTTTTTTGTAACATACGTATGTACATCTGATCATTATATATGTAAAAATTCCTTTTCATGGTCTCTTCTCTCCCTGACCATCGGGCATACATTAAGATTAAATTCTAGTCAGGTTTGGGGAGTAAGTCACTTAGTAGCAATCTAGAGGAGTAGGTGAGGTTCGCACCTCCTCTATCTGCATCTCTAGGTTAGGTTAAAGCAGCTCTAGTTTTCTAACCGTTAAATTTTTTTTTTGTATAATCAGGCATCCCAAGTATGGCCTTACTGTTTAGAGATAGACTCTGAGATATAATAATAGAAATTTCATGATCAAAAGAAAAATTTTTTTGTGTGTGTTTTTTTTTTTAAATAAATATAGTGAATGACAGAGGTTTATATATTTTTCTTTTGCAGTTGTATAGTTTACAAGATGTGAAATCAATCAGTTCGGTTGAAAATTAAAACTAAATCAGATATTAATGTATTTTTCTTTCTTTTGCTAGAAAGGGAGTCAGAGTGATCAAACAAGGAGCAGAGAAAAGATGGGCTCAAGTAGAATTCTTTTACCACCCCCCCCTGGCAGTAGTAATCATATTTTATTGAAGTGTATGTCAAATTCACAGAGTTATAGTCACATATATAACACACAGAACAGGGTAGTAAATATGTAAATAAACATAGATAGGGCAGGAACTATGCATAGGATAAGAGATAGATAGAAAGCTGGCAGGTTAAAAAAAAGGACGACAGTTGCAGGAATGGTTGGGAGAGTGAAGCAAATTTTTTTTGAAAAGTAAAAGTAGAAAATAAGACAAATTTTAAGAATAGTATTAGTACAAAGACTAAAAACAACAGCAAACCAAATATTTTTTTTTGTATATTTTTTTAGTTATTCGTATTTCTCTAGAAAATATGTATAGTCCAGAAAGAGACATGGATTCACTAGGACTACAGAAAAACAAAGATGACACAGATATGTCACTTTCAGAAAAGTTATGGGAAGACCAAATGCCAATTATAAGGCTTAGAGACATAGATACACCAGAACCACAATGGGTACAGAAATTGATGGAAACTATGTTACAAAAAATAGAAGAATGCAGAGAAGAATGTAGACAATATAGAGCAGAAATCAACAAGATGAGAGAAGAGAGACAAAATGAAGCAAAAATGACACAAGAGAATCAGCCAAGAAATGAGAATCTTCAAAATGTGAAAAAGGAAACTACTCAATGTGAAAATAAAGAAGGCATAAAATTTTTGTCATGGAAAGAACAGACAACCCAATGGTGGCAAGATTTATCCACATCAAAACTTTTCAGGGTGACATAGGAGAAAACCCCATGGCACACTTGCAAAGTTTACAAGAGCTGTTCATGTTCCAGGAACTCAGAGAAGCTGAAAAGTTATCAGTTGCAGTTAATCATTTACATGGATCTGCCTGGAATTGGTGGGACTGTATGAGTCACAAACCAGTAACATTTGCAAATTACCACATTGCCTTACTTAAAAGTTTTTGGAGTGAAGAGAGGCAAGATGGAATAATGCACCGTATATCTCAAGAAAAGTATTGCACTTCAAAAGGAGAAACTCACACCCAGTTTTTTTTGCAGCAAGTGTCTTTGTTAAAATCATTGACTGCTTTCCACTTATCAGAGGTGCAGATTATTCAGACAATAAGGTACAATATGCCTCTCCACATACAACAATTGATGCTGGGATGCTGCAACTGTGGAATTGATGAGATGGTAGACTTACTAACTGCTATAGATATTGGCAACCTAAATAAAGAGCATGCAAACAAAGACACACCTGAAATACAGATGGTGGCTGTCAGGAACTGCTATGATGATGATCAAAACACATAGCAAATCCAGAAAAATATGAGTCCTATAATTTATATACCCCAGATAGAACTCCAGGATGAAACAGAAGAAATTATTGAGGGAAATGAAAGAGTGGCATCAGCATTTATGTGCGAACTGGAAGATGATCACTGACCACCACTCTCAGAGTGCCCTACAATTAAAGCACTGTTAGAAGATGTCCCAATTACAGCTTTAATAGACACTGACAGTCAAGTGTCACTGGTGTCAAAAGAATGGTGGGATGCAGCAGTAGGAACTCATGTACTACCGATCTCACCGAGAAAATCTTATGCTATATTGGCCAATGGAGAAAAAGCCAACATAGGAACACATCGTTTGGGACTGGATATTAAGATAGGAACAACAAATGTAAAACATATATTTCAGACAATGCCAGGCTTGATTTATGATGTACTGTTAGGGTTGAACTACTTAGAAAGACATGACTCAGGAATAAACTATAGGGAAAATAAGTTTACATTTTACAACAACAAGTTACATTTTCACAAATGTAAAACCCAAGAGACAACCAATATAAGCTGCATACAGGAACCAACTAATCTTGAATGAACAGAAAATGAAACAAAAGGCCAGATGGAATTAGAGATAGAAGGACAGAGCACACCGCACCTTGCCTTCAAGCATTTTACTCATTAATTTAATGATCACGAGATATTTCCAAAACGCACCATGGCAGGTCAGGCAAAACAAACTACTTTATCAAGTGGCAGCACAGTTCTAGGTTTGAAACCACATTTACCCATACCAAAATCACTGCCCAGGGCATCTAACCATGAGCCAGTTTCATCATCAGAACACATAAGAGGGAAACAGCTAAATAACAGAGCACCATTAATAAGGAATTTCAACTTGACTTCTAGTAAAAGAATTGATAGAAGACATGGTAATAAAGTGGACACAACTCAGAGACCTAATAACAAGGCCCAGAGAGGTAGGTCCACTGAAAAAAAAAAGTTTAAATAGAGTGCTCCATTCAAAAGTAATTTTTTTTTACAAGATCTCCAAGGTACGACCAGGGCACATCATATGGACAATGAAATCATATTATAGGCTTTCAGTTTTTTTTGTGTGTGTGTTTTGTAAATATTGGCATTGTTATAATATATTAATTAATATTATTATATACTTCTCTTTTAATATATATATATATAATTTATATATCGGTATTATGATAAACTTTCGTTTTTTTTTTTATTAATATAATCTATTTATCAGTATTATTTCATGTAAATACACTAATACTCTGTTTAATAGGAGCGCTCTTTCCGGATCACTCTGCTTCTCTCTGCAAAACCATAGCTTTAGTCATTTTTTTTATTTGTTTTTTTTTTTTAATGGGGTTCTAGGAATATGAAGCTGTGCATATATATATATATATATATATAATATATCATATATATATATATATATATATATATAAATGTATATGATGGCTTCACTATTCACTGTGGACTAACTAAGACCCTAAGTCCAACCACAGTGAATGTATGTTTTTTTTCCAAACTAAATTTATCGTTTTCTCAAATAGTTGCCTAAATTAAAAGATTTAATAAAATAAAATATAGAAAGTTAAAATTATAATTGCAATTATTTTTAAAATATATTTGGTAGAATTTGATGAATTTCTTAATTAAATAGAATCCATTAAGAAAAGGAATTTAATTAGTAAAACATTTTTCTGAATTAGATAAAAATAGATAACAGGAAAAATTTGAAACAACAGGCATGATTCGCTACTAATTAGCAGATTAAAAACATAATGGAAAAAGGGTATAAATAAAGAACTTTTCTTTTGTTCTAGGTCTGATGCTTGCAGGTAACCAGTGCTGAAGGTCAGAGAGAAAATCTTAAGAATTTAGTTGGAAGAAATTTTGCTGAAAAATTAGACAATATAGCGAACTCTTGCTTGCTGTACTTACTTCAAGCTGCACTCTATTTTTCGGCATATAAATAAAAATCCAGAAATGTGTTGCTCTGCAAAAATGCGGGAGTAACCTCTTTTGCCTTCGCTCTCCTGAGCTGTTTCTGAGGTCGGAGTCGTAATCATGTAAGCCAGCCAGAAAACAAAAGTATCTGCCCTGTATCTGTGAAAAAATCTGCCCTCAAAAACATTGAAAACAAATTTGAAGAACCGAGAAGACCTGCAGGGAAACATCAAACGAACTCATTTTGACCCACCCATCTAGTTACCGGTAATGTTCCCATAAATTATTAAAATATCTTTGTAATTTGCAAATTCAATGTATATTTATGCTTTTCTATATATATCTGTTTTTTTTAAATCTATGTATTCGAGTCTTGTGAAATTATATTTCATTAATTGCTTTCTTTTTTCTTTAAATACTTTAATGGGTTATTACATATAATGGCGGCGGTAACTCTTATTAATTTAATTGAAAAATGCTTCGTTTAACTTTCCGCTATTATACTCCCATAATGAAGTTATTTATTTTATATAAATATTTATTTAGAAAGAAAAGGAAGCAAATCATAGAAAGTGCAAAACTCTATTTTAAAATCAAGATTTAAATTGCTAGATATTCTATTATAAAACTTTCCAAACTTTAACTTAGTTTTTTTATACATATAAAAGAAAGATCCTTATCAAATGCCAGTATATTTTAGTCAATGAAGGATTACAAATTTAAAGTTATATTTTAAAGAGCGTGAAATAAAACATTCACATTTATATTTTAGTACTAAGAGATAGTATATTTTGACAATATGTATTAAAAAATTATTAAATAGCATTGGCTTAGTGGTGAATGGGTTAAATTTCAACTAAATAAATAAAATATCCACCCACTTGTTCTTTTTATTAATTCAAATTTTATAAAGGTGAAGTTACTATTTTTTATTTATAAATAATTTTATTGAAAAAACCATATGTAATAGTGATACAATTGTAAATCAAAAATAATAGTTATCCATGTTAGTCAGGCAACCAAATGTTCTGATGTGGTTACTGGTGTTGTTAATCCAGCTTAATCAGGCTCCACGTGTTGTCAAATAAAAATCTGGAAGAGATTATTCTGTCCTTATGGCAAAATTCCTTTAGCTTGGAAATGAATGTGTCTTCAGGCTTGGGATGAGGAAAGGTAAACTTGTTGCGACATCTGGCCAACCAGATGGCATAAGTCAGAAAGGTTGAGAGTCTTTTGGTGACATAATCCCTGGACAGGAAGCAGCATTTAATATTTAAGATTTTGTTCAGGGAAATGTGGCATTGGTAAGTAATGAAAGTTCTGATTTTGTCATATGCTGGGCAATCATTTATCATATGATCAAAGGTTTCACAGGTTCTATGGCAGTTGTGACACATAGGATCTATATTCTTGAGGATCTCCTGTAGTGCAGGAACCAGTTTGTCTGGAGTGAATTCAGGTTGATTTTTACGAGAAAGTCCAGGAACCTTGGCTCCAGCTTTAGATGCTTGAAAAACCTGGTGACCACGTGATTGTTACCACCTAGGTAAGGAATGGTAGAGTTTTGTGTGGGAAATAGCAGGCCATGAGCATCCCAAATGGAGATTTTTTGTCTGAATACTAGGGAAGAGTGACCATTGTGAGCAAAAAGGTAGTCAAGTATCTGATTTAGCCAGCTTATCTTTGAAGGTGGAGGTCTGTCAGATGGAATGACTGGTTGTTCCGCTACAATCTGGGGAAATTTCTTTTGTAGGATGTGGATCAGAGAGTGGCACTTTTGGTAATATATAGAGAACGTAGCATGCAACAACATACCATTATTTTTACTATGTCGCTGCATGCGTTCAATTCCTATGGCCGCTGTTTTACCATTCCACAACAGCCGTGCACAGATTCGGTTGATTTTGGTATTGAAAGCCTTTGTCATGTTAATTATGGGTAGAAAGTAGCTAATCTTTGCCATTACCTTGATATTGAGGAGAGAGATTTTCCCTTGCAGTGATAAATAAACCTTGGCAAGGTTTTTAACTGTGTTGGTGGCGGCTTCAATGATGGAATTCTGTATTTGTATCGACATGGCTTGCGGTGACTTGTATATGGGAAACCCCAAAAAGTTTTGGGGGTCTTCTGAGAAAGGCGATGATATCTTCTTGCCGGTGTTGATTTTCCATGCCGATGACTTGTTGAGGTTGAAGGAAAGTTTGGAGGATTCGGAAAATTTGTTGATTATTTGTATGAGAGGTTTTAGATATTTTTGGGAAGGTAAGGTGACAAGAACATCATCCATGTAGGCAAATGCTTTACAGTGTTTCTTCAGCTGGGGTATATAGATTCCTGGAAGTTCTGCCTCAATCTGTCTAAGAAGGGGGTTTAAGTAGAGTATAAATAGGAGACCGCTAAGTGGAGATCCTTGGGGTATGGATTTTGAAGGAATAAAACCATCTGTAAAGAAACCATTCAGGGAAATGTGGACCAATCTGTTGTTTAGTAGATTGTCCAATATCTGAATGATTTGAGTAGGAATGTCTAGTGCTGAGAGGCAATTGAGCAGGATGTTGACATCTACTGAATCAAATGCTTCAGAGATGTCTAGCTGAATGGCAATGGGTTTGTATAGATTTTTGGATCTGATATGATCACAGAGAATTTTTATCTCCCCGATTGCAGAGAGTGTGGATGAGCCCTTCTTTGCAAATTGCAACTGGGATATGTTGTCCAGAATAACATCTTGTATTTTCTCCTTGATCACACCTTCAATGACCTTTAACAGGATTGGGGTAATGGAGATTGGTCTTATGCTAGATAGAGCAGATGCATCCTGGTTTTTCTTAACAAAGGGGACCATCACTATGGGATAAAGTTTGGGGATGATTTTTTTGCTGTTTGCAAGATGGTTAATTAGTTTTAATACTATGGGAGCTGTGAAATTCTCAAGGTGCATAAGTATGAACTTTGGAATGCCATGTAGTCCTGGATGGACATTGGACGGTAGGGCGGCCAGGTGGTTTTTGATGTTTGATATTGTTATTCCATGTTGATTGTTTTGTGATGTCTCATGCCACTGATTTGTGGGGTAGGTAACAGAGTTTGATAGGTGGTATTTGAAATATGACTCTATTTGAATGAGCATTTGGTTGCCAGAGGTATGGCTACCACCGATGAGGAGGGACAAAGGAGTTTTTTGTTTCTTCCTTGCCCCTAGAGCCCATTTGAGATAGCCACATGTCCAGCAGTGTTGGCCAGGTAAGTATAACCTAGCATTCTTTGTTGCTATTATTTCAGCAATCGTAGCTTGTTTCTGCTTGTACTGTGTTTTAAGCAATAGGAGGTTGTCTGTAGTACCATCACTTGAGAAATTTTTAATCCTATGGTGAAGCAAATCAAACTCATTCATCAGGGTTGTTTTTGGTGTGCTGTATGATTATGTTTTGGAGGATGCCTGTGAAGGCGAACCAGGCTTCCTCAGGATTTATGTTAAGAATGTCAATTTTTTCAAAGAGTATGTAGGCATCTGAGAAGACAGCTTCAGTGGCAGTAGCTTTAGTTATGATTCTGATTGTTTTATTGTAGTCTATGGGAGTGTAGGAGTCCAGATCTAGAGATGCTATCAGGGCAAGATGGTCTGAGAAGGGAACGGGTTGAAGCTTGGCTTCCAAACCATAATGCAGCTCTAAGGTGTAAAACATTAGGTCAATCAGTGTTCTAGAGCTCTTCGTATAGAATGAGTATGCATCCACAGGGAAGAAACCTCTGCCATTTATGAAACCCCTGGCTAAGAGATGGAGGTATTTCCGTGTGAACACATCATATTGCAGGTTGAAGTCCCCCAAGAGGATTGTAGGGCCTGTGTTGTTTGCAGTGATGAGATTTATGGTGTGTATTATTCTAGAATAAGTCAATGGGTTGTTCTGGCAGTATACGTATATTGCAATGAATTCACTAGATTGGTATATAAGCTTGATTGCAATGAGATTGGCATCATGGTAAAGCACTTTATAGGAAGAAGGTGGTTTCCTGTTATTAATGATGATTCCTACCCCTCCAGCAGCTGATGTATTAGTAGACAGAAGAGTGAAGCCCAGTTTTGAAAGTTCGAGAATTATGTGAGGGTTGGAGTTTAGGTGATATTTGGTCTCTCCTAAGAATAAAATATGAGGAGATGTAAGAAGGAAAAATGCCTAATCGCATATAAACGGTCAGTAGAATTAATTCCCCTGATGTTAAGACCAATGATTTGGCACTTGATCCTATCCATAAAGATTATTGCTGCTTGGTTTTACCACCAGCGGAATCTTTGATTGAAGGTTGTAATGGTCCTTGTGATCACTGAATTTCTGATCTGGCAAGGATGGCCTCAGGAGATCAGCTCTAAAGAGCTCAGTTTCATTGTGTGATTCATGACTGAGAGAGTTTTTTGGTGTGCTTTGTACCTTCCTCTTGTTTTTTTTCAGAATAGAATTTACACTGTAGGGAAAGGAGAACTTTAGGTAGTTTGGCTCAGAAGCAGGAGATAGGTGTGAGTCCTCTTCTTCAGAGTAGGCCTTTGAAAGTTTGGAAGATTTTTGTTTATTATTAGCATTAGGGGGTAGGTTGAGATCCATGTCTGAGACATAGTCAGAGATAGGTGGTGAAGATCTATTTTTTTGTAGGTGTGGGAGCTTTCATATGGGATGAATTTGTATAGGATATTGATAGTTTTGATGCGTCCATTATAGATTTAGTATTAGAAACTGCAGGTTTTGATCTTAGAGGTCTTGGGGTTCCAAGTGCATTGTTATGGTCTTGATGGTCCATGCTGAGAGGTGCATCATCTGTATTGTCAGAAGAGATTGTTAGATTTTTGTGTCTAGAGGCATTATTTGGTTCTTTTGGTTTTGAGCCTTTTGGTAAGTTGTCTGGTTTCTGTGAGTTATCTCTGGGCTTGGAGCCATTTGGGTTTTGATATGCTATTTGTATCTGTTTGCTGTCATTGGATGGTTTTCCCTTGAGTTTATTAGGATTCATAAAGTCTTTGGTGTTGGTTACTCTAATGTAGGATTCAACTTCAGCTTCAACAGTATGCAGTCCTGGAGTGTTTGTGGTTAGCATTTCATTATGTGTGACATTAGCAGGTGTGAGTGTATGAGGTGCTTTACATTTGTGAAACTTATTTTCCTTTTGACCACAAGAGGTGCATATTTTTGCTGGGCATTATTTTATGAGATGTGTTCTTAGGCCACAATGAAAACATTGCGGCCTGATGCCAACGAAGGAAAGTATCATTGGACAACCTTTTGCTTTAATGGTAGTTGGTATGTCAGTGGGCCCTAGGCCTTTTCTTAGTTGAATTTGAAATGATGCAGTGTTGGATAGGATGGACTTGATCGAATTGTCTACTGGCAGATATGAAAAATTCTGGATTTTCCCGTAAAGGTAAAAGGATTTCTTGAAGGAGATTATTGTCAAGGCCCATGATACAATTCTTGAGGGTTCCGATAAGGGTAGCAGGTCTGTTTGTATCAACATATATAAGGAATTTGTTGCCTAGTTTTTTGAAATTTGATTTAAATTCACTTCGGAAGGCCCAAGTGGCAAATTCGACAGCAATGTATCTGTCGTTTGGGTGAGTGAGGATCCGGTGTATGCCCTCTGTTAATTTGTATTGTTTTATTAATTCATATAGTGCTGTAATGGGGAATTTATGGAGTGAGCAATTTGGTTCTGTCACTGCCAGAACAACACTTTTATCATTGTGGTAGTTTACTAAGGATTTGAGGAGGGTTGGAGGTATTGTTTGGTTGAAGTCAACACAGAGGCCTTGGTATTGTTTCTCAGTGAAGTCATTTATGGAGAATTCATCGGTCTCAAGCCCCAAGAAGGTTTGATTTTCCTGTTGTAGATTTTTTAGTTTTAGTATATCTAACATGGTAAGGTCGTGATTAATTTTACTTGCTGTTCCGGGTATGGAGCAGGTTTTGTTGTATGAATTAGTTTTTAAGTTGTTGGTATTTTGTATAGACTTAGATGGACTTGTAGTACCAATTTTTGCTATGTTAGCATATGATATGTGGCTCCTAGATGAACTGTTAGCCATTGTATTACAATTTTTTTCAATAGGTGTTATGTGAGGTAGGTAATTTAGATCACTCTGTGTCAAATCTAGTGTTGAGTTTGTCTGCTTGATTGTTGAATAGTTTCCCTTATGACCGGTATGGAAAATTTTATTTTGATCTTCTTCTCTCTGGTAGTTGAGATTCTGAGAGTAAGAGGGAAGAGTTGGGAATTCATCTATAGAAAGTGGCATGCTTTGTAAGGAAGTATTTTGAACACTAGTTGTATTGGTATGTTTTAATACGGGTTCCGGTATTGTATTACGCGTGTGTGTTGTTTCAGAACTATATTTACTATTTTTATGTGGATTTTCAGTGATAATTGAGCTTTCCTAAGATATATATTTTGCAGAGGGTTTCTTTTTTAAATTTAAAGGTCGTTGGCCGTATTTATATGATATCGTGCCTCGGGTGATCTACTGGGCCGCTCAGCATATATATACAGTGCTTCTTTTGCCAAGTTTGCATAGGTTAACATACCTATATTCAGACCTTCTGAAAAATAAATAAATTGTTCAGGATCTCATGTCGATCTCTGTTCCTTAAATGTATGTAACTGGACCTAAGCAACAAAAACTCCGATCCTGAATCCGGGTCACGTGTTTAGTGAACGGATTCCATTTTTCTCTCTAACCTAGTTTAGAGACAGAGAGCTATCCGGTCTTGTGCTAACCTCTTGGTAACTGTTATGTCTAGAGTCTCACAGCACACTATATGCTATCACCTGTGTGCATGGTCTTATATATTTATATTTTATTAGGAAATCTTTCTCAAAATATCATTGAAATGTTTCAATTATAGCTGAAAATTTCTGTTGGGGTCACTTTATCATTCTTATGATACATAAGTAGGGCAGTGATTTAAACCTGTCCAAAGTGTTTAGTTCAGTTTGACCACCTATTTATTTCTATGTTCTCCAACCACAGAGTTAATGAATCATCTCTTTCTCTCTTGATTTCTTTTACATAACACTTCCATTGGCTGGAATATTTTAAAGAAAGAAATGATAATGTAAAATTTTGTCTGTTCTTATCATTACGATCAATGGATCTTTCAAATATGTCTATCCGGTTGCAGTGAAAATAGCCCGTGACACTATTAATAAAACATGTTATGAATTCTTTTAATGTAAATAATAAAAGTTTGTGTTATCTTTCATTCACTATGAATAAAACCACTTAGTATTGTTTTCTTTTGTAACATACGTATGTACATCTGATCATTATATATGTAAAAATTCCTTTTCGTGGTCTCTTCTCTCCCTGACCACCAGGCATACATTAAGATTAAATTCTAGTGAGGTTTGGGGAGTAAGTTGCTTAGTAGCAATCTAGAGGGGTAGGTGAGGTTCGAACCCCCTCTATCTGCATCTCTACGTTAGGTTAAAGCAGCTCTACTTTTCTTACCGTTACAATATATTATACAGCATAGACTGCAGCTTCATTCTATAGTTATCATCAATAAGTCTAAGGAATCCAACTTAAGTAAATGTCAATAAACTGACTAAAAACAAAATGGAGTATTGTACTATGATGAGTTTTCACTTTTCTCCATCTATACAGAGATATGGTTTACTTTTACTTGTATATTATTTTAATTAAATACATAATATTTGTAAAAGGTCAAATAAATTATTTTAAATTAATTATTCAAAAGTTAATGAGACCATCAATTCCAAGAGAGACAAAAAGATAGAATAATAAAAAATATTATCTTTGAAATGAGTTTCGCAATGGCTTTAAAAATCAGTCACTGAACTATAAATACATTCACACACAGGACACATCAATTTATCATTTTTATATTATATTTTGTGATGATGTCATTAATTTCTATAGCAAACTTTTTTTTGAAAGATTTTGGTGCCATGACTAATTGTAACTCTCAATTGCATTTTATCATTATCTACATCTTTCCAATAAAAACAATCAATGCTGCACCTTTTATAATGCTTTTGAGACTATTTTTATAATGAAAACAGCATAGGCCTCTCCCCCAAAATCTATGCTAAATTTACATTTTGTATCTATCATTGACTCATTTCTTATGTTCAGCCCATCAAAAATGTCATTTACAACAGTGGTCTCTAATATCACTTCGACCAAACTGGAAAACACATTGATTGGTATTATTATGCATTCATTTTATTTTTAAAGCTTTATATATCTTTTTAAAATAATTTTTCTAATATCTTTATAATACATCTATACAGAGTTTACTTACAAATAATAAATTAAGTAAAACAATAGCTTCACATATGACCAATTTAATTGTAAACTTGTTAAAAGAACAGAAAAATCCTGGACGTTGTTTTGTACCTCAAGTTCTAAGTCCACCTTCTTAATTAAAAATGATATTTAAATTGTCTCTCATTCTCAAATTAATATCCATCATGCTAAAAATTGCTGAATATTTTTCTACCATTTACATATAAAAAAATAACTTGAATTTTTAACATTAATACTAATCCAAAATGTTTTTATGTCGCATTCAAACATTAAATACTTTCTGTAGATAATCTTTTAATAAAACAATCACCAACATACTTTAAATTCAGATATCATAAAAAAGAAATGTTTGTATTTTTTGTATTTAATTAATTTAAATTAAAAATTCCACCACCAAGTTTTAAAAACCCTAAAATCGAATATAGAGATTAATCAATGTTAAGGTTCTAATTTGATTATCATTAAACAAATGTTTAATAAAGCATTAATATTCAAAAATAAATAAATGTTTATAAGTAAATAAATAAATAATTTATTCCAAAAGTGAATTTTGTTATGGTCTCCAGACTAAAATACATTTTTTTTTAATTTATATATAATGCAATAGAAACCAGTCTCTCCTTTGTTAAAGAATGATGAAATGGCAAATAATATTGAAAGCTTAATCCTGGTGTTTAATCCTGTAGTTCAAGGAGAATTAAAGGTATTTCGTGAAAAACGTTTATAAAAGGAGTGATTTGAATTGTTGTGATAATAGATAGTTGTAATATATTGAGGTTTTAAATGATGTATTGACAATGTTTTTTTTTTAATTATTTGCTTCTTTTATTAAATGAGTAATATAATTATTTATGTATTTATTTAATAAAAAACAAATCACAAACTTTTTATTCGCCTTATCAACAGTAGTCTATATCACTCTACTTTAGAATCATCCATGAAGGCATAAACAGAGATTGATTTCTTAGCAGTATAGAAGGTGTATGCTTGATCTTATATGATTGGGATTGAAAATTGATATTTAAATGCCCATATGGTACATCCTTGTCTTTGTTCATCATCTGAGAAATGTGGTTATAAAACAATAGATGCATTCTATAATTTCACATTCTTACCCATAAGATTAAAATTATTAAATACATCCTTAACCAGAAATAGTTAAAGAATTTATTAATATCTTTTAAAATATTTCAGCATTTAAAATTTGAATTATAAAAGTAGCACTAATAAATAAAAATAATTGAATGGCTTTACAACTCGAAAGTTTGTATGATGCTCAATCACCGGAAGTGACAGACCTGGAATCGATTTGAGAATCTCACACTCCACTACTACACTGAATCACAGAGCAACCAGTTGACTGTAACAAAAATCAGGAAATTACCTTTATGAAGTTAATTATTTTATATATTTCAGATTATTAATTCGTTATTAGTTACTGAAAATCTGTAAATCGGTAATTGTATTTATCTATAATTTAATACCCTTTTCCCTGCATATAAAAAAATTAATTTTGTGATTTTGTATATTTTTTTAAAGGTTAATATTTTAGAAAATTAAACGGACTCTCAAATCTTAAATATGCTCAGATCCTATCATTATATAATCTGCCGCGCAATTTAAGTATTCATTTTTTATACAACTTATTTAAATGATTTTTGATATCATCGCTGTTTTGGTAACTATGTATTTTTATTATTATTATTATTAAAATAAGTTCTATCATGATATAAAAAATATTTTATATCTCTGAGATTTCTATTCTATTTTGTAGCTTTTTTTGCCATTTCACAGTTTCATTTTGTTTTATCACCAATTAGTTTTAAAATAATATATTGCTTACGCTTTAAAAAAAGATTATAAATATGTACTATTTCACGCAAAATAATTTTTGTTGCAATATCAAATCATTATTATAATATATAAAAACAATTTCTTTTGGTTGTATAATAAAGAACAAAAACAAATAACAGGTTATATATTATTCACTTACTGCATATCTCTTTTCTTACTTTATATATATATATAATAAAAAGTCAATTAATAATAAAAAACGTTTTCAAATGTAACCTGCACTGGTGCTAATATTGAGAGTAGCTCCATATAACTGCAAAGAATTCAGAAGTACATGCTTTCTAATTTTTATTTTATTTTATTTATTATAAAATGATGGTTCTAATTCTAAGAATATTGGATTAAAACAGGAATGATATCTCAGAAATGAGAATTCAAATTATGAAGTTTGTAATCGTAATATTAGAAAATAAACCTCTACATATATGATCCATTAAGACTGTCCAGATAGTATTTTAGACAGAGGCAAGCAGTGATATGATTGTAAAAAAAAACAATTACAAAGAAAAAGATCTAGGATATTTTCAGTTGCATAAGGAGCACATTGTATCTATGCTTTCAAAATTTATTTTGCAAAAAAAAAAATTAAATAGATGTCCAATTTTTTTTTCTCATGTGTCATAGCATCAGCCGGGAAGCGAACCCGCTAACCCAGGACAACTGCTTATAAAGCGGCTGTCGCGGGAATCTCTCGACCACTAATGCTTGACCATAGATGTCCAATGATTTGGGTTTTGGTTTTAAATACCTTTATATAATAAACATGTTACTGAATGATAGAATTGATTGAAATATGTCTTTAGATTCTATACTAATAACTATTTCATCAGATTATCAATATTAGATTTTTAGTCACAAATTAATATGACTCGATTGGGTATATCTAAAACTATAATCAATTATATTTTTACTGAAACTAATTTTTTATTAATTAAGGTAAATCAGTAGTTTTTTTTTTTTTTTGCTTTTAACTATTAACAAAATATCACAACGCATTTGTACAGATTTTAAACAGGAGACCAATTTCTTAGAGGTGTTATTAAGACAGTTTTGTATGTCAGAACATTAATTATACTAACCTTGCAATTTTATTAAATACTCTTTGTAAATAGAAAATAGGAATATAATTTAAGGATAGTCTATTGTAAGTGAATTTTTTTTTTACATTTTCATGATCTATTCCAGATTAGTTTTGTACTGACTGAATTAATTGTTTAATGAAAAAAGTGATAAATTTAATAATAAATGTGTAAAATATAATCCTAGGATAAATAAAAAAAAACTTTAGCAGGCATTGAGAGATAGACTTTGGAGAGTATATTAATAATTATTTATTGAGGCTAGAAAACAGTTTTATATTGTGAATGTTAATAAATTTGATAAGAAAAATAAGCATTGTAAAATCTAAAAACTTTTTTCTTTAGAATAAGTATTTGGTGGCCGAGTGGTTAGCACAGCCGCCTTACAAGCAGTTGTCCTGAAGTTCGCTTCCCGGCCAACATTTTGATACATAAAAAAGTATCTAAAATTGAAAATGTATTTGAAGGAAGAAAATTAACTAAATGACCCATGCGGCTTATGTGCTTAACTGACTTATTAAAAAAAGAAATATGTACAGCAAGTATTTCACACTCAATTTCCAGAAACAGAGAGTAATATAAATAATAAAAGAAACAGGGAACTCGTGGAGAATGGAATTATGACGAGAGAATTTCGAGATATTATATGTTTTAAGGTTATGCAATTTTCTTATTTAAAAAATAAATAAATTAGTAAGTATATATAGCAGAAGTCATCAGGTATTGTGTTATTGGAGTAATTCTACAAGTTTAATCATGGCTATTGAATTAAATGCAGCTGCAAAATCTAACTGAAGTGCAACTAACCCTGATCTTGATTGACATATCTATACATCATTTATATTAAATTAGTGTTATGGCTGAGGAAGTAGAATAGCTTTTCTTGGCAAATTGGAATTGAAAGATTGTTTAAAAGATTATTGGTTACATTTTATTATTTGATAAATAATGTATTAGTTTGATTAATAGTATTGATATTGAAATAGCTATTTAATTATTAAGAGGAGGGGGGAGGATATCTTCCAGAAAAGAATCCATGTGTATTGAGTAACATGTTTTAATAATATAAATTTGATTTGAAAAACAATCTAATAGGTTATGAAAAATAATGGAATGGCTAAAATAAACAAGTATGGAGCTAGTAATAGGATATGTGTCATGGTGTATTTTTTTAAATGGGAAATTATTTCTGTGTGAAATTTCATGTTCTAGATATTATTATTAGTCAAAATTAGGAATGTGTATGTAATTTAGATTCATTGTCAAAAAAGTATAAAATAACATATTTTCCTGTAATGAACTGTTAATATTTGTTGATAAAAGAAATGTAAGGATCAGCAAAAAATATTTTCCTTTTAGATAGAATAATAATGAACAAGCAAACTATTTTTGTATACATTCCTACCTAATGAAAAAAATAGAATTGAAACAAGAAACAATAAAGAATATATTTTTTAGCTTGAAATGCAAGGAATTCCAAGGCCTTTAACAGACTTTTGAGATTTTTTTTAATAAAATGGTTTATCATACAAATGCTTGCATTAATAAAAAGAAATCAAACTTTTAAGGCATTTACAATTAAATTTTAATTTTATTCAAATGTGTTCACATTTCAGAAGGAACAAAGCCATCTAACCAACCTTTTATAGAGAAACATCGTCTGTCCTTAACATAATTTGATTTTAATTTAATTAAGATCATGATGACCTGAAAATTAGCTGACTATGAAAAAAATAGTAATGCAATAAAGATCAGGAAAATAAAAATAAGGGATTGATTAAAATAGAGTGCTCTTTGTATAAAAAGAGAATATATTAAAAAGAAAAATATGCTCCATACTCACAAGGTTTATTGATCATATAAAGATATTTAAAAACAAATTCAGAATAAAACATATTAAATCACTAAATAATATTAAGGATATGAATTAACAAATAGGATTAAATTAATGTGGTGAATTACATAAAAATAATTAGTGCCGGTTGATTGTAAAACATAAACTGTAATTTTATTAATTTTTATGCTCATGTGTTGATTATATACATATGAAAATAATTTTAAATGTTTGAAAAAAATATTTGATAAATTAACAACAAATATTGTAGACAAGATGAGAGTAAATTTTAGAATTTAAGTTGTGCTTAGATCAGTAAACAAAATTATATTAAAAAAAGGATATCCAATTATTTAAAGCAAAACAATATCGTAGAATTAGCACTCTTACACTGACTTCACATACATGAAAGGAAATAAAAGGGATATGTTAATGTAATTAACGTAAATATTAATATATAACCACTACTGCATATTATATAGCCATATTTGATCAAAAAAATTTTTTTGAAATAATCAAATAAGATGGAACTATATTTTCATAACAAACAAAATTAATTTTAGTAATATTTGCATTACAATTTATGATGTGGAATTATCAATTCCAACAACATAGATATTTAAGTATGAAAAATTGACTTTTGTTTGTGGTCAACTTGTCTTTAGGTTTGTTCATATTCTAAATCTTATTGATCATTTATAAATTTTGGCAACTGCTTTATAAGTTACAGTCATTGAAGACTGAATGCAAAATCAATTTGCTAAATGTATCCAATATCTGGAGATGTTAATATCTGACAATTTTTAGTGACAGATCTTTTCATTGCTGAAAATTTAGTCAGAAGGTTCATTGAGGGACAGTGTTGGATTGGTATATGAAAGCTTTTTAAAGGTAGATTGTCATGAATTCATCCTCTAATATAAGATTTTCATTGTTAATATGTTTGAATAAGGATAATTCTTTGCTAATATGTTTATTTAAAATTGTGCTTTAAGAGAATCATAATCATTAAAATCATATTCCATTTTAAAGTTTTTTGTGTGTGGTAAGAGAAAATAAATATTATAGTGAGTTTGGAATAGTATTCTTAGTAGTGATGACATTATTACATCCAGATAGTTCCTTATATGGTAGAAAATAACATAGAGTAGTGTTTTTCTGAAAGGTTTGTGATGATAGTGTTCTAGCCATATTTTTATATTGGATTATTTCCATCATCTAGTAAGTGTGTTGAATGTCTTTAGAAAAGTTTAATTTTATTTAAATATTCCCAATGCATTTGGCAGTATGGTTCAATTGGTTAGAGCGTTACCTTAAAATTCAATAATCCAAGAATCTAAGGACTCAGGTTCTAATCCAATGCTAGTACTGTCACTGGTCAGACCAGAAACACCTGAAGAGGGGAGAAAAATACCTCTCAAAATGTTGTGCATTTACTAACCTGTTTGCTGTGATATTACTAACAGTTAGTGCATATACTAATATGTTTGCTGTGATATTACTAACAGTTGTTTGCTGTGATATTACTAACAGTTGGTGCATATACAAACCTGTTTGCTATAATATTACTAACAGTTGAATTTATTTGGAATATTTAAATAAAATTAAACTTTTCTAAAGACATTCAGCACACATATTAGATGATGGAAATAGTCCACTATAAAAATATAACATAGAGTAGTTTGTTTTAATGTTTTTGTCTAATACTTTAATGTTATTAGAGTTAATCTTTATACTCTGTGATACTAAATATATTTTAATCAAATTTGAATTACTAGAAATAATCTTAGCACTTGGAAAAACTTTGTTATTGTTGAAACTACATAATTTACAAAACTTCATGGGTAATTTTTTGTGTCTTCAGTTTGCAATGAAATCATTGAAGTGGAATACCATTGAATGTTAGATAATACTTTAGTAGTATGCAAGGTAAAAAAGTCAACAGGTTGAACATTTTGCAATGATGTGATTTGAAATACTATCTAATTGACAAGTAATGCTATCACAGAGTTTTTGTCATACAAATACTGGAATGATGTAATTTTTCATATTGTTTCATAATTATTTACATGTTTGGCGCTCAAAAATTAATATGGCAGTTTTTAATTTACCATGCCAGATTGAATGATTAAGTTAACATACCATAATATTTTATTGCTTAAAATTGATTTTTTTAGGGGGGGGGGTAATTTTTTTTAATAAATTTTGTGAAATTCAAGTTCTAGACATCACTTATTGGGATGGTCCAATATTTTTATATACCATAAAACATTTTTTTATTATTTATTAAACACTATTGACAACGAAACTTTTATTATTGGGAAATTGTGTAAATGATTTCATGTCAGGCTTAAGAATGATCAATTTAAAATTAACAATCAATAAATTAGTAATCTTTTCATTTTATTATTTATATCACATTTAGTAGGAAAATTTTCTTAGCATTCTATATTATTATCGTTAAAAAATTCATTAAGAAAATCGCTTGAATATTTATTAATGTCTGTATGCGATTTATAAAATTGCTGCATACTTAACTTAATTGAAATTATTGTAGGAAGAGCCTTAAAAGAAGGAAGGGGAAGATTTTATCAACGATTAAAATGTTATCAATGAAGTGTATGCAGTTGAAATTAATGAAAAAATTATTCTCTGATTGCATCTCAGAAATCAAATAAGTTTCTAATCAAATTTAAGCTGTTTAATGAACTCACCTGATTCTGTGCTGTTTTTGATTAATTCTATTTATATATTTTAATTAGAAAAACAATAAAATTCATAGGCAACCTACTCACTTTTTGAAGCCTATTTAATTGCTTATCTAAGATGTCAGCTATCTGGTGAGTTAGTGCAATGTCCATCAATAATTATTTTCATCTTTTACAAAATGTTTCTATTCATTTCTGCTAAATATGTAATATTTAATTACTTTCATATTAGCATTTATGATCATGTTTTTGTAAAAAAAAAAAAATAATTGTTGCATTTTTGCCTGAATTATCTGCAAAGTGTTTTAAATAATCTTTCTGTTCTCATATAATGATCTCATTAAAATCAGAATATCTTCAAGTCCTTTAATTATTTTATTTTCATGTGTAAGTTTTGCTTTAAATTTACAGAAATAGTTTTGAAAGTTAGACACATTAAATTAAATGTTATCATTATATCACTTAATATTTTTTTTGTTTCTATAGATATGTTCTATACTGTTATGCTTTACAAATCCACTAGTGTGTGACCCTCTTATTTCTTCATTTATCTACTGTATTTTTTACTAAATATTTTTCTAATTCTAAAATTAAAATCATTCAATAATTTTAAAATATTGTTGGATTGTTGAACAGCATTCTACATAACTATATAACAATCTTTCACATTTTAACCAAATGAAAACATATTTCAAGTATAATTTACCTGAATTGCATTAGTTTTATACATTTATTAACTAATATTGTTTTTGTCTGTCTTACTGACAATTTTAGCAATGATGGTATACTATTTTAGAAATAGCACACTATTTATATTTCTAAAGTTTCTGCTTTTATAATAAAGTATCCATTTTTCAAATCGATTATTTATTCATCTTTTTTGTTTAGTTTCACATAGTTAGACAATACCTCATTTAAAATTCCAGAATTCTGTTAATTCTTTCATATTTCATTTGAAAATGGACTATAGTTGTAGGTGGTAAAAATCGTGATAGAATGAAATCTTAGCTGTATAAAATGTTTAAATATAACACTCTCCATTTTTGTTAATCAATTTTGTAGTGAATGATGATTCTATAATCTGAAACATAAGGATTATATCTTAATACAAGCATATGTGTCTAGTCTATGAAAAGACCTTCAGTTTTGTAATATTTTTTTTAATTGGTTGTTTTAACAAATTTCAATCATGCATGGTATTGCTATGGAGTGGTTTTTGTAATATGTTTTTTTAATGAATTACTTTCTAGAGAATATACCTGATCTATGGAAAGGCTATCATTTATGTAATAGTTTTTTTTTAATTGGTTGCTTTAACAATGTTTTTTTTTTTTTGCTTTACGGAATTACTTGCTTGGACTAAAATGCTCATAATCAAATTAAAGCTTATTAAATATAGGGAAAGAATTACTTCCTTTGCATAAATGCTTATAAAAAAGGTAATATTATTAATGGCAGAATAAATAATTTTTTTTTTTTTGAAAAATACACCCTCTAACAAAGAAATGTTTAACTTGAATATCACGTGATAGCGTTATGGACCAACGTTTAGGGATTTATCTTAATATTGTTTTTCATAAGTATAGATGTAACTTTAAATATAATAATTTCTTTACATATACATTTGTACATTTGTTCATTTAATTTTTAAGGAAACCCATCAGAGGTAAAGTGAGAAATTATTAGAATGTTGAACATGGTATTCAAGGGTAAAAAACCAGTAAATTCATCCAAGTCAGTTAATTGGTAAATTATGCATCTGCATTTGGAATGCAAGTGATTATCCATGAAAATTATAGCTCCAATGATACATTACTAAAATTTGCAAGCTCAGATCTTTAAAAATTTTTGAGTGAAATCACTTTATATTTTTAGTTATCAAATCAGTTTTGCAGCCGAATCTTCATTTATATATGTAATTTTAATTACTTTGTATATAAAAAAATAAATGATCAATAAAGTACATCGGAAATATATATACTGTATATCAAATTCAAGTAAATTTTATTTATTTGGATACTTTTATATAGTATTATCTTCACTATCTGAATCGTCTTAATTAAATAAGATCAAGAACATTATACGGCTCATTAAACTGGAAATGTATTTTTCTATAGGTACTTATTATATATGCCAACAAGTGATATAGAATGGTTTTATTGTTGCATTTATAGTTTATTTATGTTTTATAATAAAGCTCAAAATTGTAATTGCTCAAGAAACTCAAGAGATTATATATATATTAATTCTAATATTTTCATATATATATATATATATTAATTCTATATATTTTCACGGATAAAAGATGTCATATTATTATTACTATTTGCGGGATATTCCGTGTAGTGAAAAAGCTAAATGCTGACGTTTCAGTACAATATCAAGTACCTTCCTCAGAGCGTCCTCTTTCTCAAATCATAAGAATGCAAGTGAGATTTAAAACCGTTTTTATCGTTTTCTTTCTCCTCATATTTAAATTCTATTGGTTGAGAAGTTTTAAAATTTATTTTCTCTTCCAATAGCCTCTTCCAAATGTTGTTAATCTTCTTTAATTCACACCTTTCATTTATGCTCTTGGGCCTTTTAAAAATCTCTACAGCTTCTCTTAGCAATCTCTGGTCATATTGTTCAATTTTTGCTAAAATATTTGTTTTTTCAAAATTGATATCACGATTTGTTAATTTTATATGAGAATAAATAGCTGATGAATTGGATTTTTCTCTCACTGCCAGAATTTGTTCTTCCTTTCTAATATTTATTCTACGATTAGTCTGTCCTATATATGTATGCGGACAGACCCTACATGGAATTTCATATACACCATGACACTCCAAAGCAATTTTATCTTTAGGAAGTGGAAATATTTCACTAATTTTTTTATAAGTAGTGTAAATTGTGTGAATATTATTATTTTTTAAAATGTTACCAATTCTATCAGTTACTCATTTTATATATGGTAAAATTGTCTTAATTTTTGATGTATCAAAATCTTTTTTCTTTTGATATGTATAAGCCCTATTAATAATGTTGTAATTAAAACCGTTATGAAGAATCATTTTATTAGTAGCAAAAAGGTCCCGGTGAAAATGGCTATCATCAGAAAGTCTCTTTGTTCTATCCAATAATGTCTTTGCTACAGTGATGAGAGGAAAAATGCAGATATCTCCCAGTGTGTGTTGGTTTTTTATATATATCATGGGATAAAGAACCATCTTCCCTTCTTTCAATCAAAACATCTAAAAAAGGTAATTGATTATTGTTTTCTATCTCCATGGTAAATTTAATATATATATATATGCGTGTGTATGTGTTTATGCTTATGTATATAATTGTATAATTGTTTATATATAAGTAATTAAATTTTGAATTAATTTTTTTAATAAAAAAGTTGATCTAAATATCATAAAAAGTAAAAACAAATTACATGATTATCAAAAAAAAATTACATAAGCGTACATTTTAGAAAACGGCAATTTCATTTTTCCTGTAGATTGCTTGCATAAGGTTTCTCCGATTTTCAAATCTTTTAATATTTGGAAAACCTAGTGATCTGGTTAACACAGACGGCACAATAATTTTTGTAATAAGAGAATTCTTTTTCCACATTGATAGCTCGTTTAATAATTGCTTTATTAAAGACGCTATTTTTGAGAAGCGAAACTTAAATTTGTTAGCTTGCTGCTTGCAGGAAAAAAAAAGTGCGGAAAGACCGACTTTTAATAACCTTAAAAAAAAAAAAATCTTCAGCTTAAACTGACCTTAGTCATACATTTGCTTTTAAAAGAAAATTTTGTGATTTTTACTGCATTAGAGATTCATTAAGATAAAAGAAACACTTTACTGTGCATTATCTATTCTAGATCATTTTTGTTAATTATTTTATACACCTGAGTGTGTCAGCATATATATAAAATCATATTACGTAAAATGTATATATATACAGCCAAATTCAGTGTAATGCCTAGCTGAAATGATGCACTACTCTCTCCTATATCTTTTAAGGCATTTGATGGTTGAAGATTTTTTCCATATATATATATGAAAATATTGTAATGCATAATGCTAATTGAAAAATAGATTAAAAAACATTCAAATCATCATTCTTCGTTTATTCACAAAGAGCATTGCTGATATATTTTAACGTTGTGAAGTAATGATTTGAATGTTGTTATATATATATATATAGTAAAAAAATCAGTCTATTATCTTTTTCTTTGTCAATGATTAATAAAATGGAGAGCAATTCGGGAATGCTTTGAAATTGATCAATGAAATATTTTCTTAAGATATATATTTTAGAAAAAATATTTTTTTAAGTTTGTTTCTTAATTTGAACTATAACTTCTACTTGTCGTAACACTTTATATTCCATATATATATACTAACTTTTTCTACGTTTTAAAAATGTCTAATAATCCATGTTAAGACTTCAGCAATCCCTAATCAGTGTAGTCTAATCAATGATTAATAAAACTTATTAATATACTTTCAGTAATCTTTCTTTGGCATTCTTTTTATTAACATATCCAGTTTGTTTTCATTTCAGCTATTTAAATCGTGTTGTTTTGATTCTAATATCCGCTTACTTATACAATTTAGATTGATTTTTAATATTCACATCTTGAGAATTTATAATAAAATGTTCATTTTTATATGTTCTTATATTAAATTATCAATGTAATATTATTGTAGCTACATATTTAAAAAGAAAAAAAAACTTTTTTTGTCAGCACATATGTATATTTCATATTTTAAATAAATAATTGAATGCTTTTGGGGTGAAAAGTCAAATGACATTTAATAGAATTGATTGATAATCAAGTGGTCTTTAATTTTTGAACTTTCCACTTTACCACTACATTAACAGTATGTAAAAAAAATGAAAATAATCTATTCAAATTTAATTTTATGATTATTTTTATTCATTATGGCCATCTATAATGATAAAATCACAATGTATTTCCAAGTACTAACTAATTTTAATTCATCACTATCCGTCTTTTTTTTTTTTTTATTAATAATTCAAATCATGACTTTTTACTTAACATCTATAAAGAGTTATTTTATCTCGAAATAATAAATAAATGCTAACTGATTTGTATAACTATATGTGATTCTAATTATAGTAAAGTCAGTAATTTCTCAAGGTATTCCTGTAAATCTTAATAATATAATCTCAGCATATTCTTATAATTTTACACAAAATATATAACTGTGTATATAATAAATGAATAACTTCTAATAAAACTTCATGTGTTTTGTATTTAATAAAATTAGCAAGTTATTTCTTATTTTGGGGTCACATTTGTTTGGATCAAACATTTGTCTCAGGATTAACAAAATACAATAATTAATATTCTAAAAAATTATTAATCTCAACAATTTTAAATTGATCTTTTCTTGATATCATTAGGGTAGCAAAAGGATTTAATTGTATCTAGTTATATCTCAATGAATTCAATATTAAAAATGGTACTAGTAAATAAACTTAAGAACATTATTAATCTCAACAATTTTAAATTGATCTATTCTTGATATCATTAGGGTAGCAAGAATTTTATTGTATCTAGTTATATCTCAATAAATTCAATATTAAAAATGGTACTAGTAAATAAACTTAAGAACATTATTTATTAAATAAAAGTGGAAATGAGACCATATTCATTATAAGATTTATAGATGATGATGATCATTTTTAAATTAATAACAAATAGCTATATACTAACAATATTTAACAATTAATTTACTAATTATAAAATTATTAATAAAAATACTGAAACAAATATAATTATGATAACAAGAAGTTCTGTCAAAAGATTATCAATAACAATGCACTGTTATACTTAATAAATACGTTTTATTTGAGTCTTATATAAATATCTACTTGAGTTATAAATACTTGAATTTATCAAAAACGTAATGTGACAGCAAAACACTCTATTGAAGAAGATTGAATAATGTTTATTTAAAACTTAAGCATTAACTGCAGATAAAATACAAGAATGTTTTATTCCATCCTTAAATATGCTAATAATTGTAATAACAATCGTAATACCAACAAACTCTTTTTATAGATATCAGATTTATGGTTAAGAAATAAATTTATATTTGCTTACATTTAATATATTAAGTATTATTTACTAAGGCTGTAACCTTTAGGAATAAGCGTCTGAAAAATTCGAAGGTAGGGACCTCTAAAGGTCTTAAACACAAGCTTACACTCCTTCTTCATAACGTAAGCTTGTGTTTAAGACCTTTAGAGGTTCCTACCTTCGAATTTTTCAGACGCTTATTCCTAAAGGTTACAGCCTTAGTAAATATTACTTAATATAATAATGTGCGTTTAATAAATTTTATAATTATAAATTAAGTATGTTTATGCAATGTGTCTTTGTAATTATAAAAAAAAAAAAAGTTGTTTCATATATATATATATATATATATATATATATAGAGAGAGAGAGAGAGAGAGAGAGAGAGAGAACAAATTAAATTATTACATAGATTTTTAGAACACTAAGATGGATTAAAAGATATATATATGAGATATTAAGACTATAACCAAGAGCCTAATAGTAATTACAGTCTGAATCTATTGATAAACCAAAGCCTTGAAATATGAGGAAGAATAAATGATTTTAAAGATATTAATGTATAGAATCTCCTCATAATTATTTGCATAGGAATAAAGTGCCTGTATTTTTTTAAATGTCCATTAAATCTTCACAGCAAAAACTATGGACTAGTAATGACTTAAATGAGAAAGTTATTAAATTCATTCCAGAATATGACAACCCTGAATTAAAGTTGAATGTAAAATAAGTACAGCTTCAGAAATAAATATTTGTATGAAACTCATAAAAACATTTCCTAATTTATTCAAGTTAATCTGTCATCACAATATGTATAGTTATTATATAAGTTCATTTAATTCTGCAACTTACAATGTTTAAATAGAATATTTAACTTCTTGTATTTATGTAAAAAAATAATATTTTTAGTTATACCTTTTTATGGGTCAAGCACATGTGTACAATTAACTTGTATATACAAGCATATAGACAAATTAACAATAAAGATTGCCAATTCCTCTACAAGATAAATGCTTAGCCAAAGCCAGCACTATAAATATCTCTGTCAGGAACCCCTCTCCACACCCCTGACCAAGGTTTCATGCTTTGGCACTCCTCAGAGAGGTGTCAGGGTATGCACTAGATCTAAAAATACCAACCCAAAGCCAAGCACTTATCTAAAAGTTATCTATTGAGAGGAAAATCTGAAATTTTCAGACATCTACAGGTATTCAAACCCAGCTATCCAACTCAAATAGCTATATAGGGCTGATAGATCTTCAGCCATACCATATATTAGTAGTCTTAACAATATAAAATTGCATAAGACTTATGGCAGAGACTATAAATAGTCAAAATAAGAGTCATAGATCACATGACCATATCTCTTAAGCTTGTAAGTTATAAACAATGAGGATTACCAATTCCTCTACAAGCTTTGTGATAAATGCTTATCCAGAGCCAGCACTTAAAATATCTCTGTCATGAAACCCTCCTCAAACCCCTGATAATGGTTTTGTGCTTTGGCACTCCTCAGAGAAGTGTCAGGGTAGGTTCAGACACTAGATCTAAAAATACCAACCCAAAGTCATAAATCTTAATGCAATTTTATATTGCTAAGATTACTAATATATGGTATGGCTGAAGATCTATCAGCCCCATATAGCTATTTGAATTGGATAGCTGGGTTCGAACACATGTAGATGTCTGAAAATTTCAGATTTTCCTCTCAATAGATAACTTTTAGATAAGTGCTTGGCTTTGGGTTGGTATTTTTAGATTTAGTGTCTGAACCTACCCTGACACCTCTCTTAGGAGTACCAAAGTATGAAACCATGGTCAGGGATTTAGGGAGGGGTTCCTGACAGAGATATTTTAAGTGCTGGCTCTGGCTAAGCATTTATCACAAAGCTTGTAGAAGAATTGGCAATCCTCATTGTTTATAACTTACAAGCTTAAGAGGTAGGGTCATGTGATCTATGACTCTTATTTTGACTAAATTAACAATGTTTTAGAATATAAAATCACTTTATGAATTAGTAATTTAAAACATTTTTAATGTTAATCAAATATATATATATATATATATATATATATATATATATATATATAAAATTCAGAAGATTTTAGACTCATATTCAAATAGAATCATTTGAAACTACTTCATATTAAATTCCTTGAATAAAAAAGGACATGTACACAGGAGAAGGAAATCTCAGCCAGTCGTGGTTCAGCTTGACTTTTCTGGAGCTTTTGACTGTGTCAGAATTGACATATTTCTTGGTGTACTGGATAGGCTCAAAGTGCCCAAGGCATACCTTCAGATTATAGAGAACCTCTTACAAAATCAGGAAGTTTTTCTCTCATTGGATGACCGAGTATCTCCAGGATTTAGGCCCTGTGTTTTTATCCCACAGGGCTCACCACTGAGCATCCTTCTCTTCACAGCCTAAGTGAACTCCCTACTTCTAAGCATCAAGGCTGCCCTCCCAGGGATAAGTCATTCTGGTGCTTGGAGAATGCATACACCACATCACATATATGGATGAGGTGGTGGTATTTCTCTCCTCTGGCAGGGAGCTTGCAAGACTTGAAGAGCTCCTAGACCAGTTTGCTCATGAAGTTGGTCTTGAGATCAATGAAGGCAAATTGGCAATGTGGTCCATTCTGACAGGGAAGCAAATCCCAGGCAGATTCAAAGCAGCCCCCTAGGGCTTCCTGGGATTCCATCTCCCCCCTCAGTCATGAGGAGAGACATGGAGAAAAAGCTATTCACCAAAATGGAGAAAACAGTTAACTCACTATCCAAAATTTACCTTTCCCTTTTGGGCAAGGTTGCCCTACTGAATTCGGTAGTACTTTCCAAAATCACATACTATCTGGCTGGCTTTTCATTCACCAGTGCCTTCATTAAAAGGATAAAGATGCTTTGTAGGAAACTATGTTGGGGGAAGGGGACCCCAATATTCAGCTTAAACATTTTACAGAAGCCTAAACCCTGAATGGACTGGCCTTACATGCCATTAAAGTCTTTCAAATTCAAAGGACATACAATATTCTGGTTAGGTTATTGAATTCTCATTCTGACATTGAGTTCCCGGTTCCCATAGAAAGGGTCAAATCTATCAATAGACTCCCACCCACACTGAGGAGACTTTGGATCCAATAACAGGTAACAGATGTCCTGTCATCCTCCAGCTTCCTATTCCAGTCAAAACTTACTTACTGGGACACATAACGACTAATGTTCAAGGAGAAAACATGTACCCCCATCTTGCTCTCAATTTCTATCTCCTGACTTGCCAAATAGACACAATTTTTCAGACTTGAGCCCAAGTATGTGGACTTCCTGCTCAAGGTCAACCTTAAGGCCCTTCCCACAGGGTCCTTTTTATTCCATCATAGAGGCTATAACATCGATACCTTGTGCCCAATGTGTGGGAAGCAAGAAGACACCACAGACTACATTCTGTTCCATTGTGATTGGTGGTATCATCTCTGAGGCATGGTTCTGAGGAAAATGTCTGTATCTGACCTTGAAAAGGGACTTTTTGACAAAATTTGGTTGGCTTCATTTATCAACTTCGGGATTTTGATTATACATTGCAAAGTATTGTTTGAAAGTGGGATAGACCACAATCCTGAGGATCTCCTTATAAATTTCATACAGAAGGCTAGGGAGATTGACAAGAGGACTTGCCCAGAACAGTTGGTGATTCAGACCTGGGATCAATTAAAAATATGTTTTGAGACATTCTGTTTCATTCTATGATGATGCCTCTGGCCTTACCAGGACTGATTCTCCCCCTATTGCTGTGATGACAAGGATGGGATGACCTACCTCCTAACCATCCTATTTGAACTGTATCCTGTAGACCAATTGCAGACAATGCTTGTTAACAGCAGCTCTAACTATTGCCTGTATACACAAGTATGTACCTTGCTCTATAAATGATTAAAATATATTTTGAAAGTAAAAAAGAGTTGAAAAAAGGAATAAAATATTATGTATTAAAATTTTTTTGTAAACATAATCTTGCTTAAATAACTCAGTCAGAATTATTATTTTAAACAAAAATTGTCACCCCCATATTTATCAATTAATAATTATATTGTGTAGTGGAAAGAATTATAAATTATCAATCACATTTATATTATAGTGTGCATTATAAGTTATATTTTATGAACTTCTGTTGATTAATGATTATTTAACAATCTAATTTATTATACTATTTAAGACTAATGTTTTATGTAAGTTAATTCTGGACATACACTGTGTATATGAATAAAATGTAACCAATAAGGAATGTGCAGGCACAGGTTCTTTTTAAAATTATTTACAGGGTAGTGAATATTTTCCTGAGGATTTAACAAATTTTAAATATTATTACTTGATTAATAATTCATAAATATTTCATATTAAACAATATCATATCATATATATATATATATATATATATATATATATGATATGATAATATATATATATATATATATATTATCATCATCAACCATTATGAATCCACTGCAGGATGAAGGTCTCTCCAAGTTCAATCCATCTTTTCCGATCTTTAGTTTCTCTTCTCCATATCACCCCTGCACACTTTCTTATTTCATCCATCCATCTCAGATGTGGTCTCTTTCTGCGTCTTTTACAATCTTTTGAAATCCAGTTTAAGATTTCAATTGTCCATCTATTATATATATATTGCAACCTCTCTGTCATAGGTTACATGTATAACTTTTGAAAATAAATACAAAAGGGTTATTGTGTTTTAAAAATTTGTAAAAAATTTGTTTATTTATTTATTTTTAAAGCAAATCATAATCATTGTTTGTAAGAAATGAAAATTTATTCTTTGATCATTTTTAAGGTAATAATTCAAAAATAGAATTAATTATTTTCAAAATATTAAGTGGCAATTAAAATAGAATAATAATAATAATAATAATAATAATAATAATAATAATAATAATAATAATAATAATAATAATAATAATAATAATAATAATAATAATAATAATAATAATAATAATAATAATAATAATAATAATAATAATAATAGTAGTAGTAGTAGTAGTAGTAGTAGTAGTAGTAACAACAACAATATAATGAATGCAAATAATTCAGACAATTCAATGGTTGCTATGGAAATTTCAAATATTGTTAGATAAAAAAAAGATAATCTGTATTAATTTTTGTTAAGTTTATATATATATCATGTATTAGCAATTGTGTCAATAAATTATATTCTTATATATTCAAATTTATAAACATATATATATTGAGAATATAAAAATTTAGTTGGAGTTAAGCTTCATCTTTCTGAAAATGTAGCTTTCTTCATGGAATTTCCTAATACAAAATAACACCTAATTATATCTACCAATGTTGCATCTTATTTGTGGGTGTGATGGCTCTTGATTGTTTGATAAATAAGGAAATTTAAATGTCAACTATGAATTACAAGAAATTACCAAGGAAGAGGAGTATGTACACATATTAGATAAATCTGGATTTTTTTTTTTTTTATAAAACATGACTACCAAAAAAAAACTTAATGTTTCTGGAAAAGTTTTCAAATTGAATAATTTATAAATTTGAACCCCTTATTATATTGATTTATAGAAACAACTTGTTTAGAGACTAAGAATTTTCAATTAGTAATTGATGATTTCCTAGCAACATCAAAAGGTAATGTTATCTTTGTTTATATCAATTTAATTTTTTATTTCTATTTTTTATCAAATTAATCATGCAGTTTTTAATTTTAATATTTTCTTGGCAGGAGTTAAGAAAGTGAATTTGCATTTTTCAGTCTCTACAGAGAAATTTTGCAAATCTTTTTTTTACAGCTTTAAAATTAACATATATCTTTTTTCTAATATTTTAATTTTAAATAAATTCAAAAGATATCATAATAATTAAAAAAGTAAGTCTTCAAAAGTTTTTAAACTCTACCATGATTGATACTTTATATAAGTTTGGTGATTTCAAACTTTGTGAGATTACTTCGGGGAAAAATTCTAATAGTCTACAAATTTGATTTTGTGGAAAGTTTATGATTATTTTTGTATGATAATTATTGGGAATCAAAATATATATTAACTATTTATTTTTTGAAATGTTTTTTTTTAAAAATATAAAACAATATATTCTTCTGTGTAATGTTACCATAGAGATTACATGGAAATACAAATGTCTAAAAATGATGTAACAGACTGTTATAACATTTAGTGATATAAAAAATTATGAAAATATTTTAAACTTTTAAAGCATAAATTGATAGATTTACTAGATATTAAAAATAATTTGTTCAGATTTTTAAAACAAATATCAAACAAAGAATATTTTGTTCATTATGCAAATTGAATCTGCTTAACCTGAAATTTGTTGACATAAAAGAGCTTTGTTTTGATTAAAATCTAATTTTTAAAATAATTCTGAAAATCAAATGTGATTTTTAAAAATGTATTTAATTTCTAAACAAAAATATCTATCTAATGAAGTCAAATTTAATATTTCTGATAAATAATATAAAGAGTTTAATATTAAAGTGAAAATTGAAAGTTTAAAATAAATGAGAACAAAAAAAATCTGTCTGAATATGGGAGAGTTAAAAATCCATGCAAATATTCACTTCAATTTATATATAGTTGCAACATGAAAAATAATGAATGAAACATCATTAACATGGCCATGACTATATCCAATAGAAACATTTTTTTTATGTTGCTAAATTAAAAGTCTTTATTTTGTCACATATAAAATATTATTTTCATTTAAAAGTAATATTTCTACATTATTTTTTATTTATCTGCAAAGCAAAGCAAATTAATAAAAAAGTAAGTTAGATTTCAAAATATATATAACAGAATCAAGAACATCCAAGTGATAAAAATATTAAATAATAAATGCTAATGATAGATAAAGGATCTAGTTAATAGAGTATAATGGAAAAATAATAAAACTTATCATCATTAGTGTTAGTATTCCATTATTTGCCACTATTTAATGCAATTCATTCTTGCATTTCAATTTTATAACTACATTATAAAACTTTAATGATGAATGTATAAGAAATATGTACAACTGTAGAAAGAGAACTGATTATCCTACTTTAAATTAAGTATAAAAAGTAATAATTATTAAAGTTTGCCATTAGCTTCTATTGTTTAGGATTTTGGTAATGTGCAACTGTTTCATTTATTATATATTTAAACTATTGTCCATTTTATTATTTTTAAATAATATATATAAGCACTTTAACACGCTGAAGAAAATGCTGTCAGTAGTAACAAAAACAATTAAATTAAATTAATCTAGGTCTAGTACTTTCAAACTTTTCCTCATATTCATGGCCAAAATACATTATAAACCATTTCTGTAATATTACTAAATAATAAAGTATGCAAATGGGTATGTAAATTAATTAATTTGTCCATTTTCTTGAAACAGCAAAACACATGTCACTACTATTGATCACGTTGTTGTCATTGATAATAAAATATGCATCTTTTAAAAAACAAAAATCTCTTGGTAATAAAAATATTTTTTTCCAAAATCTTAGTGAGAATTAATTATTTTCTGATGTCATTAATTGAATATAGTGATATACACAATATTTAAAAGCTAAATTGATAGTTTAAGTCCAATATTTGTATTCTATTTTATATGTTATTTTCTGTTAATTCTACACATGCACTCTGAAATATCAACTCTAAACACACACTTTGAAATAAATATGAAGATGTTTAAAATCAAAAAATGTATTAAACTTTTACTTTTATTAGTTGCTATTGTTTCCTAATTTGGAAGATATATACTGTGAAAATAATTGGAGGAGAAAAACATTTTTGTATCATGGGTTGTGTGGACTGAAACAGCAGCTATTTTCTAGCCCAGGTACTTATCTAGAAAAATCTATTAGCGGTTTTACAGAGATATTCCAGAATTGTTAATTCATTTTTTAAAAAGAAAATGAAGTAAATAATACTATTATACAAGAAAAATATAATAATAAAAAAATTATCACAGGCAACATCTTGTATGTGAAATATTTTTATCAGCTCCAAATTGTTAAATTTTTAAAATTTTAAATCAAATTTAAAACTTTTTTTTCTCTTTATAAATAGTAAATAAATAATTTGTTAAAAACTTAATTAATTGTAAACTTACAATTATTAAAAATAATACATAGGACAACTAATAATAAATACTATGACGAAGTTTTGTTATTTAGATTTTTTCAAAAAATAATGTTTTATATTAATTATTACAGTATTAATTAAAATGAAATTTGGAAGATAATTTATGTATTTTTAAAATCATTTAAATCTAATTTTTGTCTTATGCTCATTTAAAAAATATCTTTTAATTCTAAGCAGTTAATTTAAATAATGAATGAATCCTTTGTGATGCACACATCAGTGTTGCTTCAATTTCATTTTCTTCTCTCTTGCTTTCAGTCTATTTTTCTATTTATACACGCACGCGCGCATACTTATATATGCATAATAAAAAAGGAGAAACTACAAAAATGAGAACTTTTTTTTTAAAATTCACATGTAATATAAAATTGAAATAGTAGAGCAAAAATACCATAGTATCTTAGACCAGACGACAATTTCCAGTTGCACGATCAAATCTCCTAACTAATAGTATCATTATCAGATGATTTGTTTAATCTGACAGAAAAACTTAGCAAAGTATAAACTATGTGCTGTGAATGATGAACAATCTTCCACGGTTTCCAATTAAGTTTCCTTTCCTTGAACTAATTAATAAACAGAAAGAGAAACATTTATCTTATAATCTTTTTTCTGCATTGTAGTGTTAAAAAAGAAGATGCCAATAGTATAATTACTGCTTTTGCAGAACAAATCTAAAATTTAAATTCTTCCTGTTCATTGATCTAATTTAAAAAGCATTTAATTCGTAATAGATTGTTCTAAATTTTAATCCGTTCCAGTATGGATTTTTATTTTTTGATAAATAAATCTCCTGGCACGATGCATTCTTAAAAATTTGTCATTGTTATTGAATAAAATATCGGACAATCAACATATGCAAGGTTATGGCTATTAGTAGCTACTATCTATTTCAATTCTCAACATTTAAAAACAGCAATCGCTTAGTCTGCGAGAGAGACAGAGAGAGCATTTGTAAATGAAAAATGCAATAATATAAAGCATATTCATCCAGGCTAGAAGTCTAAGTAATAGAAATATATATATATACATTCAATCAAAATGTTATGACCCCCCCCTCGCGCGCCTATTATTCTTTATGCAGCACGAATGCGAGCATTTTATTTCATTGCAATAGATTCTGAATTTTGCTAATTCGAAAAAAACGAAACAAAAAAAAAAAGTCAAGCGCTGTTAGCCGAGAGGTCAGCGCAGCCGCCTTGCAAGCAAGCAGTTGGTTGCAGAGGATTGTTGCAGGTTCGCGTCCCGGCCGATGCTATGACATATGAAAAAAAAAAAAGGCACAAAATTCTCTCATTGTTTTAAATGGTTAATGCTCAAAATTTTAATTAACAATTAAATAAATTTATCAAGAGTTAAATCACGACAAATGAAAAATGAGTGCTAAGATATAAAACTGCTCTAACGTAAAAAAAATACAGATTAATTTTCTTTCATCACATAATATATTTAATATCAAGTAATTTTGATTTACATTGCGCCATCCATAAAAATTATATATAATTTTCAATTATATTTATGTATTGTGAAGATTGTCGTGCTGTAGTTAGAGCACAAATGACATGGACTATGCAAAATTTGATTTTATTAGTTTAGGTCTATTAAGATATAGGATTATTTAAAAAATAGATGTGTTAGTAAAATGTTATCTATGACTTTTAGAAGATCTGGTGAGTAATGCTTTTCCATTTTCTTTCTTCTATGATTGGAGAGCTCTTTGAGCTACATATGGACCAGTTAAAGATATATATAACTTTCGAGAGCCAAAATAAACTACTAAAATCATCTTTATTAAATTTAGATATCAGATTTGCATTATGTCATCATTTAACTGCTACAACATATAAAAAGCTTGTTATAATTTTACTTTGATTTTCCAAAAAGTGTTATATATTAACTGATTGTTTTGAATGCACTATTGCATATATATATATATATATATGTGTGTGTGTGTGTGCGCGCGCGCGTGTAATTTTCAGTAATGACAAAATAACAATGCTGTCAAATTACTTCAATTCCATCCATATTAGACTGCATAACATGTATAAATGATCATTTAAACTTGCAGCCTTAGACATTTATAGAGATAGCTAATATAACAAGTACTTTTGACAAAGATGAAATCAGATTCAAACCAGATATAAAACATAGCTTTTTACATGACTTAGAATAGTGCCTGGAAGAATTCATTTGAGCTTTTTTTAAACCCCATATAAGTATACAGCTATTACTCAAACATGTGCAATATTATTAACTACTTACATCATTTTTCAACATTATATATGTAATTTATGAATAGGACAATTCAATTGTTTATCAGCATATCACTTAATCATTCATATCTATAAATTACCTATATAATGTTGTAAAATACTGGCATTTAATATTTTACATAGTTGACAAGTTATAGGGGTTTTATCAAAATGATTAGAAATAAACTCTTCCATTTGAGTATAAAGTATAAGTTATATAAAATGACACTGTGTTTATATCTGATGTACAACTGATTTTACTTTTGTCAAAAATATGTTTTAAATTAGTGACCTTTAAAAATATATGAGGCTATAAGTGTAAATATTAATTTTACCTATCCTGGTGATTTATCAAAACAGAAGTACTGAAATATAAGTTAAGAGCTTCTGTTAAATTATTAAAACTGGAAATTACATATATAATGTTGGAACATGCTGTATTTAATAATATTATGTATATACTCCAATAATTTTAAAAATCCTGCAAATAAAATACAGGTATTAAATATTTAAAACTGAGAATATATAATATTTATAGAAAAGTAAACCTGAAGTATCTAGCAGAACAATAATTTGTAAGAATTCCCTCTTTTGTAACAACATTAATTTATTTATTGGACAAAACAATAACCTCTTTTAATTAATTTCCATGTTGTTATATAGATAATAAATCAAACACTGATTCGTTAAGAGTTGAAAATTTACATAAGCTCAATCTTCATACAGAACCAATCAAACCTACTAACAGTATCAAGTAACAATGAAGATGTAAATTTTAATAATTTTAAAAACCCTATAAATAAACAATAACAGTTTAATATATAGCACTGAGAATATACAATAATAGTTATGAAAAAATAAATTTTGAATATATGTACTGTAATTATAATTCACAAATCAGATTTACTAGAATCATTTTTAATTGATATTTATTATCCTTTTATCTTTTTTTTTTCTAATTTTATAAACATTTTTATTTATGTAATTGCAAAGAAATAGAGAGAAAGAAAATACACTTTTTTTATATAAAATTATTGCAAAAAGAAATGGTTAAGATAATAAAATAGTCTATAATAATAAAGTTAATATTAAAGATGGGTACAGCTGTTTGGTTCCATAGGTTTTATAAGTAAATGAAAGATTTGATTGATTTGAATTATTGATTTCCTAGTAAGAAAAACATAAAAATGTCACATAAAATTCTACAAAAATATTTTTAAGATAATTATTTAATTTCACTAATATATTTATTTTAAGGTTCACATGATCACTATTTCATATGCTTACATATGCTGTTAATAAGAATACAAACTCTCCATACAGTAGTGCCACCAAGTGCCTACTCATTCAACATTTCCAGACTAGTTTCTAGCTTGTAGCTTTCATCAGTTAGAAGCCTTGGGTTTGAGAGCACTGCACTTGGATCTTAGAGTCTAATGCAACCCTCCAGCAGCCACCTTTTACCTATTTGGTTAACTATAAAGCTAGAAGCTCAAGATGAAAACACTAAAAGGTTTCCAATCCAACCTGAGAGCTTGCAACCCTCCAGCAGCCATCTGTTACCTATTTGGATAACTATAAAGTGAGTAGCCCAAGACAAAAATACCATAAAATTTCCAATCCAAGCTCAGCTTAGGTTGAAATCATTATGGTATTTTCATCTTGGGCTCCTAGCCTTATAGTTAGCCAAGTAGATAAAAGGTGGCTGCTGGAGGGTTGCATTAAATCCTAATATCTAGGTGCACTGATCTCAAATCCAAGGCTCCTCACTGGAGATGTTGGATGAATAGGCACTAGATTAATATTTTATGCACAATCTTTCCTGCATCTATTGATTACAAAAGCTTGCACTTGGTGGCACTACTCCATGGAGAGTTTGGTATTCTTATTTTAATATTGACGATTTCTGAACATTTTCATTAATCATAATAAATTAATAAATCAGAATGAATCATGAAAGTGTTAACAAAATTAATATTTAATAACTAAACATGCAGGTGAATATATAAAAAAAAAATATTCCTCTTTTATTTTTTTAAAAAACTTTCATATGAGCTTTTAAATATTTTTATCAAGCATCATAAAAAACTTTAGGTGGAAATACATCTTTACTAAGTTTTAAAATATTTTATTTCAGAGATTGTAACCCTTAAAAAGTAAAGTTATTCATTAAGTTATTAAAGCTCTTGAGAGAATTTAGCCACATTTTAAAATTTTTAATATTCATTTTCCAGCAATTGGTTAGTCTATTTCTCACATTAACAAATTATTAATTCCACTTTACATTTGCTAAGGTTTTACATTTTTATATTAACAGTTAAATAAATGCAGAAGCAAATTGAAAACTTAAATCCAAACTTGAGACAAAAATAAAGTAAAATGCTGAACGAATAAAAAATTTTGAATTTATGCAGTGAAATTTCCAAACATTACTTATAACGTAAGGAATTCCTTTCTTTAATTTTAGCAAGATGGTATTTGAATATGTAAAAAAATGTTAGAGAATAACAGATAGAATCAACCTCGATGTGAATCCTTATCTGTACGTAATATTTAACACATATAATTTGATTAATGGAATTCTGACATATCTCTCACAGAAAAACTAGCTTTGTGACCTTTGAACAGCACACGAAGTGTGGATTTTTTGATATGAATTATTTAACAATTTAAATAAAAATCTATATAAAAAATAGAAAAATAACTAAAATAATATTAGCAATTCTATTTTTCATAATTTTCACAGAAAATTAATAAAAAAAAATCAATAACATGAGATAGGTAGTATATCAATAATTTAAAAATAATTTAAGTTAATAGAAACTGAAACAACAATTCTTCCCCATCATTTATTCAGCATATAATTAAATTTTTAGCTAAATAATTTTCACATATACTATTTTTTATAAATGTTTCTTTCTTAAGTATTAATAATAAAATTTATCAACACATCTTAAGTTATTATTTTAAGATGCGTGTTTGCTGGTCTACAAATAAAACATAAAATATAAATAAGCATATTTATATTTGATATGCTATATTTTAGCATGTGTGGCAATTAGATATGAATGCACATTTGTGTGTGTATATATAACATTCGAGTAAATCTGCTTTTAGTTTTGCTTTCTTTTATTACTTGTGGACTTACTTCAATTAACTCTTTTACAAGCAAATAAAATAAGAGTTAAAAACAAAAAATAAATAAATTTAATACTATTATTATCTCACTGAAATATTTTTTTACAACGAGCACAAACCCTATTGTATATATATTAATAAAGTATAAACTCATTTGGTACTGACATATTAGACATTACCCATGTTAACGATTGCAAAATATATCTTTTTCGAGTGGGGGAAGAGTGTGTTTTCAACGGTAGAATGCTGTGTTAAAAAGTCATATTTTCAAAAATCCGAAAAGTATAAATTTGTGTACAAAAATAATACACATTACGATACTAAATAAAAACAGGTAGTTGAGGCAACTTTTTAATAAGGCAGTACGCAAACACTCCCCCTCACTGAAAATAGGTACGGCATTCTGCTGTCGCAAACATGGGGCAGCAGGTCTATTTGTTGAAAAAAAAAAAACTCTTACGGTATTCTATTATAAACTATAAATATAAAAATAAACTATTATATTTTTTTTTCCTATTCTGAATGGAAAACTTTATAATTACATGGCAATAATTAATATTTTAGCAATTATTGTTTACCAGCTTCATTTTCAATTGTTCAAATTTTTCTTGATTTTTAAAAAAAATTAAATTGTGAAGTTTACCCATGACTCAAATGTCAGTTATTATGAGAATATTTTCTTCTTTAAAAAAATATTATGCTTTATCTTTATATATAATTTGATATAATTTATTATATATTATATGGTCAATTCATGGTAATATAAGATATGTGTGATTATATTAATTTATATTTTTTTTTAAAAAAAGGACCAAGCGTGTGTTAATTATTTATAGAACTTAAAGTAATAAGAAAGTTTGCGGGATGATGTGGAGAAGAGAAGCTAAAGATCGGAGAAGATAGATTGAACTTAGAGAGACCTTCATTCTGCAGTGGATTGATAATGATTGATGATGATGATGATGAATTATTTAAACATCTCGATTTTATATCGTGTTATAATTTAGAAACTTTTAACATCTTTGGAAATAATTTCCAGAAATTAACATTTAACCTTTCGTCAATTATTTTTTCACCACCAAAAGAAGCCATTGTTTTCCTTTTCATTTTATTTTCAAATAAAATAAAAAACTATTTTGCATCAAACATTATTTTCTCTTCATAGGTTTTTGAAAAACATAAGTTTAAAAATGGGTGCAAACTAAAATCAAAATATTAATTTTGTACATAAATAAAAACAGTAAGAAATAATAGACAATAGATCAAAGAACAGCTATCTGTTAGTGACAAACAAAAAGAAGTGTTGATAGGAGACTGGTCTGGATTGACTTCATGCAAGTATTTATTTCAATAATTTCTATATAAAAGTTATTACAATGAAATAAAACTAAAATGTAAAAATTACATAGTTAAGGAGAAATAAGTACTTTAATTAGATATTCCTCACTTATATAGTTATCAAAGATTGAAAAAGTGGGAAAAATTATACTAAAGTGATTACACACATTCAAGAATTGTAATTTCCAGAAAGTAGATTTCTGGTGTATTTTATAATATGGGAAAACTTTATTAGAATATTTCAATAAGAAAAAGAAATTCCATAAAAAAGGCAATAATGTATTATGGATAATATGATCATCTGTTACTTTAATATGATATCTTTTTAATCTTTAGTTCAATAAAATATGTAATTTAAATTAGTAGTTTAAAAAATATATAATGCTTAGATAATCATATCTTGTGATATTTAAACACAAAATTGTTTAGCTTAAAACTAAGGATTATTATTTTATATAAATTCTTAACTTAGAATGTCTAAATTTTAATATCCTGTAAAATATAAATTTTAAATCCATTGAGAAGAAATGAATTATCAGCAATAATATTTTGTTTAATTTGTTAAACTTTAACACTGTATTTTCCCATGGTAAAAGAAAATTCTAAGAATGTTACCATTATATAAATTTTGATTTTATTTTATTACAAATGTATATTTTAATTAACACAACCTATGCACTTGTGTAAATAAAATAATGTACCTATGTAAATGTTTAATTAAATAGATATTTATTTAGATTGGAATTCAAGTGTAATGAAATAATAATAACAATTTAATGTTTCATATTCTTCTAAAGTTCAACTTTATTTTTAATTTAAAAAAAAAAACAGTCATTCATTATCATTGTTCTCTGATGTTTAGCTTTTCTTCTCCATATCACCCTGCACACTTTCTTATATAATCCATCCATTTCACATGTGGTCTCTTTTTGGATCTTTTACAATCTCTTGGAATCCAGTTTAAGATTTCAATTGTCCATCTATTATCATCTCTTCTACCAATATGTCCAGTCAAACATCACTTCAGTCATTTAATTTTTTTCAATGAAGTCAGTAATACCTGTTTGTTCTCTTATCCATATATTGCTTTTTCGATATCTTCTTGATATCCTGACATGCATCTCTCCATACTACTTTGAGAGGTCTGAAGTCTCTGTATTGCTCTTTTATTTAGTATCCATAGTAAAAACTGGTAAAACACATTTACTAAAAACCATTCTTTACAAATATATAGGCATATTTCCTTTTATTATCAAGATATTTATACCAAAAGCACTCCAAACAAGTTTAATTTTATGATTAATTTCATCCATTATGTTTCCATCTGTAGTAATAATCTGACTAAGATATTTGTAGTTGTAAACTTTCTTCCAGCTCATAATAATCAATCATTACTGTCATCTTTTGAGAAAATCAATTAAATATTACTTTAGACTATTTAACATTTATCTTTAGTCCTACTTTCTTACTTTCATCTTATAACTCCTGCAACATTTCCTGAAGCTCTAATGCATTATTTGCAAAAACTACTACATCAATTTCAAAATCTAAATGTCTTAAAATAATCTTCATTTACTTTAACTCCTTTAGCTTCCCATTTTAATCCACAAAATACTTGTTGCTGCACTGCTGTAAAAAGTTTTAGAGATATGGAATCACCCTGTCTTACACCCTTCTCAATGTTGATTTTCCAAGTATCATTCTGTAATCTAATTGTTGCCATTACATTTTTATAAATATTCTTCAGAATATGACAATATCCTGTGTCTATACCTTGATGATCCAATTATTTAATCACTGAAGAAATGTTTATAGAATCAAATGCCTTTTCATAATATACAAAACCAAAGCAAACTGTCAACTCATATTCATTGGTACTTTCTATAAGTTCTCTCAATACTTGGATATGATTTACTGTACTGAAAACACTTTTAAATCCAGCTTGTTCTTTCATAGACAAGGTGTAATTATCTTGGTAAAAAAATTGTATAAAACTTATAAAAGGCTGATAGGTCTGTAATTTTTAATATCTTTTTATCACCTTTTTTAAATATTAGTATTAATACTGCCTTCTTCCAATCATCTGGTACATTTTTATCATTTAGATATTTTGTATATAACTTTGCTAAAAAAAATTCTATTTCTTCACCTGCTTTTTTTAATATATCAATTATAATTCCATCATTACCTAGAGTTTTTCCTTTCTTCAAAAATTTAATTACACTTCTTCATTTAAAATCCTGGGCAATTCAGAAGATATAATAGATGTAGAAGGTACTTGTTTTTATTACTATATAATTCTTGATATAAATGTTCTACCCATTTCACGATGACATCTCTCTTTTTAGAAATAGTTCCATCTTTTTTTCTTATTGCAGATAGAAATTTCATACCAATACCAAAATGTTGTTTTACACTCTTGAGACTTTTATTTTCTTCTACAGATTTTCTTGATAGTTCACAATTATATTTCCTTATATAATTATCAATTCTTTGCTGCACCATTTTATAAAATTAGAGATATTCAATCCTTTTAAATGCATCATTTTTATATATCTCAATATTCCTTCTTTTTTTCCATAAATTCTCTAGTCTCAGTAGAAATTTTATTGGTCAATTGCTGCATTTTTCTACCAGCTATTTTTGTTGGCATTTTTAAAAGTATATCAATTGTTTTCTTATTAATTTCATTCAAATCTGAATCATCTGCTAATACATGAAACCAATTTACAAGTTCTAATTTAAATTCATTAAAATGTTTCTGAAGATTAGGAATATCAACTGTAAATGTTGTTTTTCTTAACAATTTTTGTTTTTCTAGCTTAGCATTAATATGTATCTTACATCTTACTAATTGATGATCACTTCCTGTATTAAATTTATTAAGAACATCACAATTTTCAAATATATATTTTCTGTTAGTCAAAATATGATACAATTCTGCTGTAACTTCATTTGTATGCTTTCCTGTCCATTTTCTTTTAACATTTTTCTTAAAAAAGAATTCATAATACAAAGTTTTTCATTTACTGCAAACCCCATAAGTCTATGTCCTCTCTCATTTTTATTACCATGACCAAAATTACCTAAAGCACTTTCATCTTTCATTTGTTTACCAATTCTAGCATTAAAGACTCTGATATCAATTTTAAAATATTGTTTACTCTGATCAAAAGCCTTTTGTACATCCACATAAAAATCTTCTAGTACTTCATCACTATGACAACTTGCTGGGGCATAAACCTGAATTATCTGCATTTGGTATTTGCTATTAAGGTGAATAATTAATCTTGCAACTCTGTCCGATATGCCATCAATCTCCACAATGTTGTTCTTCCACTTTTTGTTTATAAAGAATCCTACTCCACTTGTACTTCCAATACCTGTGCATTTATAGTAGAGACATGTCCACTTTTTAAATCAATTGTCTCTTCACCTTTTATTCTAACTTCACAAAGTCCAATAATGTCCCATTTAATATAAGACAGTTCTTCTAATTTTTGCAATCTTCCTTCATTTGACAGTGATTTGCAGTTTAAGTACCTAAATAAAAAGTCATCATCAAATGGTAGCCTAGGTACATAACCAGGGGTTTCTTAGCACTCTTTGTCTTTGTCCACCAACCACTGCCTTGGTTGGTGACTTTAAAGCCTCCTGTAAATAAGGGCCATGATTTATTTTTGTCTATTGTGATTGTATATATCTATTATAAAAATATTTTTCATTTACACATACACTCATTCTGCCTTATCAGGCAACTGAGAAGGAAGATCATGGTAAGATATAATATGTTGGACTATTTCCATCATTTATGAGTGAATATTGAATGTATAGAAAATTTTTAAACTTTATTTAAACTTTTCAAATGCAAACAACTTGTTAGTAATAACACACAAATAGACAATACAGGTTAGTAATTACACAACGTTTCGAGTAGTATTATTCTCCACTCTTCTTCAGGTGTTGCTGGCCTATATGCACAGTGACAATATTCGCTTAGAAGTTGAACTCGCACCTTTAGATTCCTGTATATTGAATTTAAGGCAAATGCTCTACCAACTGAGCTATTCTGTCAAAGGCAACATATAGTAGAAATTTGATATATTTATACTTGAGGGTTGGTTCAAATCCTCCTGAGTCCTTCAATTTTTTTTTAACAAGTCTAATTATTTTTATTATTATTTTTTCCTAAGAGCAAGATTAATTAGAGGCTTCCATACATTGTGTATTGCCACACTGGGTTGACTTATAGGATTATTTACCATTGTCATATGAGCAGCTTCCTTGAATTTTCTTCTATGCATTTTTTCCTCTTTATCCAATATCTTTGTATTTTCCCACTTAAACATATGGGCATTAGTACATACATGATCTGCTATGGTAGACACATCCATTTTTTCTCTTTTAACCATTAGTTTGTGTTCCTTCAATCGTTGTTCAACAGGCCAACAGGTCTCACCAATGTATTTTCTTCCACATTCACATGGTATCTCATAGATGCAGTTTTTGTTTTTCAGCATTTCCAATTTAGGTTTAGTGGAAGTAAGCATTCCTTGAAGTGTGGTATGGCTTTGGAAAGCAGTTCTAATATTATATTGACTGCAAAATCTTTTTAGTTTGTCCGCCATTCCTGGTATGTATGGATACACCACCATACCAATAACTGTTTCCTCTTTTGGTGTCTTTTTCTGTTGTCTATTGAAGGTTTTTCTGCTGACTGCTGATGGATAACCATTCTTCATAAGCATTTGTTCTATGTGAATCTTTTCTTTTTCCAAATCACTGGTTTCTGAACAAACCTCCTTTGCTCTGTTCCATAGTGATAGTACAATTCCTTGTTTAGTGCTTCTTGTATGATTGGATGTATATGCCAAGTATTTTCCAGTGTGTGTTGGTTTCCTATATAGTGATGTTTTTACTTTGCCCTGAGGGGGTCTTGTCAAAAGAACATCCAAGAATGCCAATTTTTGTTCTTGTTCTGCTTCCATCGTGAAATTAATTGTAGGAGATATGTTGTTAATGTGCATCCAGAAAGACTGTAATTTTACCTTGCCATGTGGCCATACTACAAATGTATCATCAACATATTGAAGCCACACTTTAGGTGGACATGGAGTAGTATTTATGGATGTTGTTTCAAGTTCTTCCATGTAAATGTTGCTGAGCAATGGTGACAGTGATGATCCCATGGCCATCCCTCAATTTTGTTGGAAGAATTCTGAGTTTTATTGAAAGTATGTTGTTGTTACACAGAATGTTAATAACTCCATTATACTATCAATAGGTAGAACTGTTCTACTTTGTAGACTGTTATCGCCATATAACCTTTTCCTTACAATAGAGAATGCTTCATCACATGGTACATTTGTAAACAGACTTTCCACATCAAAGCTTACTAATATGTCAGTTCTTTCCATTTTCATGTTCCTGACTAATTCTACAAAGTGCTTAGAGTCCCTGACGAAAGATGGTGTTCTATATGCCAATGGACTAAGAACTTCAAGAAGAAATCTTGACAAATTTTGACAGGGTGAATTTCTAGAACTAACAATAGGTCTTAATGGAACATTCTCTTTATGGATTTTAGGCAGTCCATACAGGTGAGGAATCTTGCTGAAATACGAAGTTAATTTTCTTTTTTCTGAATCACTGAAATACCTGTAATGCTTCCGGAGTAATGCTTATAGTTTTACCTCTGTATTTGGAATTGGATTTTTTGCTACTTTTTTGTATTGGCCTGCTGTGAGAAGTCCTTGAATTTTGTTATCATAATCAGTTTTATCCATTACAACTGTAGTGTTACCTTTGTCAGCAGGAAGAATGATTATAGATGCATCCTGTTTGAGAGATTTAATAGCTCTCCTCTCATCACATGAAATGTTTGATTTCTGCTTGTGCACTTGATATCTTTCCAGTGTTCGTTTCACTCTCCAGCGTAACTCCGCTGCTTCCTCTAGATTCAAATTTTGCGTCACCTCATCAGTCGTGGCCATTATATCCAATAGTGGAACAGTAGATGGTGTAATGGTGAAATTCAAACCTTTTTCCAGAACTGATAATTCACAATCGGTAAGTTGTTTAGAACTAAGATTTTTCACTGATGATGAGGATAGACTAGTTGCAGTATTACTTTTGACTTGCCCATGTAGATTTACAAGCTTCTTCTTCTGTAGTTCTTTTATCCTTCCATGTAACTTACAATATGATCTGTTCACTGCTTGACAAATTCTTGAGAAATCTTCATCTGTAACTTTGTTTTGTAGAAACGATTCCACATTTCTAATAGATTGCAAGGTTTGATGCTTGATAAACCGCTAAACCTTTATACTCTCTCTCAATAAAGCCTCATTTGCTCTCTGAATAATTTTTTCAGCTCTCTTGGAGGAAATAGAAGGTTTTAACTGCAAACCCTTAGGGATAATCCCTTCTGATTTACATTTACATAAGAAAGTTAAATGATTTTCTACTTTAGCCAGTTTTAGACATAATTTTTCATAATGTCTAAATTTCAACATAGCATCGGGTCCATACCGAGTACTTAGTATTTGTCTGAAGGTTTGTAATGATGGTATATTATAAGATGTAATATGTTGGACAATTTCCATCATTTATGAGTGAATATTGAATGTATAGAAAATTTTTAAACTTTATTTAAACTTTTCAAATACAAACAACTTGTTAGTAATAACACACAAATAGACAATACAGGTTAGTAATTACACAACATTTCGAGTAGTATTATTCTCCACTCTTCTTCAGGTGTTGCTGGCCTATATGCACAGTGAAAATATTTGCTTAGAAGTTGAACTCACATCTTTAGATTCTTGTATATTGAATTTAAGGCAAATGCTCTACCAACTGAACTATTCTGTCAAAGACAACATATAGTAGAAATTTGATATATTTATACTTGAGGGTTGGTTCAAATCCTCCTGAGTCCTTCAATTTTTTTTTTTAACAAGTCTAATTATTTTTATTTTTATTTTTTTCTAAGAGCAAGATTAATTAGAGGCTTCCATACATTGTGTATTGCCACACTGGGTTGACTTATAGGATTATTTACCATTGTCATATGAGCAGCTTCCTTGAATTTTCTTCTATGCATTTTTTCCTCTTTATCCAATATCTTTGTATTTTCCCACTTAAACATATGGTCATTAGTACATACATGATCTGCTATGGTAGACACATCCGTTTTTTCTCTTTTAACCATTAGTTTGTGTTCCTTCAATCGTTGTTCAACAGGCCGACAGGTCTCACCAATGTATTTTCTTTCACATTCACATGGTATCTCATAGATGCAGTTTTTGTTTTTCAACATTTCCAATTTAGGCTTAGTGGAAGTAAGCATTCCTCGAAGTGTAGTATGGCTTTGGAAAGCAGTTCTAATATTATATTGACTGCAGATTCTTTTTAGTTTGTCCACCATTCCTGGTATGTATGGATACACCACCATACCAATAACTGTTTCCTCTTTTGGTGTCTTTTTCTGTTGTCTATTGAAGGTTTTTCTGATGACTGCTGATGGATAACCATTCTTCATAAGCATTTGTTCTATGTGAATCTTTTCTTTTTCCAAATCACTGGTTTCTGAACAAACCTCCTTCGCTCTGTTCCATAGTGATAGTACAATTCCTTGTTTAGTGCTTCTTGTATGATTGGATGTATATGCCAAGTATTTTCCAGTGTGTGTTGGTTTCCTATATACTGATGTTTTTACTTTGCCCTGAGGGAGTCTTGTCACAAGAACATCCAAGAATGCCAATTTTTGTTCTTGTTCTGCTTCCATCGTGAAATTAATTGTAGGAGATATGTTGTTAATGTGCATCCAGAAAGACTGTAATTTTACCTTGCCATGTGGCCATACTACAAATGTATCATCAACATATCGAAGCCACACTTTAGGCGGACATGGAGAAGTATTTATGGCTGTTGTTTCAAGTTCTTCCATGTAAATGTTGCTGAGCAATGGTGACAGTGATGATCCCATGGCCATCCCTCGATTTTGTTGGAAGAATTCTGAGTTATATTGAAAGTATGTTGTTGTTACACAGAATATTAATAACTCCATTATACCCATCAATAGGTAGAACTGTTCTACTTTGTAGACTGTTATCGCCATATAACCTTTTCCTTGCAATAGAAAATGCTTCGTCACATGGTACATTTGTAAACAGACTTTCCACATCAAAGCTTACTAATATGTCAGTTCTTTTCATTTTCATGTTCCTGACTAATTCTACAAAGTGCTTAGAGTCCCTGACGAAAGATGGTGTTCTATATGCCAATGGACTAAGAACTTCGAGAAGAAATCTTGACAAATTTTGACAGGGTGAATTTCTAGAACTAACAATAGGTCTTAATGGAACATTCTCTTTATGGATTTTAGGCAGTCCATACAGGTGAGGAATCTTGCTGAAATACGAAGTTAATTTTCTTTTTTCTGAATCACTGAAATACCTGCGATGCTTCCGGAGTAATGCTTGTAGTTTTACCTCTGTATTTGGAATTGGATTTTTTGCTACTTTTTTTGTATTGGCCTGCTGTGAGAAGTCCTTGAATTTTGTTATCGTAATCAGTTTTATCCATTACAACTGTAGTGTTACCTTTGTCAGCAGGAAGAATGATTATAGATGCATCCTGTTTAAGAGATTTAATAGCTCTCCTCTCATCACATGAAATGTTTGATTTCTGCTTGTGCACTTGATGTCTTTCCAGTGTTCATTTCACTCTCCAGCGTAACTCTGCTGCTTCCTCTAGATTCAAATTTTGTGTCACCTCATCAGTCGTGGCCATTATATCCAATAGTGGAACAGTAGATGGTGTAATGGTGAAATTCAAATCTTTTTCCAGAACTGATAATTCACAATCGGTAAGTTGTTTAGAACTAAGATTTTTCACTGATGACGAGGATAGACTAGTTGCAGTATTACTTTTGACTTGCCCATGTAGATTTACAAGCTTCTTCTTCTGTAGTTCTTTTATCCTTCCATGTAACTTACAATATGATCTGTTCACTGCTTGACAAATTCTTGAGAACTCTTCATCTGTAACTTTGTTTTGTAGAAACGATTCCACATTTCTAATAGATTGCAAGGTTTGATGCTTGATAAACCGCTGAACCTCAGAGGTAAAAAGCCAATAAACTCACCACACTGGTAATGCATGTTGGTGAGCAGCACATCCATGTTTGTATACTATATGAATAATCACATAGTAATAACAGCTGCAACAACAAGACCCTGCTCAGTTCCTTTAAGGCCTTCAAGAGGAATCAAAGGGTTTCCTTTCAGTTAATAGCAAACTCTTTTCTGCAGCCTTAAAAACAGTAGTATTGTATAATTACAGTGAAAGAATATTATTAAAACTGTATTATTGTAAATGAATTACTATTTATCTTGATGTGAGATAATGGAATGAATCATTAAAAATTTTACATGTATTTTTGAACATTGAAATAATTATTATTTAAAAATTATTTACTTATTTCAAATAAATAAAAAAGTATTCTAAAGCATTTGAAAAGTTTTTGAATGACATTTCCAATGTGAAAATAATCAAAAAAGTTATTTTTAAAATTCATTTTAAAATTCCATGGTTTGTTAACTTTGTGACCTGACATAAATGATGTAATCTAAGATTATAGATTTAGGTCAGTTTTTTTAGCAATATTTTTTTGCTTATTTTTTTTTATCAATCAGTTTATGTTGTGAACAAAATGACATTTGACTAAATAATAATAGTAATAAAAAATTGTTTATATTAAATGCTTTTATTGACTGTGCACTAAAATAAATAAAATAATTGTTTCTTCAACCGTAATTGGAGTTTTTAGATTTAACTTAAAATAAAAGCCTGGATATTCCAGAAATTAATTAAGTCAATCCATTGTTATAAAAAAATAAGGATTTACTTAATTACTTTCTGGAACCCTCATGCTTTTATTAAAAGCTCCAATTATGGTTGAATAAACAATTATTTTATTTCTTTCTAGTGCCCAGTCAATAAAAGCTTTATTACATGTATAAGGCTTTAACCATAACACTATGCACCTTGTGTGCTTAATTTTACTATGAGAGAGATCTCTACAAATGTTAATACAAAAGTATAACTTTATAAAGACAAGAGTGGGATCTTATCTCCAACCTACTTTCCAATTATATAGGCAAATGTAAAGCATTTTTATTTGAGAGTGTGAAGCTAGTAAGTTCTTCACTAAGTCCACCACCAGTTTAGAAATCAACATTCACAAATCTTTTACTTCACACTGTCAAATCGAAATGCTTTAGATTTATCTTATAAATAGAAAGTAGATTGAAGATAAGATGCTTCTCTTATCTTTCTAAAGTTGTAATCTTGTGTTAAGATCTGTAGACATCCCTCTTGTGATAAAATTAAGCACGCAAAACACATGGTGTTAAGGTTAAAGCCTTATATATATATATATAAAATACATATTTTGCGGGTATATATTCGTATATATATATATATACACACACACACCTGGGTCTTTTTTTATGTGGACTTATTTAACACAATTTTGAAGTTACATGATTCATGTTTCACCGGAAGTCAAACTCTGATAATGCGCTATTACTTTAAATAATAAATTTTGCTCACTTACGTTATATTGAAAGTAATAGCACATTATTGGAATTCAACTTTCATCTTAGTAATTTCAATATTTTCAGTGCTTTATAATAGTAAGATTTTAGGCAATAATGAAATTAAAATCATGATTTCCACATTTTATGTATACACACATTAAATTTTACAAGATTATAATGTAAATTTGTTTAAACATTGTGTGTGTTAATTTTGCATTTTAAATCACATTCTGTTTTTGCTTTTTAAAACAGAATGTAATCAATTATTAATCATTTAGTATCTGCAAGTTAATTTTTAAAAGGTGAGCAATAGCAGTGGGCACAATTAAATTTGACAATTAAAAATTAAAATCTGATTTTTAATTGTAATTAACAATTTAAAAATTACTTACGGCAACTTGAAATTAATGTGATGTAAAATAAAATTTGATTTTTTTAAACGGAATAAAAAATTAAAAAATTAAAGACAAAAATAAGAATTTAATTTTTAGTTGTTAGTTTTAATTAAATTTTTCCCAGAAGTGGTGAATAAATGTCTTTTTATTATCATAAGTCTAAGTTCATAAACAATTAAAATCATTGTCTCAAAGATTAATTACTAATTACATTGTCAACAGAAAACCATTAACACAAAATGAGAGTGAACTTGGAGCTAGTTATATTTCCTCTTGTCAGAATCTGATTTTTTACCAGTTTGCAAACGAACATGTTTTTCGGCAAATAGAGATAATAATTAAAATGTGTATAAAAATGTAAATTATTGTACTGCAAATTATGCATAAAAATATATTATTTTGAATAAAATTAAATATTATAGTTAAAAAAAGTTTGTCTTCTATCAATTTTTTTCAAATTTGAAATTTTTTATTAGTCATATTTTATTTCCTTATTTTTTTTTGCATGAATTTTAAAGTAATTTTATATTGGTGCTTTGCTTTTACGCGAATTTTGAAAAATCACAGACCGCATGCCCCCTTTTTCAATGTAAGTTACATCTATTTTTGCGCGATTTCATTTGCACGTGTTTTCTGAGGAACCTATCTTTCATGTAAAACGAGACCCAGATGTATATATATATGTGTGTGTTGACTCTGCACTTAATAAGAATCAATGTTTAAAAGCTTTAATGTAAATATTTTTTTTATTTCTATTATTTTTAACTTTTATTATTGACACATTTACTGAAAATATAAAACTATATCATACTTTAAATTAACTAGACACTTATAGTTCTTATATATATATATATATATTGTAAATATCGATAAGTCGATATTATATTTTTAAATTATCATTTGTTATTAAAAAAAAAATCTCTTTAAGTTGATGTTTACATATGAAATATTTAAATTTTTCTTTTATGTTTATTAAATATAGTTATTATTTGAAGTTATTGTTTTATTTATATATATTGATAGTACATCATAATAAACATTTAATTATTAAAATAAATAAGGACATATAAATTGTTAATTATAAAAAAATTATTTTATTTACAATGATTATTAAATGTAATAAATTATAATATATGTATATTTTTAGATATCAAATTTTCAATTTAATATTTTATATATATATATATACTTGATATTTTATTTTTATTTTAATGTTAATTGTTTTAAAAGAGAACATATATAACATGAGTTTTAAAATAGCATCTGCTGGCGCATGGAACGATAGCAACAACAATAAAGGAAGCCATTTTTTTTTGGATATATTATTATTGGAATAGATATAGAACAAACAACTGAAAAATAAAGATTTTATTGTACTTTAGTTCTACAAAATTTACTATTCTTCAAAATACTGAAATAATATATATATTTTATGGTAAATACATAAATTATGGCAGGTTAATCAAGAATTGCAGCCAGGAGGCTGCATCATCACTTTCATTAATTCCAAGGCAATTTTCAATGGAACAACTAAAAAAATTCAATGTATAAATTTCATCACATCTGGAGTTGAAACTAGATATAGCTATCTTAAATGTATAATCATCAATTTAATCATAATTTGGAAGTAATTGGAATTAACATGCTGGATTTAACATTTTAATTGGTTTATTTATTTTTTTAAAAGGGAAGGAAATTTTAAAACGGATAAAATATGCATATATCTAAGGATTAACAATTTTCTTTAATATAATAATTTCTTCGCCTTTCGATAGAATGCATTCTAATAATCAAAAGTAAACGGATAAAAGAATTCATGGAATAAATTAACTTTTTGGAAAGGAAAATTAGCTAAATGAACTTTAAAAGGTATTTAATAATTTTATATATGTATGAATAATATATAAATATATTTTTGAGATTGATATTTTTTTTTTATTTACTTTTATTTTTCATTATAAAATACAACGTTTTATAAGTGGTCAATTTAAGCATCTTGTTTTATAATAATATTAGACGTATAATAGATGTTCAGATAATTATCTTAAATAATTTAAAAATCTTAAAATGTAATTTATAGGTTGAAGTTATATATGAATTGTTATATTTATATTATAATGGTTAGGCAAAAATATGTCTTTATATATTTAATCTATATATGCTTATTACAAGTATATACATATAGTTATTCTTTGTATTTATATTTAAAACATCAATATTATTTAAAGTTAAACTATAACATAAAATAAAGGATGTACTATTTGTTTTTATAAATAATGCCTTTGTAATTATTTAAAGAAGCGATACTATATTATTCTTATTTTCTTTTAATGCCAAAGTTATTATGAAATTAATTGAATTTATAAATAATAAAAGATAATTTCATATTTCATTTATTATTTGGTTTGTAGGTCACTTACACATATTATTATTCATTTATATATTTAGAGGTACATAAATTTATATAGTTAGATGTGTATATTTGAATTTAGTAGAAGTCCCTTTGTTTCTAATATATATATTGATTAGTTAGTCACATCATCTTTAAAAGTAAATTATAAAGATAGATCTCATTGCTTTGCATGATTTTAGATTTGTTTTATATATAGCTAGCTGGAAGTGCATTTAAACAATTTATTTAAATATAACTGGAATAATTTCGTTTTTCTTCAATCTTTAATTTTAATGGAATACCTAATCGACGTTCCATTATATTTAGCTTATCCAATTGTAAGCTACCATATAGTTTCCATTACATTTAGCTTGCCCAATCGTGGGCTGCCTCATATACGTTCCATTACAATATATATATATATATATATACATATATATTAATTCTAATGTTTTCATGGATAAAAGATGTCATATTATTATTACTATTTGCGGGATATTTCGTGTAGTGAAAAAGCTTAATGCTGACGTTTCAGTACAATATCAAGTACCTTCCTCAGAGCATCCTCTTTCTCAAATCATAAGTTAATTTTCTTCACACACATTCTTTCAAAACACCTCCATTCTGTAAACCAATCTTTCCCGTAAAGATGAATAATGTTAATTCTAATGTTTACACGGATAAAAGATGTCATATTATTATTACTATTTGCGGGATATTTCGTGTAGTGAAAAAGCTTAATGCTGACGTTTCAGTACAATATCAAGTACCTTCCTCAGAGCATCCTCTTTCTTATGATCTGAGAAAGAGGACGCTCTGAGGAAGGTACTTGATATTGTACTGAAATGTCAGCATTTAGCTTTTTCACTACACGGAATATCCCACAAATAGTAATAATAATAATATGACATATATATAACAAAATAAAATGTTTGCTAATATTAATAATACAATAATGAAACTTAAATATATTCCAAACAGTGATAAACAATTTATAAGATAATATAAATAAAAACTCATAAAGAAATATTTTCGATTATATTCATAATCATTATCAACTCAACTTTCAAAATGGAATCATCTATCACCAAGCAGAAACACATGTCAGTTTAAATATCCCACAACTCATTAATCCTAACATTTGCTGACTGTCTGTTTATTATCCTCTTGGCCTAAAATTTTTATGTTGTTTATATCAAAATCAAATGTGATATATATATATATATATATCACATTTGATTTTATATATATATATATATATATATATATATATATATATATATATATATAAAACCAAGTCATATATAATGTGACATTACTTTTATAAGCTTGTACTTACAAAAATGTAATACAGAGAGCATACCAATAACTCAAACAAGTTCTTAATTGATAAGTGCTGTATGAGAAAATATTTAAAATTTCTATCCAGAACCTTCCCATCTCCAGACCAACTGGTTTTGAGCTTATGGCTCATGTCAATGGAGACCTAGCACTTATTTCATACGTAATATTTAAGTAGAAACTCTGAAATTTTTGGACATGAAAATGTCTTTAAATCCAGCTATCTAACTGAAATAGTTATATATATATATATATATATATATATATATATATATAATATATATACTATATATATATATATATATATATATATATATATCAGTAATATTTCTGCAAAAAATTAAATTATATTCTTATTATTACATAATATACAGGTAAATTAAGAGATTAAAATAGTTTTTAAAATGTTATTTAATTAAAAGACAAAAAATTTAACTACTCTTAAACAAAATAAAAATTTCAAGGATAATTGTTAACTGTAAACATGAAATTATTAAATATTTTTCATATTTTTCCTGCTCTATGTTCCATATTTATCAAACTAATTGACATACTGAAAAAATAAGTTTCAAATGGATTACATGATGTAACTTAGTTATATATCAATTTTCAACCAATTCTATTAATTTAAATATATTAAACCTTGATTTTAAAATTTCATTCTAACATGGAAAAGATCAAAAGTTAACAAACAAATAAACAGATTTTTTCAAAATCAATAAAAGCATTTAAAAAGGCTTCAGGCCAAAGCCTTACCTCAGTTGCCATCAACATCTGTGCAAGACCTTATCTTAAAGTCATTGTGTCTCATTGAAGCAAAAAACAATTAGACCTATGACACCTAAGTAGGATGCCATCCAATTACAAGGATTTAGAAGTGAAAAAAAAAAAGAAAAAAACAACTTTCAATTTTGTTTTCAAACTCTCAAATTTAACTTAAATTCTAAATCAGGGATGGCAAACTTTTTTTCTACCAAAAACCATTTGTATATTTATAATATCATTAATGGACTATACAAAATTAATGATTTAAAAATGACCCTGCTATAGTTGACTAAAAATTCAATTAATTTATTGTTAATCATTAGGGCTGGGCAGTTTTTTCAGCTATCATGTCAATTTCACCTTGCTCTTTTAAAATGAGGGTGATAATTTTTTTGTGAATTAAAAATAAAGTAGCATCATTATTATTACTGACTGTTCTACATTTAATGACAATTTTTTCATTTGTCTTGTAATTATTCTTTATGACAAATGTATTCTTAAAATTCATATTCTGAAAAAATTAATTCTACAGCAGCTTCAATGCCGTCATTTATAAACTTCTCTTCAGAAAATATTTTCAAAGTTTCTGTTTTTTTTTAAAAAAAAAAGATATTGTATTACTTCAAATATATGTTTTCCCTAAACTTAAGATGCAGTAGGATTTAAAGATCAAAAACTTGAAATAAAATTAACTCCCAAATGTAAAATATATATATACTTAAATAGAAACTCATATAATTACAATAAACTTAACCAAGTTATTGTCAATCTTTTTCAGATATACAATAATAAAAACATATCGGTAATAAATCATACTATTGTTTATATGTATTTATTAATTATTTCAAAATTGTTTTTATATAATGTATATATATTGAGAAAGATTGATCTCAGAATTTTTACATTGGATGATAGCTCATGAATTAATAACAAGATTGTGAGGAATATACTGTACAAATTATGTTATTATTACTTATTTTTGTTATAATTTAAAACTATTATATATACATATAAAAATAATCCCAGTGCTAAAGCTAAACTGAAATAAAATTCCGAATACTAAATCATCCCACATGGTTAAAAAAATCTATCACTGTCCTCTGTGAAATAATATATTAGAGTTCAAATTTCAAAATAATCATATCATTTTGAAACTATCTATTTTGAAATATGAACTCTAATATATTTATCACAGATGATGGTGCTGGATTTTTTAACCATGTGGGATGATTATATATATTGTAACCTAGTGTTATTGACACTTGGTTTATTTAGCATCGTTTCGACAGGAAAAAAATGCTATCCTTTTCTAGAAAATAAAAGAATAAAATAGTAATAATATTAAGTGATTAATAAAGTATGCTATTTACTCACTTTAACGTGTTTTAAGCAAATAACTAAAAAATTTAGTAATTTGATGTCATTTTGAAGAAGAGTATGAATAATTTAATTAAAATATTAACAATAAGAGCAATTTAATATAGTATAAAAGCACATATTATAAACAGTAATTGATTTTGGATGGGTAGAGGGAGAGTAAACGAGTGTCTTATCATAACACACAATAGCTTCTGGTAATTTTTAAATTATTTAGATAATAATATATACAGAAATATACACCACTAATAACCATTGTTAATTAAATGTATTTATTATTTTTCATTATTTATCAAATTACTCTGTAATCCATTTAAATCATACAGAAAAATATATGACTGTAATAAGTTTTTTTTTTCCCCCTTTCTTTTGGTTTATGTATAATTAAATGATTTTTTTTCTGTAAGAGGTCGCTAAAACAAGACCGCCAAAAATTGAAGAAAGCTTGGTCTGACATTAGTTTTACAAGGAGAAAGCAGTACTGGAATTCGGTAACAAATTTTTATTATTTTTTATTGCAGAAATAAATATAAGTCAAGTAAATTTTTGATAATATCATGAGTGGCTAATCCTATTTGATAAGATATTCTGTTTTCTATGACCATTTACCTATTTTAAAGCTTTTTATACTCAAAAATATACTATCGTATGCTAAAGTTCAAAATGACCGTCTTAACTACAGCAAACACGGAAAATGTTATTATAGTTAAATTAAGAAATATAAGTAATTTCCAGCAAATAAACAATTATTTGTTAACTTTACCTTATTTAATGATCTTTTCATGGTATAAAAGAAAAATTATAATTGAAAGAAATATTATAAAAGCCAAGGGAAGTTAACGAGAAACATTTAGCGCTCTTTCTAACAGAAATTGTATGCGTTTAAAAATAATGTAAGCTCCCCACGTTAAAAGATGTTTTATTCACTGAAAATTATCTAAAAATAATATTAATGATCAAGGATATTTACTTATGCACCTGTATATTTTTTTTTAAAAAGAAAATATAAATTTTCTCAAGGCAAATATAAAAAAAAATTGTATGTGTGCATTTTACGGAGAATTCTTTATTAAAGACAAATTACAATTCCTAGAGTAGGAATAAAAATCACAAACATTAGTGACTTAATTATAACCATAATATAATATGTTATATTATAAATCAACTGGAGTCATTAAAACTTTATATTTACGTAAGTCAGCAGCAGTTCTTATAATAATATTGTTTTGGAAAATTCGCGCATTAATTTTATTCTTAAGCCAGCTAGCTAAATAAAATGATACGTATCGCCAATATTAAAAAGAAAAGAATTGTATATGTGATCGTCAATCGTCAAATATTCGTCATGTTAAAATATGTATTGTTTTTCTTGGATCCCAAAATTATATAAGTTAATTCAAAGAAGAATTAATATCCAACGCTGTTATGTTTTCTTTGCTTAATTTATTAAATGCACCAGAATGAAGGCAACTTTTATAGAAATGAAATAATAAAAATGTGTTTCTTATTTTAAATTTTGCTTCGTGAACTACGAATGTATCAAGTTCTTCATTTAGATAAATTGCCCAATGGAAAAAAACATTTTTCTAGTGAAAAATAATAAGCACTTGTTAAGTAATGATTTTTTTTTACTAATTTGTAAAATTGTGTGTATTATTTTTTTTTATCAACAGGTTAAAAGGTTGTATAGTCAAGTAGTATTTAAATGACCTTGTAATCATAAAGGTATGTTTTTTTTTTAATTATTCTAGGTTAAATTTATATTTGACATGGAAAGTTTTTTTTTATAAAATGTGTTTACTTATGATATGTCATTATGGGTATCAATTTATACGTTAGATGCGTAAAAGTAGAAAAATTTAGATACTTAATAGGTAAATATCTAGTTAAAATTATCAGAAGTAATTAAAGAGAAGTGCTATACAAGATATTACTTATTTAAAGTTTGAAACAAATTTATACTATGTTAATTGCGGAATTTATTCCCAATTATTTTTTTTATTAACGCATTCACTTAATTTAGTTCAAAATACTATATTACCAATTACTTGTTGAAGTTTTCTTTGGCAAAGGGAAAAATTATTATGTTGTATTCTGTGTTATCCATTGAGGTCAGACGTTGATCTAAGTATACCCCAGAATATAAATTTTGTGTAATTAGTGTATTTGCTTGTCTTGCCCCGAATAGAATCAGTATATGCTTAAGATTCTCATTAGTAATAATTGTAATGTATCTATTTTGTGGGATGGAAAATGATCTCCCCAAAAGCTTTATTTTCCATGAGGGGAATAAATAAATCTAGAATTCGGGTATGGTTATAACCCAAATGATCGCTTCCCAGAGTTAGGACGATCAGCAATTGATACCGTATTTAGTGTATTTCGTTCATTAAAATCCCATGAGAGGATTATAATTGGTGTGTGTTCCTATTAGGCCCAAGTAAGAGGCAAGGACCCACCAAACTATTTTAATGTAGTAGTTAACTCTACATATCTACGGTATTATTCCATATTCCTCATGAGAAAATAGAGATAATTCCACCATGGAAGGTGTAGAATATTGTGTTTTGTTTAGAAAGTGATGGCAAGATAACGGGTATATTGGAGGTTAATTCCTCAAGATACATTTAGTAAAAATAGCATGCGAGTATATATGATCAATGTCTGGATTGTGAGACATAATAGTGTTGGTAATCCACACGTAAGTCAATGGAGAGAGTGAGTTTAAAATTGTGTGATTTAAAAATTTTTATTTGCCAAAGGAGGGTTCAAATACTAAGTTTAATTCGGGTTAATTATTAAGTAGCACTCACCATATAACTTATACTTAGAAAAACAGTGTGTATAACAACTTCAGTTGTTATTAAGGTAAACATAAAAAATAATAAGTGTAACTTCGGATAAAGAATCCATAAATTATAATAAGTTATCTAAATAAAAACTATCATTTAGTTAAAGATAAAATAATAATAATCTTTTGTACGCATTGCCTAGAATCCGATTATTTTTGTTAAAACAAATAGTTAGTTAATAAAATTAAGCAGCCGTTCATATAAGATACACTAAACAGATGAGTTAATGTATCGATAATAATATTTATTTTGTTATATTCAATTTGCATAATGTAAAAAGAAGATGAAGAAGTAGTTCGAATCCAAGTCTAAAAGTATAGATGAATTACTATTAGTTATATTTTGTTTTATCCATATGGGATCGAATAAATTGTATATGTTTGTTTATTATGTTAATCATAACGGATAGTTTTTGTTCAAATGTAATAATAAATTATAATCTTGTTAAAATTTAATAATACATTATAGTCTTGTTACAAGTTGTCTTGAGTCATTTTTCTTATGTGCTAAATAAAAGTGTATTGGTATAATACTTGCAATACTTTCTTGAGTCCAAAATCATTTATGAGATCTCAAATTCAATACACCAGATAGACAATTGTAGGCAGATCAGAATATTTCATTATATTTAATTTAATAAAAATTATTTATGGAATGGAAACTTCAGACCAGAACATTTTATTTTATGTGTGTGTAAAATCACTTTATTCCCAAACTAGTAGGTTTTGATTGCACATTGTTCCATACACAGTTAAATGAAGTGTCTAAGTATTAAATCTTAGTTAAATTATTGTGTTGTCATGGATGATGGAAGGACACAAAAGCACCCTTGTCTTTTCATCATTCCGACTGAGATTCTGGATTATAAATTGGCTGTATTATTCAAAATTAGGCGTTGTTATTGAATATGGTTATCATCTCATTAAATATTATAATAGTTGATAGGTGGATGAAGACACCTGCAATTTAATAAGGTAAATGTTTCCTATAGCCGACCAGAATGTCAGTCATATGCGACAACGCAATACTGCCGAGCATTTTATTAAATATAACAGAGAACCCTGAGATTAGTGTCATTATTATAAGTGATTTTAAATTAAGAATAGATTAATTATAATCAATATTACAATTGTGGCATAGCTAAAGAAATTGAAACTTCTGATTGTATAATAATAAAATATTGAGATCATATTGGCAAATTAATAAATGTTTTATTTTAGTCAGTAATATTAACAATGACATGAAATCATCATCATCATTGTCGAACAGTGCAAGTACTTATAGCTCAGAGAATGTGTTTTGGATAGAGAAAGAATGTTAGTTTATTCTAAATTATTTTTTTAAAATTTATTTTATTAATGATAATTAATTTTTTTTTATTCTGTCTCTGTCTGAACTGCATATCTCTGAAGCTGAATTATATAACTAACCTAACAAAGAGCTATATTATATTATCTTAGGAAGCAATAGAAGGTTGCTACCCGTCCTAGAAGGAAGAGTTAAGTGTCCGAATGCGCTTTAATAGAAGCCGCTCATTTATTTTACTAGGTTAGAAATAGCTCATTTATTTTTAATAGAAGCGTCCAATTCTTTTGATTGGGTTAGAATATATATATATAGATACTGCCCAAGAATTACAATAGAAATTTGACATATGAAAAAAATGTAATAAAAGCTAAAAAAATGATGTGTTATAATTTTTAGAAAAATTATTAAATATGGTTGACATATATATATACACCTGGCTCTCATTTTATGCAGATTTATTTAATGCAATTTTGAAGTTATGCTATTCATGTTTCTTTTTACTATCTTTATATGCAGTTTTTCTTTTATGCGATAAAAATTATTAGATCAGAAGTCAAGCTCCAATAATGCACTATTACTTTAAATATTATAAATTTTGCACACTCATGTCATATTTACAGTAATAGTGCATTATCGGAGTTTGACTTCCATCTAATAATTTCAATATTTCAGCACTTTATAATAGTACTGTAATAGATTTTATGCAATAAAGAAGTCATAATTCACTTAAAATCAGGATTTCCCCATTTTATATACACACATTAAATTTTATAAGATTATAATGTAAATCTGTTTAAATGTTATAGATGTCTATACTATATATGTTGTTGTTTTTTTGCATTTTAAATCATGTTCTATTTTTGCTTTTTAAAAAAAATTACATAATCAATTAATCATTTAGTGTCCACAAAGTAATAAATGTTACAAGACTATAATGTAAATCTATTCAAACGTTATAAATAAAAAATACTATGTATGTTGTTGTATTTGGATTTTAAATCACGTTCTATTTTTGCTTTTTATAAAAAGAGTATGTAATCAATTAATCATTTAGTGTCTGCAAATTTATTTATAAAAGGTGAGTAACAATGGTGGGCACAATTAAAATATGATTTTTAATTGTAATTAACAATTTAAAAATTACATAATGTGATCTGAAATTAATATAATGTGAAACAATGAAATTTGATTTTTAAATGAAATTGAAAACTAAAAAATTAAAGACAAAAATAAGAATTTAATTTTTAATTGTTATTTTTAATTAAATTTTGCCCAATAGTGATGAGTCGGTGACTTTTTATTATCGTAAGTCTAAGTTCTTATTTTTATTTTAAACTTTTAGTTTACTCTAACAGAGAGAAAAAAAACTCCCAAAAAAATGAATTTCTTTGTAAACAAAAATTTCAATTTTAGATCGCTTAGCGAAATGGGAAGGATCAACAGTGATTGAAAAATGTTTTAGTTGTATTTCCTCTTGACTTCATTTAAGGAGAAGCTACAGTACCTCACATCACATCATGATGAATCTGATGTCTCAAATAGCAATAATGATTAAAATACCATACATTTATGAAACAAATGTAAATTACACATAAAAATATATAGCTTTGAATAAAATTAAATACTGTAGTTAATAAAAAAAGTTTGTCTTGTATCAATTTTTTTCAAATTTGAAATTTTTTATTGTCATATTTTTTTATCTTTTTTTATGCGAATTTTAAAGTAATTTTACATTGTTGCTTTGCTTTTATGTGATTTTTGGAAAATGACAGTATGTATCCCCCATTTTTCAAGGTAAGTTAACACATTTGTTGCTAGTCACTGCTAAAAATGTGATGGTTTGATGTCACTCTAAATTGGGCACTTTTAATATTATGGTTAAGATTTTGCATTCTTTTTAAAGGTTAAAAAAAGTTCTGTAAGATGCTTCCCCCTCTTGAATTATTTTGCAAGTAAAACATCAATAAAACTGTCATTAAAGATCTAACAAAGGAAGAGCACCACCCATTCTTGATTTTGATTGGCCGTTACCTTTCGACAACAAAGAAAATGGATTGTCAAAAACTAAAGAATTATGATTTCTTTTGTTTCATTCTGAAAATGATAAATGAATGTTTTAGACCATTGTAAAAGTATTTTTTGACAAATTATAAATTATTTTGATAAAATATTTTAAAATTAAAATTATTTTAGAAAAAATGTTAAGACTTTAACAAAAATTATTTACTTTTCCACAACTTAAAAATCACCTACGTCAGCAAAACTTTTAGATTGGTGAGTAACGTTTCATTTTAAATTTTCCGATATTGAATAGTTTTATAATTATAAATAAAAATTTATTTTTGAAAAATCTTTCGTTCATTTTCACAATCTGACAAATTATTAAAATATACTTTTTTACCAATGAAACTAAAGTGAATGTAATATTAAAAGATGAATATATTTTGACACTTGACTTTGTCAATTGACAGTTGAGATTGTGAATTTTAGACTTTTACCTCACTCGAACAATAAAAAAATCAGCATAAAAGAGGTTAAATTACCCCACATGGTTAAGAAATCCAGTATCGCCCTCTGTGAACTAATATATAGCATTATGCACTGGGATTATTTTCTATACATTTGTGTTAGGTGGTTTAAAGATTAAAATTACTAATGTTTAGTTTGTATTTATATAATAATTGTAAAACATGTTTGTTAATAGCCACAAGTTAAGATCTTTGCTTGCTAAAATTTCAAGTTCTTTGTTTGAGTTTGTTCATATTTCAATATATAACATCTTATAGCAGACAGTTCAAAGCAGTATTGTTTTGAGCTGGCTATTTTGAAATACAATCTCTAATGTATTTATATATTAGTTCACAGATGGTGGAACTGGATTTCTTAAGCATGTGGAGTGATTTAATGCTTAATATTTGTATATATATATATATAATATTCAAGTCGATGTCTGTATTTCTTTAAAATAATATACATAACTTTATAAGTAAATATTTGAAAATACAGTAATTAAAAGTCTATAAAAATTATATGTATAACTATAACTTAGAAGTGCTTTCACTACCTTGTAGCTTTCAACTACCACATAAATTGTCAACTTTCCCATAATTCAATGTCAACTTTCCCATAATTCTGTGATCTTAACATTTGCTGCTTGCCGATTAATTAAATTTCGCTTGTATTTATATATTAACATCGCCTCTTTAATTTTTCTTTTATTATTATTTCTTTCAGTTTCCAATATTTTTACATTGTTATAATCAAAATCAAAACCATATATACATGATTTATTATGGTCATAAAAAACAGAAGCTGATAAATTATCACTATTTTTAATATTTTGTTTCGTATTTTGAACCCTTTTAAACAATAATATGTGCTCTTTTGTTCTTTTTTCCAATGTGCACCTCAATTCACCTATATATCCACTACCACACCTACATGTCCATTTGTAAATGATACAATTTTTATTTGTCAATAAAGTTTTATCTTTTGAATTGTTTATTAATTTATTTAATGTAGGTGGTGCATAAAATGCAATATCGCATATTCCTTTATAAATTTTCTTAATGAAACTTGCCTGTTGATTAGATATATATGGTATTGCTATCCACAACTTTTTATCAGAAAAATTAACATTATTATTAATATTTTTGTATTTAGAAGTAAAATTTTTAACAATATAATATACGCAATCATAATTGTATCCAGCGTTTAACAATTCATTACAATAAATTTCAATATTTTTAGTTTTATCTGATACATATTTACAAAGGTTATCATTTCTAAATAAAAAGGACATCAAACCTGCCATTTTATGTGACATTGGTACTTTTGATTCATATGGAATATATCTTCTTTTTGCTATTGGTTTAAAAGTGATATAGTAATCCAGTTTATCCTTATTTCTAGTAATCTTAAGATCCAAAAATTGAACACTCATTGAATTTTCATCTGTTTTAATTCACTTTAAACCATATATATATATATATATATATATATATATATATATATATATATATATATATATATATATATATATATATATATATAGAAGAGAGAGAGAGAGAGAGAGAGAGAGAGAATTTTCGGGTACTATTCATCCCATATATTAGGATAAAGATCCCACAAATTTACTTCACTTTTTTCAAGGATAGATTTTTTTGGCCATAGCACTCAAAATATTATTTCATTCTTTTTTGCTATATATTGTTTAATTTTAGACTATTTATAAATCCTTGAAATGCAGTTTAAAAATTCAACTGTCAATCCATAATTATCTAATCTAATAACATGTCCAGTCCAGATTCATTTCAGCTTCTTAATTTTTTCATTGATATCAATGATATCTATTTATGTTTTTATACTATTTTACTGTCAATTGTTTTTTTGTTATTTTTACCATAAACCTCTGTATATACGTTTTACATATAAATGTGAGATTTGAATAATTACAGAAAATTGAAAGGATATCATAAAAAGTTAATATGAGAAAGTGATGAATTAAAATTATAGAAAGACAACAGACTTAAGAAGGCATTTGATTTAATATATAGTAGATTATAACAGGTTAAATAGCAGGATCATAAGAATAAAACAGCAATCAAAAGTAAAATTGGTAAAATTATTAAAGAAAATGGGTATTTTTCAAAGGATATATAAATAATTTGTATATTAAAAATGTCCACGTTTCATCTGTAATACATAATAAAAATTAAATAGGTACGCATAAGATACAGATTATACAATATAAAAAAAACTTTAATTAATTAAAGTGGAAATGACAGAATACAGGAAAATGATAAGCTTCCTTTTAAATTATTAAATAATATGGGAGTGTGGTGAAATAATTAGTAAATTAAATGCATTTAAGATAATGGCCATTAATGTTTTTTTTTTCTTTTTAAATTTTATTATTACGTTAGAGAAAATGCTTAATGCAATTTAGTGTGAGGATTTTAGAACAATTAGATTAATCTCTCACGCCACTAGAATGTTGCTTATATTTTGAATAATTTAGATATTATTTCACTTGAAGAGCAATTTATTATATTAAAAATAATAAAGAAATAAAAGTGCGACTGAGGTAATGAGAACTATTGTTTTGAGAGTCATTCGTGAAATAAAAAAGCAATTAATATTTATCTTAATGATGCAAAATAGAATTTGATAGAATTAATTGGATTATTTTATTATCGGAGGGGGGGGGTATAAGTAATACGAAAATAAATTTATGAAAAATAAATTTTTAAGATGTTAATCTCATATTGTACTTAGTAATATAAATGTTTTATTTTTGTGTTTTAATAAAACTGAGTGTAGAATGGTTTGTTATATAAAATTTTATGATAATATGGTAGTAATTGAAAAATACGCAAGGTGAATTTAGCAATATATTTTGTAAAGTTAAAGAAATTGTAAAAAGTTTGGAGCAAAAATAAAACTAATTCAATAAAATTAGATGCTAAAATATGATGATTAAAAGTAAGCTTTAGATACGAAAAACCAATTAGTCCTTTAAAATATTAAGAAGATTAGTTAACAAATTATGGAAGTAAATATAAATCAGTCTTTGAATAGCCTATTTTTAGATAAAAGACTTCTTCAATCGGTCTTTATAGAGAAACAATGAAGACACTACTTGAAAATAAAACATTGAATAGTATATCAAACTTGACGTATCCTCTGGGTAAAAATAGTTATATATTCATTTGTTGATCACTACCCGATGCTTAACTGAGTTGGATAGGAAGTTCAAATCTTCTTGAATAAAAATTATGATAAAAATTTTATTGAATATAAGACTTTTAATAAGGTCAGGAGAAAGTATAGAGTCCCATTGAAATTCTATTTAAAAGAGAGAATTTTATAATTTTATTGATTTACATATTCCAGACAAAAGAAATGAAAAAAAAAAAATAATAAAGACTCTAGAGTTAAATTAGAGTCCAAAAAAGTAAGTTGAGAAAAAATTATTTGCTCAAATAATTATAAAGAGAAATGATAATTAGATTTCACATGTACATTTAGTCACAAAAATATTAAAATTAAGTTAGAAAGGATGATAGAAGATTAAAAAAGCATTACAAAAAAAGTTAATAGTAATATATTGACAAAAATAGCCATGATAATTAAAATGTACAGGATGAAAATGATTATAAGAAAGACTTACATAATGGTGTTTAAGACATATATGATTGTAGACATATGTAATAACAAATGATGAATCTTTGATTAACTGTGGTACAAGCAAATTCTAATTTGTTAGAACCCATACACATAATTTTTATTTAAACAGATCCATCTACTTATGGCGTGACTTTCATCCTAAATAGTATTTTATAATTTAAACATTTAAATATTTATTTATTAAAAATATATTAATATTTATTAATAGAAACATTTCAAAGAGAAATTGTATAAATTGGAAGAGTACTAATCCATGGGTTGCTTGTTTCAGCTGCTAAACACTAATATATTGTAAGGACAATATTTTCAAAAACTTTTTCAATTAGGTGTTAATGGTTAGTTTAGATATGCACATGCTTATTGTTAACTCACTAATTATAGTTAATTATAGTTAATCATCTTGTAATAAAACTGAACAAATGTGATGACTTGAATAATATAAATACCCTGATTTAAATTTATAAAGAGAAATATTATGATCAAATATAAAAAGTTTATAAAATCTTTAATAATTAGAGGATTGGTACAGCCCAGATCAAAGTTTCTTATTATGCACAAATTGATTGGATTTAGAACAATTTTATTTAGAAATAATATGTATAAATTTCAAGTAATAAATCGTCCAATATTGAAGGATAAGTTAGATAATTATTGAATGTATGATATAATAGAAAGTAAATAGTAAATACATTGCACAATTTTGTATATTGATTGAAAAACAAAAGCATTGAAGAAAAAATATGCATTTCATTACATTTATGACTAACAGAATATATGATATGATCACATTAGTGGGTTCTTCTCATTTTTATGTTGCATTTATTAGAGAATCACATATTGTAAATGTAATGTTATTTATAAAATGGTGTAATAATGTGAGCCAAGTTATATTCATATATTAACATTTTCATTAAAAAGAGGATTTAATAGATAACTGCTAAGAAATTATATTACTTGCAGACATTAAAATTTATATTTACAGATCATTAAATAATTTGCTATAAAAGTTTTTGTTCTGACAATAATTTAATTTTACATGTGAAAAATGATTTGTTGAAATGAAAAATCAAAGACACATATTTTATAAATATGATAGATAATTTATTAAATAAACTATATAACTATGTAAATATTTATAAATTATGAAAAGTTTGTCATTATTTGGGAACAGTAAAGTTGTGTGGGTTTAATAAGATTGATATTTTTAAAATATTATCTGTAAATGCTATTCAGATGACATTCAAACCATGAGCTGGTTATAGCTTTTTATTTATATAAATTATAATAAATAACAAAATATTGTAACAGTCATATTTGTATACTCATGCAACAAAATCCAGGGTCTTGGCAAATTCTCCTAAAGCTGATCTAGATGAGGGGTTGAGACCTCAAATCAGATCGCACCTCAGCTCTTCCACCAATTCTCCATGACCTACTACCCTATGAATGCCATGTATGAGGCCACACTCAGAGTTTCTTAATTCGCATGCTGGCAGTAGCAAAGTGAGAAACATGAGACTCAGGGAAAATGACTCTGTAGCTAAGTAATTAACTAAACACACACTTCTATGGCTTATGGCATAATTAATAATTAGATAAATCAAAACAAGATGACAATGCATAGTTATATAATTCACTTAATCTAAAATTAATATGATTCAAAAGGATTGGAAGGAACTATGAAAAAAATACATAAAATGATATATTTAATATGTTTAATAAAATTTAAAACAATTGTTAAAATGGCTATCCCTCTATACATTGAAATTCACTACAGGTGCACAATAGATGAATGAGTTACAAAACCTTATCGGATGCACAGGACAATTAAATTGGAAATTATTACATTAAGAACTTTATTACATTATAATCTACAGCTTGAATTATGCCTAATTTATGCTATGAGATGCCTATAAGGTTTGCAAACAGTTAACTTGCTAGAGGGACCATTTATAATTATAATTAGTCTAGATATCTCAAAGTTAGCCTAAATTAGTTCTCTATACAGATTATTATTACATAGCTAGACCATGCATTCAAATCAATGTTAAATTTATTAATATTAATGGAGAGATGAACTGGGATCAGTTATAGCAAAGTTTCTGATACTATAGTGCGAAATTATCCCGAATAAAATGGTGTCTCAAATGTGTGTTTCCTCATGAGATTTATCAACTCAATAATCAGTTCCCATTATCAGAAGACTTGCTATGAGACAAGAACATTTAGTTTTGGAAATCTGATTAGCTTGAAACATGAACAATTTGGACCCTCATGTTCCAGTTCTAAGGAAATCTATTAGCCAGGAATAGGGAATGGTCCTATACCAATCCCCATAAACAAATACATATGTGACAGAGCAATTGCCTAAGCATGTGTGTGTGCTTTATAAGAAAACCTTTGCCATGCCAATGATCATCGATCATTATTAAATCTAAAATATTCTAAATCTATAGCTTCTTTCCATTAAACCATTGTATACCAGTTCCTAAGTTAGCATACTCGAACATGCTAAAGAAAAGGGGTTAATTACATGGTCTAGCCTATAATTATCTCTATAGTTTTTATTATACTTCTAGGGAGAAATAAAGCATAATCAGGTCTTATGTATTTAATTGAAATATGCTCTAGACTATCACTCTTGAGTTAGTTAACTATAAATATTTTTTATTTATACTAGCAAACCTACTTTTACCCAGCTAAGACATATTAGCTATTTAATATGTATAGGTTTCATATTGGAGATTGCGTGTGTATGCTTTAATGCTTATAAATTAATTAGAGATAACTTCTAATCATTTCTCTCCCACCCCCTTTAAGAATCTAAATTACATACCTCCAGCCTGAGTGGGTCATAGCATAAATTCATAACAAATATAATAAAATATAATGAAGGCATAACTGCAGATAGAAAGACATTTAGATATAATTTAAATTTGACAAAAGTTACATTATTAAGTTTGTTTACTTTTAAAAAGTTAGGCAAGTTTTACGAAGTAATTATTGTTAAACATTATTTTAGGAATTGGTTATCATTTAGCTTGATTATAGAATTTATTCAGTAGGTAAGGGTTAAATAACAAGTTTGTGCACATTTATATGTAGCTGGCTTAGAAATATTTAAGAAATTAATAACAAGAGTTCATTAAAGAGTTCTGCACATTATGTTTTTAGCAATGTTTTCTGCTCAGGTGTCTTCTTTTCAGACATGTGACACTTCTTTTCTTGGTTGTTCTGTTTCTCCTTCTTTTCAGGGATTGCTCCCCATCACTGATGACTCATTTCTCATCAGAGCAGACAGCAATGGTGACGCCTTCTAGACTTGGCTTTTCATTGTACAGACAGGCATAGCTCCCAAAAATGTTACAAGTTACAATTATCTAGCATCTGACCTTTTTTAATTCTAATCAGGTTTTTTAATAAGAATACACTCCCCTCTGCTAATGTCACAATTTGTTTACAAGTTGAGACAAGTTTTTACTTTTTATTTTACATGTATGCTATAAGCCTGACAAACAAAACCATTACCTTTATAGTTTATAAAAATAAGTAATTGTAAAAACTGGCATCAGTTATCTAGCTTCTCTTTGTTACCAAAAATAAAATTAATATATTTTTAAGTCCACTCTTATTTTTACAGTTTTTAAAACCCAGGTGTGGTGGTCAGCTAATTTCCAAGAAATATATATATATATATATATATATATATTCAGATCGGATATATATATATAAATAAAACTGTTTATATATATATATATATATATATATATAAACAGTTTTTAACCTGGTAAACATTTTATTATATACACAAATCTGTCATCTTAGAAACTATAACTTTTAGGCAAAGAAAGCTAATTAGTGCAAAAGATTTATCATCTTGGTGAAGTAAATACAATTTAAAAAAATAACAAAATTTGAAATTTATAACTTCAGAAGCTAATTTTCTATATATAAGTATGGGCAAAAATTCACATATGCAATAAGGTTTAAATTTACTCCCTTCAATTTTAGAATTATGTTTGCCCAATTTATTATTTATATTATTAGCAAAACGCATTTATAAGATATACACACTTATATTACTATATACCTTTTTATTAAGTTAATAAGCTAATATCTCAAATACACCATTATAAAATATATGCAGATTCACTCATCTACATATTATTATTACTTTTTTATTAAGCTCTTTTGATTAATATAACCCAACTTGATGGTTTAAACTAAAAAAATTATACTACTATGGGACATAGTAGGTGAAACAATATAATTGATAAAGAATACCATTTCAATATTATGGTTTTTTATATAAAATTATTAATAAATATATAACAGTTAAATATATTTTTGTTATTTATTTTAATTTATAAGAAAAAAATAACATGATGGACTTCATTAATTTCCATATTTAATGATTCTTTATTTATATATTGATATTTTAAAAGTTGTAGAAATTTCAGTGTTTATATATGATTACTAGATGGAGCTTTACCAATAGCTCCTAACAAGCTTTTGTTTAGATAAATGCTGATAGAATTCAATATCTCTTTCATTGTCTCCACCTTCAGACCAGCTGGTTTCAAAAGCTCATTAGGAGCTATTGGTAAAGCTCCATCTAGTGATCATAAAATGCAAGCTAAAAGCAAGTTACAAAATTTATAACTTGTTTTCTTTATCATATATATATATATATATCTATCATTAAAACCACTCTGATGATGGAATGTTCAAAGTTCTTGATGTTCAATGATGTGGATGGCTAAAGAGTTGGAGGGTGGAGTAGATTTAACCTGTCCAATAAAGTTTGAAGATTTGCTATCTTATTACAAACTGAGCACTGATTATATATGTGTGTGAGTGGTGGGGGAGGTGATGATCTGGACCAATTGATGAGTTCTGGTTCAGCACAAAATACATGTATTGGAGATCATTTATTTTTTTATATGGATGTGATCATGTGTATCACTTGTATAAGATGGAGTGGATTGATATAGGGAACTTTAAATTCTGAGTTCAAATCTCTTTTAATTACATTAGGTTAAGTATAGACAATATACTTGTATTTAAATATGATATCTTCAGCTTGTATTTTGTATATATTAAGATTCTACACATGAGGAGTCAGATTGACTTAAAGTCAACTTGGGTATGACAATAATATTGGCATCAACAAGAACTTTGGGCATTCAGTCATCAGATTTTCAATGATATTGGATGGCTGAAGAGTGGGGGTATGGTGAATATTGAATTATGACAATTAAAGTTTGAAAATTTGCTATCTTAATATAAACTGGGCACTGATGATATATATATGTGTGTGTGCGTGTGTGTGGTAAATGATGATCTGAAATAATTAATGAGTGCTTGTTCAGCATGAAATACATATATTAGAGATCATTTATCTTTTTCACATGTATGTGGTCATGTGTTTTGGTTGTATGAAGTGGAGTGAATAGATGTAGGGAACTTAAAATTTTTAGTTCAAATTCCTTGTAATAACACTTAAGACATATGCACACATACACACACAATATATATATATATATATATATATATATATATATATATATATATATATATATATATATATATATATATATATATATTGTGAATTACTTTATTACATATAAATTATTTAATGTTCATTACAAAGTTAAAAAAAAATTAGAAGGAATTTCTTCATTAAAGAAAAATCAATCTGTTTAATCAATATAGAAACAATAAAATAAATGTATTGATTAATATTCACACTCTCTGCTTAAATATGCATGACAATATTCTTTACTACAAAGAAAAGCAATAAGAAAAGTGATTTGATTATTTTTGTTACACTATTGCAGACTACTGTAATGGGAGTGCATATTTTTTACTGTAATAGCATTTAAAATTTGAAAAATGATTGTGCTTAACATTATTCCATCTATAAACCAATTGTAATAAAAGGAAATAATTGTGGGGAAATTTTTTTTTTTTTTTGATGTAAGAAAAGTTAAAAGTTTTATTTGAGAAATCAATGGCTATAGAGCTCAAAAACAACATATATAGAGACAGTTTGTGTTTGTATAAAATATAGCTAGCATTATTTAATGCAGGGGGGATGATTGATTTTTGTAGACTGCTATAATAATTTACCACTATAATAATTGAGAAATAAATATTTATATGACTGAGATAAAGTCTGGTGAATCTTGATATCTATTACTAAAAAGTTGATGCGAATTAAAATTGAATTGATTGTCAGTAGCTTTAGTAAACAGTTTCTTTCTAGAGAATAAGTTTAAAATTATAGGAAATTATAATGGATATTTATGTTTATGATTATCAGAAATTATAATTGATTTTATGCTTGTAATTATAAGAAATTATGATGGATATTTTAGTTCATATAATCTGAATGATCAGTTTTCTATTGAATGGTCTGTACATGTATGTGTGTGTAATACAAATATATGGGTTTGATTTTTTTTCTTTCCTTTATAGAAATTGACATAATTTTCTATATTATTTCCTGATAAGTGTAAAAAAAAAAAGGAAAAATAAATCATTTTTTTCTGATTTATTATTTCTAACTCAAAAATATAAATCTAAATAAGAAATTATTTAAGTGAAGAGAAAGAAAGAGTGAATGTAACCTTTTTTTGACCAAAAAAGTGTCAGTAAGCTTATTTTTTTGATTAGAGTTTCTTTGACCACTTTTTTTATAAATTAATCACTAATGTGTTAACTAAAGAGATATGCTTTAAAATGAGGAAGAAAAAGTTGTCAAAATTAACACATAATAAAGAGTCTATTGTTCATTCTGCGAGATTTTTTAATTGGATTTGAAAAAAAAACACCTGTGTGGGAGGGGGGACATTAACATGTGTTTTTTCTCCTTCACCCCATAAAAGAGACTGGGAAAAGTGAATGAGGGGAACTTTTGCTAATTGAGAACTTTTGCTAAAATTAATCTATCTCTAAAGGTTGTCTCCAAGTTTTTTTTTTTAATTTTCTTTCTCAGAATTTAATAATGTGTTTAAGTTTTATAGTATACCAAAATATGAATTTCTAATTCATATATAAATGGTGCATATTTCTTTTCCTCATGTCAATTATGAATAAATCAACTTTTAATAAGATATTTTATGCTGAATGCTACAACTTATCCCTTTGGCTTATGAAAAATTCATTGAAGGAGAGAACTATCAAACTTTTTGAAATTGAAAGACCAATTCATATTATAATAATTATTTGGCTGGTTAAAACTTGTTTAAAGAACTGCAGCAAACTTCTGTATAATGTTTAAAAGTTAATTCATGTTTAGTAATCAGAAACTGCTTGTTGTCTATAATTTGAGCCTTTAAAATGGAAAGAAAAAAGAAAAAGAAACAAATAAATTCAAATCCGGGAAGAAACTCATCAAAATGGAAGGTAATCAACAGAACTCTTTTAAAATTTATTAATTATCCTGTAGCTAAATCTTGATTTAAAAAAACTATCTATGTTTTTATCTATCTTGATTCAAATGACTGTCTGTGCATTTTTATACACATTTGATTAAAAATAACTGTCTGATGTCCATCTGTATAGCTATATCAGAATAAAATGAACTGAATACATTAATTGATTGATAGACAGTTGAAGGAAAAGATGTTGGAAAAAGACTATTGTAATGTTGATAATTATTCTTTATTTTATTTCATTTATATAATATGTCTTTTGTTTTTTTTTATTATTTCATTTTGTTTATATAATATGTTTAATGTCTAACCACTAGATGATCTTAATTTAATAATTTTTTATTAATTATGTTTAAAGGAAAGAGGTTAAAATGATTTTGATACCATTGAAGTATAAATGCTCAATTTAAATTTAAAAGAAAAGAGAAAAATGATATAAATATTTTTTATATTCTTAACAAAATTTTAATTTGTGCTTAGTATTAAATATGAAGAGGAGTAGTATGGATGATCATGTAAAAATCCATAATTATGCTATGTGTTGATGATCTGTTATTAATATTCATATATGTTTTGATTCAGGATCTGGTTAGTCTTGTCATTTATCTAGACTGTAATAGATGTATGTGTGGGCATATATAAAGCTATAAATGCTTGTCATTACTAATGTAAAGTTATCCTACCACCCAATAGATGGGAAATAGCTGTCTCATGATTTATTTACCATGGCATTCGGAGATGACTGAGTTTCACTCCATTTATTTTGTTGAGATAGGAAAGTATTAATAAAGTTATTGTTTAATTGTAGAAAATGTTTTGCATGCAAATATAGAGAGTAGGTATCTAGGTAGGAGCTCTTTATATGACTCTAGATCTTAAGAAAAGATCTCCCTCTGGCTCAAGCAAACAGTTCAAGTTAGGAGTTGTTGTCGTTGTTTTTTTTTAATTTCCCTTACCAAGATGCTGCTGTGTGCAAGTTATAAATACTGCATGGTGATGTGGGATATGAAGAGTTTTCTTAGGTGGGACAAAATAAAAATTGCCCTGAAAGGATAAAGATTCAGTCAGATGTATATGTATGATGGGGAATGACAAAGATTTTAATTAATAAACTAACCGATCTGTGTTGATTTTGTGAATGATAGTAAATTGAGGTCATCAAGCTGGATTGACATACTGACCTATCAAGATATATACAGTCAAAAACATAAAGATCTGATAGGCATGAATGTAAAGGTGCGGGTTTTGAATTTAAACCCATTTGCAAAATCAGTAGGGGAATTTTTTATGGCATATCATCTTTCTTCATTATAAATGTGAAAATTATTGCTTGATAAAATGATTTAGAAATTTATGATTATTTAACATTACTAGTTAGAATAATTGAAACAAATATATTATTTTGGAATAGTTCAATGGACAATGTTTACAATAAAAGGGGGGAAGTAGAAATTTATAGGTTTTCTTCTCTTTCAAGATATAAGTTTTCTTAAAGCTAAAATATATGGAATTCTGATTCCGTGTGTGAGCGTTTGTGTTTATTATTATTATTAATTATTTATTTGATAAATAAATGGGTCCAAACAATAAATAAGTCATGCAGAAAAGTAGTTACTTTAAACATGTATTCGAACCATAGTCTTTAATAGATCTGAATCATATATTTTAGTGTAACAGTATTATAATTAAGTGTGTTTTGATTTTATTTTAATTTTTATCAATATTGTTAATGTAATAAAATTTTAATGTTGTTATAAGATTGCATTGTGTTTTGGTGTTTCAAATATCTCCAGAATCTATATCCACACCTATATTTAAAGTAATATTAATTCATATTGAAATCTAATTATTCATTTTTATATTGATAATTTATTTCCATGATCGATTTGCAGTAGTCATTATTATATTGTTTCCGTATTCGATTCACATAGTTAATTTTATATTGATAATTTATTTCCATGATTGATTTACAGTATTGATTTTATCTTGATTATTTCTATATTTGATTAACATAATTCATTTTATATAAGTCACTCTTATAAACTTCATTTTCACATAATTTATTTTCATAATTAATTTGCATAATCTGATTTTATGATTTATTCCCGTACTTTACTTTCATAAGTAAATTTTGATTGATTTATCTGCTTAATGTCCATGGTTTACTTCCATAGTTACTCTAGCAAAATATGATAGGTTTAAAATTATTAATTAAAGTTTGGTCAATATATTAGAAATAACAGAATAAAAATGACAGGGAATAGTAAAGTCAAGTTTAATAAATTTAATCTTTTGATTTATTGTAATGTTGTGAATATTGGGAGCAGACACAAAATTCCTTTCCTGCTCTTGGTGTTTAGAGTGATTCCCCACTAGTAAACTCGTATTAAAATTTGACTTAAGATATTTGGGATCATATCCATTACAATGTAATCACTTATAAGGACACCTCTTGACAGATCTAGACCTTGAGAAAGAGCAGTTCAATTATTAATCTAAGAGCTAGTTTGGAAGTCAAGTAGCATATTATAATAAAATTATTATACTATTATTAAAATAGGGATCCTGAATGGATAGTTGATCGAAACATATATGTGTGTTAGAGAAATAAGATTAGGGATTCTCTGATTAGAGAACATAACACAGACATTCTGTATTATATAATTGTAGCTATTGAAAGTGATAGATGCTGAGAAAAAAAAATAAAGTAATGGAATTAAATGGGAAGGATTTATTTGTGATAAATTTTATCTAGTATTAAATTAAATAATAATTTTATATTATGAACATGGATTATGAGTTCTCTGCAGTAATTACTGATTTATTTCCAGTCAGATATAAATGAGAACTGTATATAGTATTTTCTGTAGTTACCACTTGAGATCAGATATTTATAATAAAGTTGAGGAAGAAGGTTGTCTCATTACTATGAATTTTATAATAAATTTATCATGAAATATTTGCATGACTAATGCTAGGTTTGAAATTAAGACCACACAGATTGAATGGTTTTATCAATATTATTGTTGTTATTATTTTTTATTGAGAGACAATTTAATTACTTTCTCCAGTATCTTCTATAGTCCTAGATATGGCTAATGATGATGATCTCTGGTGGGCATTACAATTTATATCTGTAATTTGGCACCCTGGGTATATTTGATTCTAAAGTTAGTATAAAAATCAATTGACTAGCTACTTGAAATAAATGAGAGTTTATTGAGGTTAAATAAGTGAAACAATGCACTGAGAAAGTTGAGGTTACAATATATATATATATATTGTAACCAACCGTTCGCCCCTTCAACTACCCATCGTGCCGAACTTGTTGCGGCACTATAAATTGTAACCGTAAATTGTGTGGTCCCAACTACAGAAACGCAATTGCACTAAGAATCGTAACTTCTATCACTGATCAATTCCCGTTGCACATTGTCAGCTATTAAGAGCTGTATCTAAAAGCATATCATGCTATCTATTTTATGCACGAAAGACCACAATCAACATCTGGGGCAACTTACTACAGACCAAATTAATGATCTAACCTAAACTTTATGATTTAATTTGATCGCAGCCAGGGTGTACCGCGAAGAACTACCATAGTATTATGATAAAATACTTTAATCAAATTATAAGTGTAATGTTATTATCTTCAAACCTTAATTTGCAATTTTTATTGTATGAGACCCGATGGCCGACCATGTACAAGATGGCATAATTTGTGGAATCACATAAGATTATGAAATTTTAAATCATCTCTATGATTTCTAATACAGATGCTAGTCCAGGTAAAGCTTTGCAATAAATAAACATAAATACTTGGGTTCCTTTATAATTTAATATATCATTGAGACTCTTATTATATTGACGAATGACAATTTAAAAACGTTAAGTAAAGATATTTAATCGTGTCATTATTTGGTAAATCTGTTTACAAGTTTAATAATTAATTTGTATGGCATACTAGAATCAACTACGCAAAGCCAAAATGATGAAAAAGGTATATGGGATTTTATTGTACCTTACACATCATAAACTACCAAAGACGAAAAGCATCTAAATGATTTCTCAAAATATCAATAAACTCTTATATCATGTTGATGACAGTATGTACTTCAATGCATGCTCTATCCAAGGTTTATGATTTCTGATTTATGAATGACACATAGCAACGGCACAGTAAGTTTAATTATAAATCAACTTTTATTTACAAAATTATGAATGATAAGTAATTAATTCCAATGTGATAATTAAAGACATAAATAAACAAATAAAATAAATAAATTATAATTTCATCGACTTTCTTCAATAACATCTCATAGGTATAGTTTTTAAGAAACTAATCATACCTTATATTTCAATTTTAATACAATGAATATTGAGAAAATTATACTAAATTCAGCATCAATTTATGAAATATTTAACATCATTTCCAGATTCAATAAATCCATACAGCAAACTTATAATAATATAATAAATAATATTATGTCTGTAGGATTTGACTACAATGCAATCATTGAATAAAGTGATAATTTAAACTTACACTCCAGTAAATAATAATCAACCAACAGTTAATTATTATGAAGCAACTTGAATAGAATGTCCTGCTACAAGTTGATGATCTAACTTATAAATTATGCTTAAAAATGAAAGAAGATGATTTAGCAGATTAACTAAAATACTTTGCCCAACTTATATCTATGAAGTAAAACATATTCCTGTGGATGTATTCATCTACACAGAGGAATTAAATAACACTAAACGTTTTGTGTATTTATACACCATCATAAAGCAATAAGTACAAGTACACCATTCCGCGGATTAACCACCAGCGCAAGAATGAGTGTAAAATACAAAATGGCAATAAAGTAATCTGTGGATTAACCACCAGCACAGATTAATGCCCTTTACATTCTAAAACAACATTACTATTTACTTCACATTAAAGTGCAAAATCATCCCCTTCAGTTATTCTGATCATTCAGAAAAACAATAACACTCTAGCAAATGTGGGTTCTTGCATAATAAATGTTACGCTAATCAGGACAACTAATGTACTAACCTATCTTTCTTAAAATAAAACATGTGTAATATAATATAAGTAATATTAGTATAGGAATATTAATCTGGAAAGACTAACAAAATCCCCATAAAGATTAATACATCTCATTTAATACTTTTTAAGCTTTTTCGCAAGCGCTATTCTCTTGAATACATATTTCATTCAACCCCTATTAATTTAAACTTAATAAAACATAACTTATGAACTTCACATGCAAGTTCATATAACTATAAAATTAAAGCAATGAATTATTCATCAAATACATAAAATTTAACAGGTGTGTGTATGATATAAATTAAACGTATCGCATTTTATAGTTCAACACATGAATTAGAGCAGGTGTGTGTATCACAAATTGGATTACATAGCATTTATAACTCCAAATATAATCCGTGGAATCCAGGTACGATGTGTCGAACGACAAATACACGAAGTAATAGCTATAATTATAGTTAAATTCCAAACATGTAATTTTATCCATTTGTGTTAGTTATGATAATCACTATTAGAATAACGATTTTACGTGGCTCCATAAACAAGAAACAATTTCAAAATATGACACGCAGAATTTAAATGAAAATGTTTTTCATAAGTTATTAATTTCTACATCTCTCTATTAAAATATTCCAAGTTTATCACATCCATGCTAATATTTATTCATCCACGCTTAAATCTAGGAATACCAATTATAGCAATTAATTTAATCATTTCAAACTGACGTAAAATTAGAAAATAGCTTGGATTAACTATTTTGAAGATGGTTTATTATCCAAATGTTAAACAAATTAACTAGCAAATATATGATTGGCATTGTAAAGTTAAATATCAATCAATACTATATTTTTATTAGAATTAGAAATGGAAATATTAAACTATATTGATAACTTTAACATTTTACTTTAATTTAAACTTCTTCTTTTTAAAAAAACAAATTTTCATTTTCATAAAACTTCGGTAATTAAAATACTTATTTAATTTTTCCAAATTGTAGAATAATAAACATTTTAAAACATACCAAACTCTTGCAATTAATTCTTTTAAACTGGGAAGCTCCGTCATTTTAAAAATGTAATATTGGAAAATTGTTACCGGTGATTTGATCCACTTGGACAGCCGACTTGAACAGACTTTTAAATTTAGCAATTCATCTTAATTAAATACCACTAGGTTATTTTTTCGTTTATAGCAAATTTTTGTGGTAATCCGTTTACTTTTTAACTATTTTAAAATAAGCTTAGCAAATTTACACCATTTGCCTTTTACCATTTTCTTTTCTTTCTCCTTCCAAAAGCAAACTAACAGATGATCTTCCCTTAAATTCGCGCTCTTTTCTTTTATTACATTGAGACGCATACGTAATTACTGTATTTATTTTTAATAATTTATTTTAATTGAACAAATGGTTTTTTATTAATTCAATAGAAATAATAATTTAAGATCATTTTAAATAAATAAAAATAATATTATTATTTTTAATAATATTTTACCAAATTTTAATGTGTTGTAAAAATTTTAAAAAGTTAAACATTCTGATATGAATTAGTATATGGAACGAAGCAAATTTAAATTTATTAAAATAATATAAGAAAGTAATCTGTTCAAAGTGCGAATCAAGCCAATCAAATCACCAAAGAAGAAAGAGAAATTTTTATACCAGTTACATCAATTAATATATTTTATACTAAAATATATGGTTACAGTTTACACCCACCTACGGAAAAAAATTATCTTTCTTTATAATTCCATTTAATCAAATTTTACTAAGGTACATCATAATTCACTATTATTTTTATTATCCTATCTATAATTTATCATCAATCTGAATATGGTATAACATTTTACAATACAAATCCCCTAATTTATTGAAGGTACAGGTTTCAAACTATGTGCATTGTAGGTGCCTCGGATTCCCTCAGGGGTTGAGAGCATAAATGCATTCTCCCCCACCTGGCTTTCAATCATGAAAGGTCCATTATATAAGCTTAAAAATTTTCTAAATTCGTTTTTCTTCAAGTTGCTAACATGAGGAACTTTTCCATGAGGCCCCTTCTAGTTTAATGTATTACTTTTAACATTCGTCTTAATAGCCTTTGTGTGAGGTGGTTTAATTCCACTAATAGAAGGTTGATCTCTATCTTGGGTCTTATTAATTAGACTAGGTTGACCATTAGCTCTATGATAAAATTTTGGTCGTTTATAACTACGACTCCTACTCTCCTATCTTTTATCACGATAAGGACTTCTTATTGGAGCAACATTCACATTAGCAATGGAACAGTTATGAGAAGCTCTAGCCTCCTTTCCACCTCTATATCTGTTTTCCAAGTCACATTCACTTGTCTCAAGTGCATCTAAGATCTTTGACACCTCATCAATTGTGTACTTATCCGCAGCAATCAAAACTTGTTCAATCTGTTGAGGTAAGTTATGTCTTAAGATCCTGACTATGTGATGCTCAGATAATGGGAAAGCAGTTAAAGTTTTAAGTTTGACCGCCTGTCCACGAAAAAATTGAGTATAGCTACCTTTATTAGCATTGTACTTTTCTCAAGTGATTTGATAACGCATGTTGTCCTGACGATCTTCACCCCAGAAACTTGACATTATTAAATGTTTAAAATCTCCATATGTTTGAGGACAATCAAACAAAGACTGCCACCAATCTTTTGCAGCAGCATAAAGATGGTTGCTGGAGATAGCTAGTTTTTCTCTTTCTGAAAATGCACATAAAGTAAACAATTCCTCCAAATTTTGAAGAAATTCTAGAGGGTTTTCCAAATACTCCTCTTTAAATGGTTAATCTTTAGAAATTTAAGAGCTGTAGATCCACCCATAGACATATCTGTGTTCTTGACATCATTGGCTACAGATCCAATTCCTAATGGTTTTTGGAGAATGGGAGTTGTGCGGATACCAGTAAAATTACCATCAGATACAACTACTTCTTTAACAGAGGTCTCTGTCCCATCCACATAATACTTGGTATTTTGACCAATGAAATTATCATTTTTCTCTTGAGCCTTTTGAATTTCTAACATTTTTAGCTGAAGATTTTCAATCTTTGCCTCTAGTTTCTGTCCTTCTTTAAACTCATTTGGCTCATTTGGCCACTCTTTACATTTATCCTCATTTCCTTCCACTCTTTTTGCATCATTTCTAAATCTCCACTAAATTTAGCATTAGTCTTTTTTAATTCTTTATTTTCTACTTTAGACCTATTGATAGTTTCCTCCAAAATCTTTTTAATGCTACCCAATTCTGCTCTGCTCTCTGTTACAGATTCACTCATGGATTTAATTTTATCGATAGATTTAGCAGATTGAGATTCTACTTCTTGAACTTTATAGTTCATTTCACTAACTATTTGGGCCAACTGACTCTTTGAGTCTCCCATTGCCACATCAAGCACCTTCAGTTTAGTGTCCAAATTCTCCTCGTAGGTTATAAACTTATTTCCAATTTCTTCTATCTGAACTTCTAAGTGCTTTTTATAATCGAAGAAATTAGCTTTGATTTCTTCTAATTTGATATCGGACTCCCCTTTAGCTGCCTTACAACTACTCTCTAAGGATTGAAATTTTTGGTTAAATTCCTCTACTGTTTTTACTCTAGCAGCTTCTATTTTTTCTTTCACAAATTCCTGAACTTCAGCCATTTTATTCTCAAAACTATCTAATTTTTCAGTCTGTTCATTTAATTTTTCAGTCATCTCTTTTTGAGAAATAGACTGTTCATTTAATTTTTCAGTCTGTTCATTTAATTTTTCAGTCTGCTCATTTAATTTTTCAGTCTGTTCATTTAATTTTTCAGTCATCTCTTTTTGAGACTCTAACATCTCTTTTTGGAAAAGAGATTGTTCATTCATTTTTAGAGACTGTTCATTCATTCCAATCTCTATGCGTTGAAGCATCAACATAAACCGTTGTTGGAAATCAAGATCAGGAACTTCTTGAGTTCTCTCAGGATAATTAAGTTCTTCAGAATCACTCATTTTGAGTATTTTATAACAACTATTTTAATATTTTGTGAAACCAAATTTTTACTTTCCTAAATATGTGTTTTAATAACAATGATCAATTAAAATCTTGTTCAAGCCGACTAACCACTAAATCCTCACCACCAATAATCTCTCCCAGATGGTATATATCACATTCACACTAAAATAATCTGAACCCCCACTTTAAATATTTGCAGTATTACAACAACTACTTTACAAACCCTTGATAATTTCAACTTCTCCCAATTCAATCATAAATATTGGTATATCTTAGAATACGATTGCTATGGTCATCAGAAATCTATATAAGTAACCTGGAGAAATGTATAGCAATAAAATATACAATATTTCATCACCATGATAGAGCATTTGTCACATGATAATATTCTTGTAATATGGGAAATTAAAATTGTAATCAACAATCATTAATTAATTCAGTTCACAAATCACCATATTGCACTATGCAACAATCGATTAATCAAGTCGCATGTTAATAAAGTGCCAAAAACTGTAATTGCACACTTATAATGACTGTATAACCTCAACATATCGGGCCGATCACGTTGTGGTGCCAAAAGTTGTAACCAACCGTTCGCCCCTTCAACTACCCATCGTGCCGAACTTGTTGTGGCACTATAAATTGTAACCGTAAATTGTGTGGTCCCAACTACAGAAACGCAATTGCACTAAGAATCGTAACTTCTATCACTGATCAATTCCCGTTGCACATTGTCATCTATTAAGAGCTGTATCTAAAAGCATATCATGCTATCTATTTTATGCACGAAAGACCACAATCAACATCTGGGGCAACTTACTACAGACCAAATTAATGATCTAACCTAAACTTTATGATTTAATTTGATCGCAGCCAGGGTGTACCGCGAAGAACTACCATAGTATTATGATAAAATACTTTAATCAAATTATAAGTGTAATGTTATTATCTTCAAACCTTAATTTGCAATTTTTATTGTATGAGACCCGATGGCCGACCATGTACAAGATGGCATAATTTGTGGAATCACATAAGATTATGAAATTTTAAATCATTTCTATGATTTCTAATACAGATGCTAGTCCAGGTAAAGCTTTGCAATAAATAAACATAAATACTTGGGTTCCTTTATAATTTAATATATCATTGAGACTCTTATTATATTGACGAATGACAATTTAAAAACGTTAAGTAAAGATATTTAATCGTGTCATTATTTGGTAAATCTGTATACAAGTTTAATAATTAATTTGTATGGCATACTAGAATCAACTACGCAACGCCAAAATGATGAAAAAGGTATATGGGATTTTATTGTACCTTACACATCATAAACTACCAAAGACGAAAAGCATCTAAATGATTTCTCAAAATATCAATAAACTCTTATATCATGTTGTCAACAGTATGTACTTCAATGCATGCTCTATCCAAGGTTTATGATTTCTGATTTATGAATGACACATAGCAACGGCACAGTAAGTTTAATTATAAATCACCTTTTATTTACAAAATTATGAATGATAAGTAATTAATTCCAATGTGATAATTAAAGACATAAATAAACAAATAAAATAAATAAATTATAATTTCATCGACTTTCTTCAATAACATCTCATAGGTATAGTTTTTAAGAAACTAATCATACCTTATATTTCAATTTTAATACAATGAATATTGAGAAAATTATACTAAATTCAGCATCAATTTATGAAATATTTAACATCATTTCCAGATTCAATAAATCCATACAGCAAACTTATAATAATATAATAAATAATATTATGTCTGTAGGATTTGACTACAATGCAATCATTGAATAAAGTGATAATTTAAACTTACACTCTGGTAAATAATAATCAACCAACAGTTAATTATTATGAAGTAACTTGAATAGAATGTCCTGCTACAAGTTGATGATCTAACTTATAAATTATGCTTAAAAATGAAAGAAGATGATTTAGCAGATTAACTAAAATACTTTGCCCAACTTATATCTATGAAGTAAAACATATTCCTGTGGATGTATTCATCTACACAGAGGAATTAAATAACACTAAACGTTTTGTGTATTTATACACCATCATAAAGCAATAAGTACAAGTACACCATTCCGCGGATTAACCACCAGCGCAAGAATGAGTGTAAAATACAAAATGGCAATAAAGTAATCTGCGGATTAACCACCAGCACAGATTAATGCCCTTTACATTCTAAAACAACATTACTATTTACTTCACATTAAAGTGCAAAATCATCCCCTTCAGTTATTCTGATCATTCAGAAAAACACTAACACTCTAGCAAATGTGGGTTCTTGCATAATAAATGTTACGCTAATCAGGACAACTAATGTACTAACCTATCTTTCTTAAAATAAAACATGTGTAATATAATATAAGTAATATTAGTATAGGAATATAAATCTGGAAAGACTAACAAAATACCCCATAAAGATTAATACATCTCATGAATTCATTTAATACTTTTTAAGCTTTTTCGCAAGCGCTATTCTCTTGAATACATATTTCATTCAACCCCTATTAATTTAAACTTAATAAAATATAACTTATGAACTTCACATGCAAGTTCATATAACTATAAAATTAAAGCAATGAATTATTCATCAAATACATAAAATTTAACAGGTGTGTGTATGATATAAATTAAACGTATCGCATTTTATAGTTCAACACATGAATTAGAGCAGGTGTGTGTATCACAAATTGGATTACATAGCATTTATAACTCCAAATATAATCCGTGGAATCCAGGTACGATGTGTCGAATGACAAATACACGAAGTAATAGCTATAATTATAGTTAAATTCCAAACATGTAATTTTATCCATTTGTGTTAGTTATGATAATCACTATTAGAATAACGATTTTATGTGGCTCCATAAACAAGAAACAATTTCAAAATATGACACGCAGAATTTAAATGAAAATGTTTTTCATAAGTTATTAATTTCTACATCTCTATTAAAATATTCCAAGTTTATCACATCCATGCTAATATTTATTCATCCACGCTTAAATCTAGGAATACCAATTATAGCAATTAATTTAATCATTTCAAACTGACGTAAAATTAGAAAATAGCTTGGATTAACTATTTTGAAGACGGTTTATTATCCAAATGTTAAACAAATTAACTAGCAAATATATGATTGGCATTGTAAAGTTAAATATCAATCAATACTATATTTTTATTAGAATTAGAAACGGAAATATTAAACTATATTGATAACTTTAACATTTTACTTTAATTTAAACTTCTTCTTTTTAAAAAAACAAATTTTCATTTTCATAAAACTTCGGTAATTAAAATACTTATTTAATTTTTCCAAATTGTAGAATAATAAACATTTTAAAACATACCAAACTCTTGCAATTAATTCTTTTAAACTGGGAAGCTCCGACATTTTAAAAATGTAATATTGGAAAATTGTTACCGGTGATTTGATCCACTTGGCCAGCCGACTTGAACAGACTTTTAAATTTAGCAATTCATCTTAATTAAATACCACTAGGTTATTTTTTTGTTTATAGCAAATTTTTGTGGTAATCCATTTACTTTTTAACTATTTTAAAATAAGCTTAGCAAATTTACACCATTTGCCTTTTACCATTTTTTTTTCTCCTTCCAAAAGCAAACTAACAGATGATCTTCCCTTAAATTCGCGCTCTTTTCTTTTATTACATTGAGACGCATACGTAATTACTGTATTTATTTTTAATAATTTATTTTAATTGAACAAATGGTTTTTTATTAATTCAGTAGAAATAATAATTTAAGATCATTTTAAATAAATAAAAATAATATTATTATTTTTAATAATATTTTACCAAATTTTAATGTGTTGTAAAAATTTTAAAAAGTTAAACATTCTGATATGAATTAGTATATGGAACGAAGCAAATTTAAATTTATTAAAATAATATAAGAAAGTAATCTGTTCAAAGTGCGAATCAAGCCAATCAAATCACCAAAGAAGAAAGAGAAATTTTTATACCAGTTACATCAATTAATATATTTTATACTAAAATATATGGTTACAATATATATATATATATATATATTGTATTATATATAATATATATATATATATATATATATATATATGAGATTATAAATAAACAACAATTATTTTATATTAAATGTAATAAAAACAAAAAATTAACAGATCATCATTAAATCAATGCCAATTATAAAAGAAAAAGTATCATTAATTTTGCTACATGGTGCTAAAATAACTATTGAGTTAATCATATATCTAAAAGTTCTAGGACCATTATTTTAGCTACTTCTCACCAATGTTCAAGATTTTCAGGTACCATGAATGTGCTGAACATCAAATACAGTAAAGCGTGTGAAATTTAAAGATTGTCCTTAGTGCTCTCTAAATAATTCTAAAGAAAATTATATAGGGGAGGGGGGTAATTGAAATTATTCTCTGCTAGGCATGCCCTTTGTAGTATATGCTTCTACAGCTAGATACCACTTATTGGAACCTTTCTGCATCAATCTGTCAAATTACATCACCATGTAAAATTGTAGTAGTATAAATAACATTTTTGTAAAGTGCAGTTCATGTATTTTTTGATTTTTGTAATGCCTGAAACATTGCAATTATGTAAAATTCTGTTTTCTTTTAATGAAAGCAGCAGAGGAAACCATTATAATACATGAAATGGCTTACAAGAAAGTTCATCTGAGATAAATACAAGTTTATGTGTGGTTTAATAGAAGTGTCAAATTCACCACATCCCAAAAAACTGTGTGGTGAGTAAAGTCCAATGTTGAGACAATGCGGATTTTTTGGGGGGATTTAAACAGTTTTGTTTACTCAGAATTTGTTGATAATAATCAAGCATTTAAACCTAAAAGTTCTGAAGATTTTTTATTATGCAGTTAAACATCCCAATTTGTGACAAAGTGTAGAATACATGCTTTATCATGACAACACACTATATACAAAATCTCAGGTATCAAACAAATTTTAATTAAATTCAGTATAACTCAGGCTATCCATCAGCTGTATTTACTTGATATTGTTCTATGTGACTTCTATTAATTTTCTCAAATAAAAAATGTCCCTTTTTCTTTGCTGATTAAAAGTGGTGAACAGTGAAGACATTAAAAGGCATCACTTTGTAAGTTCTTCCAAACTACTTCAAAAGGTAAAAAACACATTTAAAACAGTGCATTGAGTTAAATTGTCTATACTTGAAAGGGATTCAATTTGCTACATCTAAAAATAAATACACAATTTTTTATTACAAAATTCCAGTTATTTTGGGGTCCCCTCCTCATATAGATATCTTCATATACATATTCTGTTTATTGTTGTATTCAAGTTAGCTTCGAATAGCAATTAACCCTGATGAACTGATATACTATACTGGTATTAAAAACTTCACTAAAATAATTTAAAATAATTATTAGTAAATTAGTAATAACAATTTTAAAGTGACTTATAAATACTTTATAATAAAACTAGATATTATTTTCATGGATTAAAAAAAGACAAGTAAATGTTTACCGTTCTTTCAAGTATAGTTTACAAAAGTATATAAACTGTTGTATTTAAAAAACACATATATAGACACACATGCATATTTCATAATGCAAATCTGTGCCTTTATTAATATTTTCATTAACTATACAGATTCGTATTTCTCTATTTTAATAGTTTATACATGGTGAATGAATTTTGGTATACATTCACACAGTTGGATATTTTTACAGTATGTACTTCATAATATGAAAATAGTTTATATTTTAATAATTAATTTATTAAATGTGTAGGTGAACATTATTCTATTTTAATCATATATAAATAGAAAATGATCTTATACGCAATATATTGACATATATAAAATAATATTTAAATCATCATTTTTTAATTTTCTTTAACTTACAAATTAAACTCTTTTCAAGATATATTTATACTAAATACAAATATATTGATTCACTGCAAAATCTGGATTTTCATCTGTCATTAATATTAAATTAATTGATCCTTTGATTACACTTTTTTAATTATAAAACCAATCTTTAATAAATAACTTAATAAAATTCAAAGAAAATATATATGGAGTTTCTCTTTCCTAGAGGTGTTTAAATATATCTTTGGGAACTTTAACAGAGCAGTCACTTTTTACTTCCTCACTGTACAGTTGTTGTTGTTTTTTTTCATTTTTTTACTTTATTTATTCAATTAATCCAAAAGTTGCTTTCCCTTCCTTTAAAACAAATGAATACAGTACAGGTTAAATACTCTTTCTTTTGGGTAATGCACTCAAACATGACTTTGTTAATTTTAGAGTTAGTATATTTTTTAAATATAATTAAAATTTCAAAAAAAAAAAAAACTATTCCCATAATTTTGCTAAATGTTAACAAATAAAAGCCAGCCATGCATTTTATTTATCATTATTATATTAAAGTGCCACAAACTTAAATTTTAATCAGTGAACTATTTAATAGTTGGATTACTAAATAAAATTATACTAAAACAAGATATTTTTGAAGTGTGCAAGAATAAATAATTCTTGGGATATAATATACACTTCCATTTCTATGTTTAAAAATTGTTTCTAAACCTTATTATTATTTATTTGAAAATAAATTCTTAATGTTATGGATGTGCCAAATTAAATCTTTTACAGGCATTTATATAATTGATAAAATTTGGATTTCTCTTAGGCTTGTTGTGTTAATAGAACGCATAGATGTAGTATATTCCTTTAAAAGAAGTAAACCTTTTTTATGAATATTCATGTACTTAAAGTGTATGGGTTCATTTTGTTATTGAAGATGTTTTTTCTTAGCTAGCATTTTGAATTTTAATTTAAATTTCTATCTAGTTAATAATTTGAATTTATCACATTATGTTTTTGCTAGTTTTCTAGTATGTTATTGGTTATTATGTATTGATTTAGAGCTTACTATATCACTATTTTTCTGAATTAGTATTTTAGAATTTAGAGTTGAGCCATGATTTATTACCAATACTTGAGTTCAAAGACATTGTTTTCTAAGCTAGTTTGATATTTGAGGTATAGTGTATTTGGGCTACTTGTAATGAACTTTTGGGATGTGCAGTCTATTATTATTATGGTACTAATTGTTGTAGTAAAACAATGATAAAATAAAGTAAATTGTTTAATTGTAATGCTTGCTTCTATATTTAAATGACCACAGCATCTCATATAATTGATATATAAACTTGAGTAAATGCTACATAACTTTATTCCAATCTCATTTAAAATTATTTTTATTTCAACCAAATACATACTTTCTTGTTGTACACACAAGTATATATTGAAACAGTAAGATTTGCATTCAAATCTTAAGTTTCACCTTTCCTATCATCTCTCACCCACCACCCTATCCTACCCAAATTTAAACTTTTTGGTATCGAGTTGTGTGTGTAGCAATATTAAAAATGTATAAATATATGTAAAATTCACCATAAACCCACACACATTTCGATAATAAATTTACAGCAATAAATAAAAATAAATGATATAGTTTAGATTTTTTTTTTTTTAGTTATATAATTTTATATAACTTTAACTATTTATTTTAAATTGTAAAGTTCGTTATTTTAATGCTATGTTTAAATTTCGTATTTAATAATAATTTTGGAAATTTGATTGTAATTTAAATAAAAGTAAAATTAATTGTATATTCCATTTTGTACTTGAAATTTTGAAAGTAATGGTCAGTGAGAGATAATAGATTAATTAAAAGAAACATTCCTAAAAGCTTTAATTACAAAAATGTAAAAAAAGTACAAATAAACTAAACAATAGAAATGCAGCTTTCTAAATAAATTAAACTTATAAAATGTATTGATTCTCCTCGGGACAAATGAGTGGAGCTAAAAATAAAATAGAACAAAAGTGAAAAAGATAAGATCAAGAAAAGAGGACATTTTGAATTTTCTAAGAACTTTTAGTTAGACTTTAGCTGTGCTCTCGATCAGTTGAGAGGCTCCAGAAATCTTAAATTAATTTACCCACCACAGTATGATCGAGTAGAAAGCACCCAGACTATTCTCCCTCCAGAGATGGTCAATTGTATGCCAAACCTCCACATGTGCCCTCCACAAAATCAACCAAGAGGATGTGCTGCCCAAACAATCAGAAAGCTGCTGCTGCTGTTAAAATGAATTAATAACCTGAATGCTGGAAAGAACTGCTACAATTTGAACTCATGAACAATTTACTACTGACCATGGAATCTGAAAGCTTAATATAAAACAGGTACCTGTACCCAAGGCCTAGAGTACTCTAAATATATTAATCACACTATAGCTAATTCTCTATATAACTTGTAAAACTATAATTTGTAAAACTATGAATTTAATTATTAATTTCTTATGTAAATTTCTTTAATAATCTAGCTTACTTAATTCTGTCTTTTCTTGGGTACATATTTCAAATTTTACATTTTTTGTTATCTAATGATAGCATGCATATAAGATTTCCGACTGGATCTCACCAAATTTAAATATAGATCTTTATCAAAATGGTTGCCATCTTGTCCAGCAACCTATAAATATATTTCTTTTATATACTCATGTTGGCTGGTCAGCTTGGAAATCTCCATAATTTTCTAAACATAAATCCATGATTGCTTGAAACATTGGATGCATGTCCTGCAAATCCTAATTAATATTTATTTCTATAAATTACTTTGTTATTTCATATAAATTGACATGCATTCAGTGCTTCATTTATTGTAAATGCAGGGGTCTATTGCTTAGAAAATGGCTGACATACCCACCCAACTTACCTATTGCTTTTATATTTTATTAAATTTTAAGTAATAATTCCATTAATTACATTTCTTTGGGAGTCAAAAAAATGTTCTTTATTAAATGTTGATGATGTAGGGCTGAGTTATAAAATATATTAAATCTTAACAGAATAGTCTGTGAATTATACATGTGGTACATTTTAGAGACGCGATGACCCATTATGAGCCTTGGATATTCTGGATTTTATGGGATTTACTTAATCCCAGTCATCCTACACAAGTGGACAAATAAATATTCCTGTAGGGCATGACACCATCACACAGTCAGGAAGTAATCATGGCACAAACCACTTGCCCCTGATTATGCTTATGTGACACCTTACTCTTTAGGCCTATGGCAAATGCCAGCCCACTGTTCTAAACTCATCCACAGCTTCACAGTTTTAATATACTGCCACCTTCATATCACCTTTCTAGATGTACCATGTGTTTTCTTACTATAAACTTTATTGTTCAATATATAACTCCGTCCCTGCATTAGTGACATAATTCACTCTCAAATAAATGTCTGTCCATAGTAATTATAAATATCTTATTTAAATAAATAAATATATGTCTGCAGCTACTATTACAAATCCTAATTTAGACTCTTGCATTGCAAAGATATAAATCTCCGAAGGCATGCTCTTAAAATACTTGCTCGAGAATTCAGGTAGCTAGATTATGTCAGCCAAATAAATGTATCTCTTTAAAATATAACAGTATCGGAAAATCCTGCTACTGAGATTTTAAATCTAACCAAATATTATTAGTTAAATGATTGTAATAAAAAATATTCTAAATAAATAATTTCAAACTATATGTCTGCCATTACATATTTATTTATTTGACACCCATTCAATATAATATCTCCTCAATCAGTTAAAATATAAATGTTTAATATTAATCTTATATATAGCTAACTTGAAAATAAAGTCTTGAATCTCTTGCATCTCCCTGACCTCCATGCCTAAAGATATGCTACAATGTAGCATCCGATGCATTGTTTCATAGAGTGTATTGTGGAACCGATAAACTATGATTGAACTCAGTACTACTGGTAGCTTCGCTATCTATGGTGCTACTGTTGTGTGTGGTGGTTGAATTCTGCACTATGTTAACAAAGCATACAAATCTGACCGTTACAATATATATATATATATTGAAGCAGTCGGATCTGAGTTCGATCCTAGCTTCATGACATCTAGCCATAAGCCCACTTCAAACACATAATACTAACCTTAAATTTCCGATGCAATGGAGCTTTATACGTTCAATCCATGCTAATTTCCATAAAGGAAACTTATTTTATAAATGCATACTAAAATTAATTAGTTTCAGTTTAAAATTAATCAATGCTATTAATAAATTCATGATAGAATTATTCATGAATTTATATATTATAACTGCGTGGATTGTGCGTATATATTTGTAAATTTTAAATATATATAATTGTTCAAAAGTTTCATTGTGTAGGGAATGTTTGATTTTATTTTTAAATAATTTGTTAAAGTTTTATTGATTAAAAGCTACATTCTTTCGATAAGCTTTCAGGTTTTTCCTTTCCAAAAACAACAGTTAAAGTTTTATTAATTAGAAAAAAGATAAGGATTCCCTAATTAAAATCAATTCTGATTTTAAGAATTCATTTTCTAATTAGAAAACGAATTCAAGTTAATGAGTTTGAAAGCCTTATCGAAGGAATGTATCTAAAAACAACCAGTAAATCTAAAAACATCGATAATGAAAGAAGCGCTAGCCTGAAGGCATCAGAGAACAATATATATAGCTCTGAAAAGTTTGGAAAAGGGGGAAGCCATCTTTGTTGTAGAGAAGTGCAGTGAATTCTGTGCGTTTCAAAATCATAAATTTAAATAGTGCTTCGATCATGTTGAAGGGCTAAAATGTCAGGAATCTGGTTGCAGTTCCTGATGTCCCCTGAAATCTTCAATGAAGCTGCTAAATCTTTTCAGGACCAATCATGCTGCTAAGATTGTGAAAATTCATTAAAATACTGTTCAAATAATCAATCAAATGGTGCCTACGTTTTACAAACTCGGACGTGTAACTTAAGGATCCAGCCCAGAAAAAATGGGTAATATATTTCCATAATGAACCTTAAACTTTCTGGCCAGTTCCGAACTTTACTTTACACTCCCTTTAAGAGCTCTTTTCATTCTATAAATGTCATAATCTCTGTGTAATAATCTCTGTGTAAATTACTTTTATTTATGCTATTATATCATAATTCTCTCAACCTCTAGTCTTTAAATTTTCTCTTTTCTTACTTGGCAGTTCATTTATTATATATATATATATATATATATATATATATATATATATATTTGTGTGCTTTATTAATGTCATTTATTTTTAATTATATGCCAATAATCTTTCGACTCGATGAGCTCCTTTGTTCTATTTGCCTCACGCAAATAATATAATATTAATTCTAATAGTAGTTCTCGCCCATCAGAACTAAATTTATAAGTTCTATCAATCATCGAGTCGAAAGAAATTATTACATGTTTACTATTTTTATAATTGGCTAATAATAAATTATTAACTCCGCTTCCAATCTATGCCTCAGCTATTTTCTCATATTCACCAATGTATATTTATTCAAATATAATCTTAAAATGTTTTTTTGCAAAGGGCCGATAAAGGAATCAAATAAATATATTCTAATTCAACTTTGTTATTTTCTATTAAGATTCAGGAAGGGTACGATGATTGGGGCATAATTAATATGATTTACAAATACTTTAAAATAGTTTTATTTAAAAGCTCATTTGGCTTTAATTCATTTGATCAAGTCATATGTAGAGCATTCTATATGGGTTTTAGTATTCAAACAATGACTATCAAGTCATCATCTTCAAACGTTGCTGACATAGGGCAATCTTCCGCTCCGTTAGGCTGGTCGGTGAACATATTTCTGTTATTTTAAATTATCGATGAAGAAAGCACTTCCTCTCCTGTTCATATTAGTCAAAGGGCATAAGACTTGTCAGATACAAGCTGCCATAGGACTTCGATTATCGACTAGCTATTATCTTTCAATTTCATTTTATAGCTCATAATTTGTCAGCACCATTACCTCTCTGTTCCAGTAAAGCCCACTCTGATGCTCGGAATTCATGATGAAGTGATTTCAATTAAAGTTGAACAAATTCTCAGTTATATTTAATTAAATAAGTTTTCCAATAAAGATTAAAGTTATACCCTAAAATACATATCTTGCTCTTCATGAATGGATTTGCGAATGTGAAAATAAATATCACATTCTTTTGTAAAAAAAATTAGAGTAATAATTTTCTTTACTAATGAATACCTTTATCTGACTTTATTTTCTTGTTGGGGCATAGACATAGACTTTCAAATATTGCATAAAATTTCATTGGCATATAATAAGGACCGCCACTCATTATTATTATAAACTTTGTTTAAGAACTAGAATTAATTAATTTAATCTTTATTTAAAATTCAAACAAAACAAATTATTATTATTAAATTTTCTAAACACACTTGGTTTCTTAGTGCTTAATTCCTTCATAATTATTTTAATGTTAATATTCACTGTCTGTGTTGGCAACCCGAACATATACATATGATTCGATTTAAAATTATTTTAGTTAGTTTATTATCAGATATTAATGTCAGTTCAGGGGTCTCTGATCCTCACCAACCATTGAGCTAGTTTCTTGGTGCATAGCATGGTGCTGTCGAATTACATTTCTACTAATCTGAGCTGGTGAGTTGGGTTTGAATTCAGTTTTGGTTCAGCTGAGTTTGGATCCGACTTGCAGTTTAGGTGGTGGGTTTTTCGACTGGTACAATATATATATATATATGTTCTGTCACATTGAAAGATAGATGAAAACTATTTAACATTTTCATTGATTTATTCAAAGAATATTAAAAAGTATATAATATGGTTTATTGTTATTTGATAAACATTATTGTAAGGTTTATACATTAAGTTTTTAGAACTCTATTAAATAATACTTGAATAATCCTACATCATTTATTATGCTTTTGATACTAAGAATGCATAAGTTAAACAATTTTAAAAATTACATGAATACAATTTTACAATTTTTGTTATCATTTTCATCAGAATTAGTATAGCATTTATTATTCTTGTTATTAGCCTATTCATTCAGTTGCTGAATGAACTTAGGATTTTTCAGTCTATATTTGTTCTCCACTCTATTTCAAATAACTGACACACATGATAACATACATTCAAAAAATATATATGATCCCCAATACACATATTTTGTGCAGATAAGTTGGGCCAGATCATAATCTCTCACACATATATACAATCAGAGCTTGGTTTATAAGATAGCAATTCTTTAAACATCAATGGACAGGTTTCAATCTTCTCATTCTTGCAACTATTCAACAATCCATTTTATTGAATTGTTAGCATAATATAAACTGAGCGCTGACTGTATATATGTGTCAGAGATTATGATCTGGCCCAACTGATGAATACTGGTTCTGCATGACATACATATATTGGGAATCATACATATATATATATATATGATTCCCAATATATGTATGTCATATATATATATATATATATATATATATATATCGCATGTATGTGGCTATGTATGTTCATTGTTTGAGATGGAGTAAAGGATAAATATAGACTGAGAAATCTTAAGTTTAAAGTCCTCTACTTATTTATTATTGTTGTTGTTTTATTGAAGTTATTATTGTTGTTGTTGTTCCAAACTATGTTAACTTTATTTTCATTTTTTTGTATGTAGTATTTTTGAATAATTATTAAAATATTTTTATACAATAAATACTAATGTGATATTTCAATAAATATCACTGCCTTATCATGATGTATTTATTAATGTTACATTACATGTACGAAAACATGCTATGGTTGAGATTCAACAAGCGTTGTTCATTTTCTTTTTAATTTTTTATGAGTGGTATTATATTGCACAGTATTGTTAGACAGATAAAATTAATAAAGTTATTAGATTAATGATAAGTGTCTATTTTTCACAATATTTTGTTTAAGCACTCTTGAAATGATTTCTTTAATTAATTACCATTTAATAAGATGTATGTTACTCATTTCCAAAAGTTATTTTGTGAGCCAAGTATCAGTCCATTTAAATGATTCGTGAATAAAAAATTAGCAGCTGAAAATAATAGAATGAACCACAATCGAAAACACAATTTTTATATATAAACATTATTTGATTTATAACAATAAATACAAAATCAAAAATTATAGAAACGTAATAAAAAAATGTCCGAGTATATTTATTTTTACAAGATATAGAAATATCAATGTCAGTCGTAATATTATTTTTTTCAATAAAGCAATCTAGAAATAGAAAATATTTATATTCAATATTTATTTTTTGTAGTCTTACTATATATTTTTAACAAAATCTATTTAAAATATTTATATTAAAACACAAACGTCACAGATTGCGGACTAAATTTACCCCCCCCCCTTTTATGCATGGTATTGCTTTTATTTTGAATATTTAGATATTAGATCAACAACTATATATGAACAAATGGATCCAGTTATAGATAACTGTAAGCATATTTGATCTTTTGAAAGCAATTATATATAAGCCATAAAATGATACAGTGAATTTTTAAATTTACATTTCAGTCTACATTTGATGGAAATTCATTTTATGACATTCTACTTACAAATAATTCATGTAACCTTGAGCAATCAACTTATTCGAAATTATATTATCAATATGATTCTCCGTATATTTCAAAATTCAATTTATTGGATTAAATGTCCAATAAAATAAAAAGTGCTACTGGGTGACTTGAACATAAATGTGTGTTTTCTATTGAGGAAAGCCAATTATCAAAAACTAGTAGGGAATCAAACGTCAAATTTTAGACTGAAGTTAAATTTGCAATGCAATGCAGTGCAATATAAGATGCCCATTTTCAATCATAATTACAACACATGTAACACATGAGAACTGATTGAAAAATATATATTAATAAAATAAATATTTGATACCACATAGTGAATATTTGTATACAATAACAAAAAGACATAAAGTAAAACTAAAGAATCTTGCAGATAATCACAACCATAGAAAGTGGGACTGTAATGCCTTCATTGCCACTGAAAAAACAGGCATTGGATGCCAATTGGCCATAAAAACATAATATATTATCAATGTTCATATCTAATCCAGGGTTTATTTATATAGATTTCTGTAATTGTAGAAATTATTGATTGTGGTTTTATAGAAAACTTTCCTCAATGAGTCAACAAAGTTGAACATAAAAGAATAACTATGTTCAGCAACAGTTGAGATTTAAATAGAGGTATTGCTACCCATAACATGAATAAGTTAAGTGAAAAGGAAAACTGAGTAAGTTTTACTATATTTATGACAAGTTTAGTCTTATCATACAGTGATCACAATTGTGTTCAATGAACTGACTAAAAATTTCAGGTTAACCATGTTTGAAAATATTAAAATGTTTGTGAGAAATTTGATATGCAGTGAAGCCGTGATCTATGGTGTATCAATATACATGAATTCAGTTATATAATATCCAAAAAATGTAAATAAATTGTTAAAAATATAAATAAACAAACAAAAAATGAAAAATTTGTATATTTAATTCATTTTATGATATTCCTGCTGCCATATTCTTATCTATGAGTACCATACAAGATCATGTTTAAAAAAAAAAGAAATTAAAATATGTAAATAAATTTTAAATAAACCAGACACCATTTGTCCATCTTTCAGTGACAGAGACAATAGTGTTTATTAATAAATTTTCATCCATTTATGTTGAAAGAACATACACTTTATTCTTTCTTTATTATTCTTTTCCAAATTTGGTAAGCAATGTTTTGCATAATCAAAATGTTTTCTAAGCATAATGCTAAAAGTTTTACAAAATTTTAGAATATATAAAAAAGCTGGCATTTTACAACAATTAATTAAAATAGAGAAAAAGCAATTTGCATTATGCATTAAACAAAAATTGAAAATTGTAATTTAATTACAAATAAATTGCTAATGTTATCCATTTCTGTAATTGATAGAAATTTAATATATTAAATTCATCAATTAGAAAGGTTTCATGGTAAAATATTTATTAAATAAAATAATAAATTTTATACATATCAAATAAGTTTTAATTCTAATTGCAAAACATGGAAAATCTCCCCAAAATATCTGGTTCACAAAATTGCAAACATGAATCTGCAAAAACTTGTCAGACACTACATAATTTTATCAAAAAAACTAAAATTTCTTTTGATGCTGATCAAAACTATTCTTTAGAGATCAATATAAATGTTATCTATTCATCTACAAATGTTACAACTAATGAAAAAATACATTAAATACAAGATTTATATGAAAAAATCTCAAATTGACCACAGTAACCAATTATAATTTTTAATGAACTTAGATAATGTAGAAGATGTTGTAAACAAAACTAATGCCAGATCATGAGTAACATTAGTTCAAATTGGGTTTTTTTAATCAAAAAATTATTTTATCATAGAGATGTAAATAATATTTTTATAAAGCGCAGACGGTATTGAAAATTAAATTGAGAGAGTGCAAACTTCTCAATCACTTGTGACTATTAGTAACCAATCAGATCTTAAGCACTGGGACAGAAGATCTGATTGGTTACTAATAGTCACAAGTGCTTGAGAAGTTTGCACTCTCTCAATTTAATTTTCAATACCGTCTGTGCTTTATAAAAATATTATTTACATAGAGATGTAAACAAATGTAAATTTAGTGATGTTTATATTACCAAAGGAAAATGGAAAATGGAGAGTCTGTAACAAGAACATAGTTAATTTATACAAAATCTTTTATTTCTATTTTCTGCTTTTTCTGTAAGCTTTTTGCATATGCTGAAATAAATAGCCTTATAGAAGGTCATAAAGATTGGCAAATTTGATCTAAATCTTTACAAAGACATGAAGCTAGTTTAATTCTTATGAATAAGTTTTTAAAATGGAAAGAATTAGAAAAAATTTACAAAACAATGATACAATTGATCATCCAACACAAATTATGTATGATATGAAAAAGAAACATTGATCAAACACTTTGAAAAGATTAATTTAAATAGGTCATAAGCTAATCATATTTAATCCTGTTTTGGAAAGTCAAGTTTAAAGAGTTCTAAGGAAAACAACAAATATACATTATTTACAAAAAGGCAGGCAAAATTAATTAATAGAAATGTTGGACAATACAATGTCAAATTTTAAAATCAGTTCAAGAATGTAAATATTATTATATAATATTAGATTGCATTCATGATGCAAAAAAATAGAACAAATGACTTTTATTATAGGGTTTGTTTCTTGCATAATTGGAACAATCACTAAACACTTCTTAAAGACTTTTGTAAAAATTAATCTTTCAACTGGCCATAGTTTGTTTGAAATTATAACTAGAAAGGTGAAACATCTATATTGATGATATGTGGGGCCAATGATATGATAATGACTTAAAAAGTTAATACTAACAATAAAATCCACATGCTTTTTTTAACATTCTGCTGCATGTTAATTTAATGATAAATAATGTAGCAAACGTTAATGTAGATACAGTTAGCTTCTTTGCAACAATTGAAACATTGTATAATTTCCTTTCCAGCAATTCATAGTCAATTAGGAGAAATATGTGATGCACTTTTTAAAATTTTAACCAGTTACAAATTAATATAAAAATTCAATATGAATCTCACACAGTATGTACAAAAATTACAGATTATAAATTTGTTTATTCTCTAACAATTGGGCATGATTTTCTTAATCAAATAAATCCATCGAAAAAAGCCCTTCAGGAAAAAAATATGAATATAACACTAGTTTTAGAAGCAATTGAAAATTTAAAATCGTTCATACTGGAATATTGATCAGATTTGAATTACAAAAAAGTCCTTGTATCAGCAAAACAAGCACTGATCTAAGAAATGGAATTTAAATCTTCTGTACAAGTTTGACAATGCAGGGAAATATGTCAGTTTCAATATGAAGACAAATTCAGAATAAATGTGTTATATACATTTCTGGTCAATAAATGTTTTGACCAATTTAAACTACATATTAAAAATTTTAGCTTTTTATGTAAACCATCTGATATAAATGACAAAGATTTAAGAAAAAATGTGAAGAATTAGAACTTTTTTTAAAAGATGGACAAAAAAATATATCAATGCAGTAGAACTATTCCATAAAATATGAGCATATCAAGATATATTTAATGGGGGAAAAATAGAAAATCCTCTAGATATTTTAAATTTTATTAAAATGAATAATTTGCCATTTTCATATTTAGAAATTACTTTAAAAATAGTATTAAGCATGCTAATGGGTGTAGCAACCAATGAATGGTTATTCTCAAAACTTAAATCAAATAAAACATACTTGTGAACAGATTTGTTACAAACAACATTAGATGGTTTAGCAATAATATCAAGCAAAAATGATATTTGTTCACAAGTAAATATTGAAAATGTTATTAATATGACATCCAGAAAATTCTAATAAATATCTTATTGTTTGATCATGGTCAAGAAAAATTGTGTAATATGATTTTTTGCCCATTTGCAGGCTACATAAAACACTTTGATTGTCTATCCAGGATGTCTGTTTTTATAAAAATGTTTGATAACTCAGCATCCAGTGAACCAATTTGATCAATTGAGAAACCATTTGGTTCTTTTGGATGGTTAACGTTCAATTGAGCCATATTTAACTGGGTTCTATGTTTGCTGTGACAGCTTCTCTACATGTTATAATGAACACCAAGCACTTAAAAAGCCAAAATTCAAAAAAATAAAAACACAGTTTTGAACCATGCAAATGTCTTTATTCAGATTTTTTGTAAATTCTTTCCACATGATTATAACAAAAAATTAAACTAAATTAATTTGGGGAGATGGAGGCAGGGTCTAAGTTCAACTTTGCATGTACTGATTACAGCTACAACAAAAACAGATGTTTAGTACAAAACAAGCATAATTACTATAATCACATAAATAACCTACTGATGATCTAAAATATTTTCAGTATTTCTTCTAAAAACATAAAATCATTCAAACTATAAAATGAGTAAATTATAATAATGAAAATTTAATATTTTTCTTACTGGTTTTATCCTCTATTTGAAAATAATTAGATACCATCTTGTTGATTGGCTCAGAAAACGTTTATCTAATTAATAAATTACAAACTTCAGCTAAAACTATTATATTGACATATTAATGGGTTATACTGCTTAATGGCAGAAGAAAAGTAGCAATGATATTATTTAAATATTTTATTAGAGTATTGAGGCAAAATTTAGATGTTTATAAGAATAGTTAAAAATATGCAATATGAACGCAGCTTTGATATGACATCATCTTATGACAAAAACAAAAAGATTTTTTAAAGTAAAACAATTAATTTACATCGGCCGCTATGATTTAATTAAAACTCGCAAAAGTATAAAAATGTTTAGATAAAACTTTTATATACTTTTTTATATTTATCTAAAAAATATAAAGTAAATAGAATGAATATGTATCTATATGTGGAGGGGATTGAGTATTTTTATTATATATAATTATAATAACTCCTAAAAGATTAATGTAATGCAAAAAGTAGAAAAATCTAGAAAAAACATTAAACCAATATAAATAGCAAAAAGAGCTCGATTTGAATTTCTTCCTACAAATTTATTACCATTTTATGCAGAATATTATATATAGAGAGAAAAGTAAATGAAATTATTTTTCATGTATACAGAGTACCTTCAATAATAGTGTAAATGCAATTAGTGTTTGGATCAAAATTTATATATATATATATATATAATGCACAAAAGACCGAGTTTACTAGATTATTAAAAGACAAAATATTAATATTAATATTAAAGAAAATAATCTTACCCAATATAGCCATTCGCCTATATTTTTAATAGCTTCTTGAATAAAGATGTATGGTATCATTCATATAAGTAATTTTAAATGATTCATCTTTATTTTTTTTATTTAAATAACCTACTTCTCAACATAGAAGACATTTTGTAGCCTAGATGGCTCTAATGTTTGAAAATACACTCTGGCAGTATATGCTTTAAAAACCTTGTTATAGTTTTAAAAGATTCTTTAGAACAATGATAACATATTTTTTATGCATTTAGAATCATTTCTTTTTACTTTTCTTCAGAGCCATCTCTTGGAATCTTATATAATTAAGTGATACTAGACACATACTGTTTATGGTTTATAACTTTAAACCAATAATATTAAATGACTACCATTCTTTACATTTACATTAGCCGCTAATGCAGAGGCAAAAATCTCCATACAGTAGCATCATTCAGTAAACCTTTTTATGTTTATTGATTACTCTGGCTTGCACCGAGAGGGCACTACTTTATGAAGAGTTTACCTCTGTGTTAGAGATTTATGTGTGAGGGCTTATTAATTTAGTGTATCTCACAAAAAACTGTGACTTTATGCATTTTTATGCTTTAAACTTTTCACTAATGAAGATAATAGTGTCATTTATAGACTAGGCCATAAATATAACCACATTACTTCTTTGCATCTATTGGTTACTCAATTTTCAAAGGATCATTGAAATATACTGTTTTAATTATTTTAAAGATATACATGATTTGATTGTGGTTAAAACCTAGGTCACCTCCACTATATAACATACAAAAATATTTAAATTAAATTCTAAACATGATGTCAAAAACAGTTAGAATAGTGTGATATAAAAAATTGAATATAAAAATAAAAATATGACTGAGACTACACACTTTATAAAAGGAATTAACCGACTTTATCACTAGAATATATATAACACTCTTATTATGCAGTAATTAATTCTTATTATTTGAAGATATGGTAATTAATATAATTCAGTGAAAAAGATGTCACTAAAAGAATATAATAATAATAATAGTTTGATAATAGTAGCATTTAAAGCACTGGTTTTTCAATATAATTATAAAAGTTTGCAACTTTATGAAAGGCATAAAGATCTTTAAACAAATCAAGCCTAAAACCTCATGTATATTTGGAAGCTCCAATGCACTTTAAAATGACATGTGTGGTGATTTTATCAAGCATATGTACTGTATTAACTGCTCAGTTTACATATTGCATTTAGGAGCTAAAATGAACAATAAATGCATGAGGATAGAATTAAATAGTTTCACTTGAAATCACGGTGATGTGTAATAATTTGTCATTTCTTTTCCATTCACAATAACAGCCTTAGTAAAATTATTTTTACTCAATGATTGGAGTTAACATCTCTCCAGATTTATTGATACCTAATTTAAAGTGCATATATATATATATATATATATATAGTAATTAGATATATGTAAAGTAAAACTTTTTAAAAAATTGCATCCACTTAGGAGCACTTTTGACTATCAATCTTTGTAAACTAACACTTTGGAAGGCTAACCTTCCCACAATTCTGTGATCTTAATGTTTGCTGTCTGTCTGTCAATTAAGTCTTGTTTGTATTTGTATAATAGCATAGCTTCCTTTATTTTGCTTTGGTCATTATTTTTTTCAATTTGCAATATTTTTAAGTTATTATAATTGAAGTTAGAACCACAACGACATGACTTAGTATGGTTGTAAAAAATGGATGCTGAAACATTATTAGTAATTTTGGAATTTTGTTTCATTTTCTGACCCCTTTTTAATGACAGCAAGTGTTCTTTAGTTTTTTTTTCTAAAGTGCATTTCGATTCCCTTATATATCTGTTAATACACCTACATATCCATTTATAAATAATGCAATTTTTATTTATAAATGAGGTTTTATCTTTAGAGTTATTTATTAATTTGTTTAATGTAGAGGGTACTAAAATGCAATGTCAGATATACCTTTATAAATTTTCCTTATAAAATTTACTTGATCATTCGAAATATATGGGACTGATAGCCATATTTTTTATTAGCAGGAGAATCAATATTATTATTAATATGTTTATTCTTATATTTCGTATTAAAATTTTTAATAACCATATATATATATATATATGATTATAATTGTAGCCAACATTTAACAATTAATTCGAATACATTTGAATATTTTTAACTTTATCCGATGAACATTTACAAAAACTATTATTTCTAAATAAGAAGGACTTTAAACCTGTCATTTTATGTTACATTGGCACTCTTGATTTATATGAAATATAACTTCTTTTTACTAATGGTTTAATGGGCATACAGTAATCCAGCTTACATTGATTTTTAGTTATCTTAAGATAAATTTTTAGATTTCCCATAATAAATGAGTATTTTCTTATTAAAAAATCTATAAAATCTCAAATAAATATTATTAAATGGAGGAATAAAAATTAATCAAACAACTAAATGGTTTAGTATTTAGTTCACTATCAAGTAAAAAATATAAAAGGGAACACTCAAAAACGAGCTATTTCTTTATTTGCTTAAGGGGGAAAGGTTTGAAAAATGATTGATCATTGATTATGCAATTGTTTGGTTAAGCTCCATAAGTATTATAAAAGTTGAAGTATTTCGTATAATAAAATAATATCTCTAAGTCAAAAATTGTTTTAAAATATTTTAAATTTGAAATATTTTCAATATTTGTAAAATCTTAGTCTTTATGAGCATAAATGATTTCATTTGAAATTTATAATGATTTGGTACAATTGTAAATTTTAATAGGGAAAAAATGTTTTGATGCAAAAAAAAAATCATTTTTTAAGTTGGCTAAAATGAAAACTGAATTATTTAAAAGTTGTATTAATCACATTAGACAATTTAAAAATAAGTTTGAAGTATACAATAAAACTTATTTAGGAATATACCAACACTATGCACTTAGTTAATTACTAAATTGTGAATTAAAAATAAAAACCATAAGATTATTAAACAAAGATAGTTGTATTTGGTGTAAATGAAAGTAAACAAAGTATTGGTTCAAATATTAGAGTTAAGATCGAGAAACTTAACACACATTAAATTTTAATATGAGCCATTTATATTATTTAATTATTTAAACAAATCTTTAATTGTATTTGGCTTGCTGCATATAAAAACATCATCAACATATCGATAATATAAAGTAATATTTTTTTGATAACATTCCTTTTTCAAAATACTTTCCTCATATGTAGAAATTACAAAATTACATATTTGGGCAACTGTAGGCTACCCTTTGGCCAGCCATTACCCATTTTATAAAAATCCTTCTTAAAAAGTGCATAGATATTTTTTATCAATAAAGCTTAATGTTTCAACTATAATTTTCACGTTAATATTTTTTAAATTTAATGCATCAGAAATAATTACAATAGACATAGATTGACCCTACATTGTTAATTTAAAAGGTTTTAAAATAGAAAACAAAATTGCAATGGTAATAATAACATATTGGCTTCCATTTTTATGACCATAATAAATCATGTATATATGGTTTTAATTTCAGTTATATTAATGTAAAAATATTGTAAACTGAAAGAAATAACAATAAAAGGAAAATAAAGGAAGCTATGCTAATATATAAATACAAGCATGACTTAATCAATAGGAAGGCAGCAAATGTTAAGAACATGGAATTATGGGAAGGATAATTATATTTTTTGTACTTTTCCAAATTTTAGATTACTGTATTACTAATATTTAATTTTTAGATTACATGTATTGCTCTAAAGTAATACAGATATTGATGTATAGTATATATATATATATATATATATATATAATACAGATATTGATGTATAGTATTATATATATATATATATATATATATATAATAAAACACTAATATATATATATATATATATATATATATATATATATATGGTAGTGTTTTATCAAAAAATCAGTTTTCATGCAAAAGTATAGAACTTTTTATAATATTGTTTCATTTTTGTAACAAATGAATTGAATACTATGTGAATGTGACTTTATAAGAGACTGACAAAATGTCCTAGTTTGCATGAGAGTTGACCTAATTATATTTTTCTCAAATATTTCATATATTTTTAAAGTTAGATAAAGTTGGGTTTCAAATATATACTCCTAAACACTACTTAGTATTTGGATTTATGCAAGAATTTTCCATAATTAACATCATCAATTTGTACTCACCATTTTGATTTATAATTGACTATTCACTATAATGATTATAAAGAAAATCCAAAAAAAAAATTTACAAACTGCTATTTTTAAAATTGCGACCATTATGCAAGATTGATGATGTCATAGGATAATGACTTTATGTGATCCAAAAAAAAATAATAACATTCAAGCTAAAAATGTATAGTTGGGAATTTGTTCATTATACACAATACATTATACAATATTACAGTAAGCAGTATTTTGATTATAAAATTAAATGTCATTAATATACAATACTGCATTTAATTTTCATTTACTGTCTTTGCAAAATAATTAATTTATTCATTAATGACATATCCAAAATAATGATTTCAAAGTTAATGACTACAAAAAAAAAACTGCATTTTATTTAATACAATAAGTAATCAAAAGGATATTTTGATAACAAACAATAATCAAATGTGTTAACATTAAATTTTATAATTCATGCACTATCTCAAAAACTATATTCACTCATTTTTATGGATTAAAATTCTTATGAATGATATTTTGCTATCAGTAAAATTACACTTTATCATAATTGTAAATTTTAATTACTGTAATTAAAAGTTATTTTTTAAAAAAATTATTCCATTATACAATTAACAATGAATTTTATATTATCAAATTATTAAATAATATTCATTAAGGCTGTAGCCTCAAGCACATGCATATAAAATGTGATAGTAGGGATCTCTACAGGTCTAAAACCACAAGCTTACTCTTTGGAAGAAAAGAGGGGAACCCTCTTTACTTCAACATACTTTCTATTTAAATAGGTGAAGCTGAAGCGGTTTGATCTGAGAGTGTGAAGCTATTCAATACTTCACTAATTAAGTCCACATTTCCTATTACACATTAATACTCGTGAAATCTTTTGATTTACAGCGAGTCAATGGAAAGATTTTATAGTGAGAAATCTATTACGATAATTTAAAGTTGTAATTATAAATTTATTTAAACGCACATTGATTACTGTAAATTTAAAATATCATTTATTGTACAGTATTTATTTAATTTTAATCATTTAATTTATTCCAGATATATTGAAAACAATAGTGATATTATCACAAATGTAAAAAAATGCAGTAGCAAACAAAAAAAATCAAATTTTATTCAACATAAAATTAAAATAAATTCTGGTCACATACTATTAATACAACAGTAATTTTAACTTGTTTACAGAATTAGATAAAATATTCAGTCAATTAATTTTAAAGTAAAGCTTTTTAATGAAATAAAAACTACTACCATTATATATATCTAAATTATTTTCAGTTAAAAAAAGGGAGGAAAATAATGATTTCATGAATTATGCAATTAAAAAATTCAATTTTATATAATCAAACTTATTAAATTTATGTTAAAAATAATACTTACTTGCTCAATTTTAAATCATAATTTTGTAATTTATTTTAGACATATACAAGTTAATGGAAACTTTATCACAATCATAAAAAATATGGCACTAAAAAATCTATGAATTTCACTCAGTGTAAGACTAAAAATAAATTTTGGTTATATACTATTAATCATTAATTTTAAATTATGCACTGTAAACATATTATCTAAAATATTCAGTCAAGCAATTTTATATTAAAACCTTTATGAATGCTAATTCCAGTCAAATCAAAACAGCTTTTTTTGCAAATCTATTTTCATTAAACAAAAAAGATAGGAGAGAGTTGATTTCTAGCATTATACAATCAATAATATATTTTCTGTATTGACATTAAAGAACTTTTAAAATCACACTCAAAATAATTGCCTCATAAGAAATTAATGCAACTGAATGAAGAAAATGAAGATAATGAATAAAAAAATCAACAAGCCTAGTGAGGAGAACTTGGACTTTGAACATATCAGCAACTCTAAAAATGCTTTATAAAATCTTGTATAAAATATCAGAAAAGAAAGTCAACCATCCCTTCAAAACTTTTCCACTAGAGATCCTTAATATTTGGTATGCCACTACCAAAACAAATATCATCAAAGGTTTAGAAGTTAATGATGGATTTTTTAATAAGCAATTGATGAGTCAGGAAACTAGATAACAATGACTGATAAAGGGATAGATAGAAAACAATACCTTTAAACTATTTTTTTCTTTTTATATAAAGTTACATTATCTTCCATATATATTATAAGTGCATACCTGCATAATACACACATAGCACAGTTTACACACACACACACACATATACACACATATATATATATATATATATATATATATATTGAAGCTGGAAATATAGTATATATTTCTGCTTCACCTAGTGCCAATGTCATCAGCACTAGTCTGGGTTTCAACCCCATCCTTATTAACTGACACCCATCTCATATTAGGTGGTAGTATATTTTAAGCAATATTATAATCTTTTATATTTCATTAATCTTATTTTATAATTAAAACTAACCTTTTTATATTAGTTTATTAGTTTATATTTGTAAAAATGTATAGTATGTTTATTTTATTAAATTGGCATTTATATGAATTGAATCCTAGATATCTATAAAATGTTACAAATATTTCAAATTCTTTATTAAAGTTCATTTTCTTCAATTAATTAGTGGGTAACATTTTATATTTATCTTTTAATCAATGTGCACTTGAGAATCAATTATTTAAACAATGTAATATTTTTAAGAAATATTTTGTAAATTTCTGCTTAAGTTTATGTCAAATATGTTTGAAAGTCATTGTACCAAATTCCTAAAATTTTTCTGAATAAAATCTACATTTTTGCTAATCTAAACCTTAATTAAATAGATTTTGTTAGTACAATGACTGATAAACTTAATAGTCTTGTTGTTGTTGTTGTTTTTTAATTAGCAAATCAACCCTTGGGGAATGTTCATGCAGAGTTAGAGATTTTCCCTCCAAAGCAGGCACCAACCTCACAGAACTGCTTAGAGTGATTACAATTGGTGGAGGTCAGTATAGATTTAATCCTTTAGATAAAGCCAGATCACATAAATAGTGGATCTTTGATAAGAGGGATTATTATTGAGTTTACTGGAGAGAAGTGATTAATCTATATATACATCGTGCCTAAAGAAATGACTGGGTGAAAATATTGATTTTTTTGCTTCTCAGAGGTCTGTTCCACCAATTCATCCATGCCTTCCCAGTGCTTAAACATCTATCCAGAGACTGTCTGTGTTGAGGAAGCCTGCAAATAACCTGACTGTATAAATGTCTGTTTCCAGCCATGGAATGCCTACTGATTGATTCTGAGGTAACGTCCAATTTGCCACAAGCCATTGATTCCATTTTACTTGTTTTCCAAATCAATACTAATTTATATTTTATATATCTGTGTGATGTTTATACGGCTTGGTTTAAAATGCATCTTTTAATTTTATTAAATTTTAAATATCAATTCTCATAAAATCTTACATTATTTTGATGTGGCAAATTAAATTAATTTTGTTGGTTTATTTAGAATATTTGATTTACTGAAATTTCCAAGTACAAAATTCAATAAGCTATTAACTTTAAATTCTCTCTCTCTTAATTTTCCAGTCAAAATCATTACAGGAAACTTACTTCCTGTAAATTAATTAATAGAAAAGCTTGTTTAGTTTTGTACCTTTTATATTATAAATTCATTTTAATTTTATTTATGATTGAAATTATTTTAAAAATCTTATTATTATCTCCAATTTAGTTAAACCTATTACAATTTTTGTAAAACATATATCTTGAAAGAAAATCATTGAAAGCACATTTATCATAGAATTTTATCAGTATATATTTCATACACATATTTTATTTGTCAGAAAATATTAAAATTATGATTTACAATTTATTATGATATATGTTTAAAATTCATCAGAAGTGAATTTGCTACCCAGTTTGTTTATGTTAATTAAAAGACTGATTTATTTTGCAATCTTTAACAATGAACTATTTAATAACGTATTGATAAATGAAATATTTGGAAGTGTGGAAAGCAATTTATATTTTAGTTTTAATTCTTGCTGTCCTTTTGTATTGTAAATTATGATCCATTTAGTAAAGGCCTATGGTTTCTGGGACCTTCCATTATTGCAGGGAGATAGTTTAATTAGAAATTAAGTTATTAATTTTGTTAGTGATACATTATCTAATATATATATATATATATATATATATATATATATATATATATATATATATATATATATATATATATATATATATATATATATAAGGCATTATGTATTTATAGCTACAACCATTCATTTATTATTTTGCTTTGCTACTTACTCCCCAGGACCATCGGAAATTTAACTATGACCAGTCCAATATTTCACACTCCCTCAAAGTAGACATAGTTCATACCAAGGGATCCATTTTTGGGCATTGCCATGTCCATCACATCAAAATATTTTATTATTATTCAGAGATATGCTTTGGCTGGAGGGCCAACATTTCTCTTATCTACTTGTACATATCAGGAATTTCTTTTAGTAAAGCCACTCTGAGGTTCATAACAGACCTAATTTATTTTTGTTGTAATCTATAATAGCATACTGCCTTTTTCATCATTTTATATCTTTATTTAGCAAATCTAAAATGCTGTCTGCCATGATGGCACATCCTTCACAAACAAATTTCATAATTATTTAAATCTGACTGTATAATTGTCAATTATTTATTCAAGAACTATTTTGCTTCCCACACTCATTATATACAAATGATTTTAAATGTAATAGTGTTTTAAATGCCCATCTTTCATATTTTGTAATATATATATATATATATATATATATACAAATATGGGCAAAATATAAATATATATATATATATATATAACATATTTATTTGTAATATCTTATTTTATTGCTGATTGGTTTTTGGCTGACCAATTAACAAAGTTTTACATTTTTTGTCAAAGCCGCATCAAAACGAATTAAAGAAAATAACCAAGTTGTATAAACAAAGACTACTTATTTTGTACTAAATTCCTTAATAAGTTCCTATAATATTGTTATTTTAAATAAGCTTAGTTTGTCATCACTCCCAATCTCTAAGGTTAATGACTCTATTTATTTAAATATTTCCTTGATTTAAATTCACTTCTTTATAATGTTGCCAGAAAGAATTATCATTATTACAGTTCAAACCATTAGTAATCGTTCAAATCATATCTGTACCATTCTGCAATCGTCAGAATCCATTAAATCATTAATTTTTCATATAAACCCTTTATTATTTTGAGTTTCTATGTGAACCATGACCTCCAGCTGGGACGGAATAAGACCAAGCACTTCTAGTGTCATCACAAACGTTATCCATTAGTCAGAGAGGCAATAGTTTAGGCAAATAGGTTAGGATTCATCCTTGTCCTGACATATGTATCTTGTGCATGGTTGGATTCAAGATACTTTTGCTTGGATTATTGGTCTTGTTGAATGAATGCACGATTTTGACCGGTACAATATATATATATATATATATATATATATATATAACCTAATGCTCATATGTGTATATATATATATATATATATACACATTGAGCATTAGGTTATATACTAGTTTAAGTTTTTTTGTTAATACAATATTCACAATTTATGGTATTTTTATTTGCAGTTATATTTTTTTATTATAGAAAACCATTATAATCCTTGCTTTTATATAATATTCTGGTTTTAAGATTAGTTTTGGGGAAGCAGTTATCCTCATTATATAGTAATAAAGGTGTATAGTATACATTCCAGTATTTATTTTTATTTGCCAGAATAAAACATTTTACTACATTATTAATGTACTTTTAGTTTATAGCAAATAATCTGTATAAATTAAAAATGTATTATTACTTGTATAAGAAAGCACAATGAATTAGTAACTCTTACTTCTGACTTTGAGATCAAGAAACACCATATTTTTATCTTCTTTTATTCTAAGGTAAGATGAGTTTGTGTGAATTATATATTTTTTTTTTAATTACAAACATATCAGCCAAAACTACAAATGTGACTGTTGTTCCTATGAGCTTGTAAAATTGTTAACTAAAGAAGTAAGTAATTGATGGATAAAGGCAGAGAGTATTAAGAATCTACTGATTTCTGACTGAGACTGCCATTCAATTATGACTTTTATTTGACTTCAGATCTTTCAAAAGTGCAATGAAATTACATGAATTCAAAACAGAATTGTTTAAAATTAAATAGAACATTGATGGACTTTGGAAAGTTGTAAAATTTAAAAAGACCATTGATTTGAAAAGTAAATAAGAATTTTACTTCAATCATACAAGTATTAAAAGCATAAGTAGAAAGAAATTAGTGAAAGTATACCATTCGAGGTTAATGCAAAAAGAGTAGTAAGATTAGTTGCTATTCAACAGAATAAAAATACATACAGTATGCATGTAATTTACTCTATAAACCAACATTTCTCATTGTAAAAAGAAATGTAAAAAATGCTGGTTATATCATGAAGCAACATTTTAATTAATTATGGTAGCTTTTAACACTATAATTGACAAACAATTGAAAGATGACAAAAATAAGAGAGAACACATAGTTATTACATTTACAGGAAAGTATACATACATATTATGAATTCTTTTTTTAAAAATGCTAAAATTAAAATGGTTAAGGAAATATCCAAATGAAGTTAGAACAGATTTAGATTATATATTGCAAAACTAAAGTGACAAAATTAATTTTAAAAATTTCATTTATTAATATTAATTATTAAATTGATGTTTTTAACATTCATAAATATCTCCAGTAAATTTAAATTAGAACTTGCTAATCATTTTAAAATATTAATATATTTTTTTGATAGTTTAAACTTAATCGATATTAATAAAAAGATGACTAATACTCTACTAAAGGGAGCAACAAAGATCATATAAATGTATTAAATAACATCCATACCACCACACATTCATTTCAAATTTTATAAACGAAAATACAATAAAAGACAAATTAGCACTCATCAGTTGGATTAGGCCACCATCTCTCATATATATTTATAATATGTGCAGTTGTAAATAGTAAATTGTTACATTTTGATTTACAAGTGTCAAACTTACTCACTCACAACTTTGACACCTCCACTCTGGATAAATACAGTAATAATTATCACTAATCATTTATTAGAGATTATAGAGATTGTCTCTAATGCAAATATAAATTTTAAATGTATTAAATAATTTCTACACCTCCACATACTTTATTCAAATCATGGGAAAAAGAAATATGAATAATTCCATGCATATGAATTTCATTTTAAAAATGAGAAATATTATTTTTTAGAAGGTTTAAAGTTTATATTTGGAATAGAGACAATCTTTAGTTTAATAAATGATTAGTGATAATCATTAATATACTTATCTACAATGGATAGTGCCAAGGTTACAGGAGGAGTAAATTTGACACTTGTAATCAAAATATGACAACTAAGATAACTGGCACAAAAAAGCAAACCATGAGTAAATCTTTAACTAAAACAAAATAGAAGAAAAAGAATAGGGAAATATTCAAAATTAATCCATTAAGAAAAAGTGAATGTCTTGAGTTTTATAGGGTGGTAAATAAAAAAAGTAATAACATATTAAAATGTTATTGTGACTTGGAAAAGAAAGCTGTAGATGAGAATAAACATTTTGGAAATATAAAGCAATATTTTAATACTTGAAAAAATTTATTACAAAAGTCAGGACAAAAGATGAAACTAATACTATATAAAGATATATCTTGAAATGTGTGGAAAAGTTCTGAAAAAAATTATATAGTAATCAAGAGCAAGCAAACAAGTTAATAATTATCTTTACTACTACATCTTCTAAATCGCTAGAATGAATATCTATAAATTTTAAGAAAATCAGAAACAATTTTAATATTAAAATGTAAAATATTAAATTTGTTTAAGTTTCTTTTAGAAAATTTTGAAATCTGTGGGATATTAATTCTGATAAAAAATCGTCCACATTATATGTATAAAAATCATAGAAATTGTCTTTAGATTCACTCTGATATTTTAAATTATTTCTTCTATTGAGCTCATAAATGTGTCCAAATTTGATGACAATAGTTCTCGAAGAACTTGATTACATGATAAAAAGTATATTAACCTTAATGTAAAGCTGTCCTTTAATCGAAATGTGTTATCAACAATGCGAATTATATATATATATATATATACTTAAGATGGCGGAATACGACTAAGCTGGCTATAGCAAAAGATATTAATCTTCAATTTTATATAGATGGCGGAATACGCCTAAGCTGGATATAACAAAAGATATTAATCTTCAATTTTATATAGGCATTTTTTGAAAAAAATTTGTAGTTTTATTCTAGTGGATTGTTTTATATATATATATATACAATGAGGGAAAAAGAAACTGAAATTTCTGTCAAAGAAATTCCGTAAAGACAACATTCATTTCAAATATTGTTTTTAATCTTTAATGTCAGCATATTTAATAAGAATTATAAGATATAAATATTAGAGATAAGAAAATATTGAAAAAGACAGTCACATAATTTTATTTATTATAAGTTTTGAAAGTATAATTAACTATGACATTCATACTTTTTATTTACTCTCTTAAATATTTGAAGAAAATAAATAGCATTTTAAAATTTACTTTTAATTTTTATTTTCATAATTTATTGTTTTTTTAATTTCATAATTATCTTGCTTTGATATAATTATATTTAATAGTAAATTAAATTTTTGATATTTTTAATTGCATATTTAATGATTATTATAAAAAACAATAAAATTTGATTTCTTTTAATATAAAAAGATACTACAATAAAGTTTATAAAATAGGAAATGGAAAAATAATGTGTCAAACTATCACTGATGATGATCATGTGTCATAGCATTGTCATGGTAGTTTCTTTTTATCTTTCTATTTACTTCATCAGCCTTTAAAAAGATTTCTTAACTTACATAAAAATTTGTAAAATAGTGTACAAATAACTGCGAGATCAATCCGAAGCAGAATGGGTTCTTTCACTTTTAAAATGTAAATGGCCAAATGACTACCAAATTAAGAATGTGAACATATTGGAGTTGGTATTTTTTGTCACATAACTACCAGTAACAAGAGTTATAAATTTACTGGGAATGTGGATAGATTGGTACAACATCTGCAGAAAGTTTGCTCATATGATTTAATTATCAAACTGAGAGGCCAAATAGTGGGTACTGATAAAGAGATAATCCAAATAGTTGAAACAAAATTTACCAGTCATCAAAAGCAAAACCATGGGAGAATTGTACAAGGTAACAAAGTGTATTTACTGTATGACCAAACTGCCCATGTCCTTAGCCATAAAAACTATGGAGTTCAAACTGGTAGACACTGGATAGTTGGCATAAAAGAAGAGTCTAACAGCCATTATTTCTGCATACAGTACCAATGCAATAATATTCTGCTTTCCATTTTTTGAAGATAATGTGCATCCATTCTATTAAATGGATAGTCTATGCAACCTTAAATTTTAAGTAAAGACATTTTACTATGACTCATCAGCTGCATTCCTTTGATCCAATGACAAGAGCTCACATTCAGGATATTGAACATTCTTGAAGTGATATCAAGTGCAAAATTCATAGAATTTTTACAGCCTCATTTGGATTACATATTCTGGATAATATCATTGCAGAGCGACAACAATCTAGACCTCTTTCTAGTATTCCTAAGGACATTCACATGGTTAACCATCAGTAAAATAGTGTTTGATTGGTCTTTTAAAATATCTTCATTAGCTTGTTTTAATTTTTACTATTATATTTGGTCTAATTATGCAACTTTTATAATTTGTAAAAATATGCATACAATTTTGCAAATATGATATTATTTTGTATTGCTTTAAAAAACGCATCACACACTAACATTAGTTTGTTTAAAATTTCTTTAATGCTTTTTTGCTTGAGGAGTTTTCTTTGCTTTGAAAGCATTAACTTTATTAATTAGTATCTGCAGTGATAATTTGGTGCCTCTTTATTGTATGTAAAAATAGAATTTCTTAAGTAGAATATCCATGCAAACAGTATCTATAGTTAACATGAATTAATACACTTAATTTATTCAAAAAAATATTAATCTAGTTTTATTTTGCCTAGTTTGGACTATTATAGGCAATTCTATATATAATACAGTTATAAAATTAATTTTTTAAGGAAATCTCAAATCAATGATATTTCATGAATACTATTCATAGATTGTTTCTGTTCAACCATTATTTTATTAGTTAGCATTGTAAGTAATTGGAGTTTGACAACATTTGTAGAAATATGTTCTTACATTAAAAAAAAATATTATGAGAATCTTAAAACACTTTATAATTTAATTTTAAAATACAATTTAATTTTTATTTATTAGCTAGTGTGATATTAAAAAGAAACTTATTTTCAAATTTTGCAATAACCTTATTTTTTCTAGGCAATATAAATATTTTTTTTCAAAATATTAAAAAAATTTAATAAATGTCTGACAAAAGAAACTTTCTTTTTAGAATTATTATTGAAACCTACAATTCGAAAAAAGAATTTAAAAATAACTTTTTTCATTTCGAGAACTGAACCAACTTTTTTTTTAAAGTCAAAATTTAAATGTGCTTCTTAGCTAGAAGAACCTACTCCGCTTATTCATTCTTACTAACAGTAAGCATTAATTGATTTTAACAAAAATAATTTCAAATTAATTTTTTACAAATTATATGACATTTTATTAACTTAAAGGTAATAAAAAAGTATTATTATGTTACTAATTGTTTAATAATAAAATTGATTTTTTTAAAAAACAATAATAATGCTTCAAGTAGTTAAAATATTTGTTTCAAACTTTAAAAAAAAATACAAAAGATTAAAAAAAATAAATGTTTTCATTTATTAATTGTTTCTAAAAAAAATATAGGGGATTCGATGTAATTGTTTTTAGCAAATCAGTAAATTAGAAAAAAATTGAATGGAATTAGAAAAAGTTGGTAACATCACTGAATACACAGAAGTTACAATATATGCTATATTTTGTTCCAAGACCACCCACGCACATTTTGTTGATAAACTTTGATTCACATAGATTGCAAGTGTATAATATTTTCCAGATGCATTGATGTATAACACAAATGTTTTTTATATGGATAATATGTGTATATAAATTACAGTATAAACAAAATTTAAATATAACAATATAATTATTAAGAATAAATTGAGGTGACAAATTTACATAAATTTTACTGAGTGTGCATTCGCTGATTCATTCATGAAAATAAAAATAAATAATTTACTATGTCATATTTCATTTTTTTAAAAATATAAAAAAAAAAAGTCAGACTTTTATTGCAAGTAAACACTTTTTGTACAATATTCCTGCTTTATAATAACTTTTTTGAAACCACATGGGACCTAAACTCAGACTTTCAAGCTTCCCTTCACTGTCCACTCTATCTCATACAATCAATACACATGACCACACACATGTAAGAAATCTGAATGATATCCAATATATGTATTTTGTGCTAAACCAGCACTCATCAGTTGTTTCAAATCTTGATCCCCTACACACCCATATATATATATATATATATATATATATATATATATATATAAAATCAGTGCTCAGTTTATATTAAGATAGCAAATATTCAAATTTTAATAGGACAGGCATCAATCTACTCTACTCTCCAACTCTTTAGCCATATATGCCATTGAAAATCTGATAATGGAACAACCAAATCTCTTGTTGATAACTATATTTTTGTCATATCCATGTTAACATTAAGTCTGTGTTCAGGTCCTTTATAGTTATATCTAAACTCCAAGTATATAAATTATACTTGTATTCAATCAAATAACTTTTTTTGTAATTTAGTATTACACTTCAAAAACATTTTATCATGGGAAATAGTACATATTATATCGGGAACTAATAATAAAGAAAGAATAAAATTTGTGTGTTTTCAACATAAATCAAACAAATTTTAATAAACATTATTATGTATGTAACTTCAATATGAAAAAATAGTTGCTGGCATATTGTACAATTTATTTACAAACTTAAATTTTTTCTTTGTTAACATAATCATCATGCATGGCATTCAAAGATGGAACAATGGCTGCTTACATATAAAATGGATCACTTTTATTAATTCTAATGTTTTTTGTTTGTTTATATTTTAATGGATAGTGCATAAATTGAAGTAATGTATGTAGATTCATTCTACATTGTGAATTCACTATAATTAAATAGATATTATATATGCAAATTAAATTGGAAAAACAAATCAAGACCAAGAGTAAAAAATAAATTGGGGTATTTTATACAGCATTACAATAATATGACCACTGATTGTTCATTCTTAAAATTTATAGCTAAGGAATAAAGGAAATGGAATGAATTACTATTTATAAGTTTAATAAAAACTATCAACCAAATTGGCAAAATATATCAAGACAAAAGTTGTAAAGAATATATAAATTGATTAAAATAAAGTATATTGGTTTTTTTAATAGTAATTCAGGACAAAATTTGTACTCTAATAATAAAAATATATAAAAAAATTAAACAAATATTTGATCATCAGGTCCTATCCGATTGCTATACACATCCTGCCATATACATAAAAATAAATAACTGATCTATGAAATGCATATTTAAATAATAATATATTAAAATAAAATTAAAGCAAAAGTAAATATTACCTAGGAATTTCTGTATTTTAAATACAACAAGAAAAGAAAAAAAAAATGATTGTCTAAATTGAAAAACCTACAGGTTTATTGGCGAAACTTACAAGAACAAATTTATTTCAACAAATAATATATATTTGCATATATAACTTATATATTGTCATTATATATCTTATACATTGTTTAACTTTAAGACTTAACTTAATACTAAAAATGTCACAGATACTTCCCAAAGAATTGAATATTTTTGCATGTTATATATCTGTTTATATATCTATGAATTTTCATGTAAAAGTATAGATAACTTTTCAGTCATGATGTAATAAAAGGCATAAATAATTAAAACCAGAAGCGTAAGCTAAAACTCAGAGTATTGTAAGCTTCAGTAGTAAGAAATAAATAATATATATGTGTAGAAATTTTGAATGTAACAATTTTCTTGGAATCTCGTGTGAAATCAAGCCTTCCCACAATGAATTATGTATATTGAATTAAATGTAATCACAGACTTACCATTGCAGACATTAAATATGTGAGAATTTCAATGCAATAATCTAATTAACTTTTAATCTCATGAGCCTGAAAATTACAACAAAAATTATTCAAACTATTTTAACCTAAAATATAGATCCACTTCAAGCTTAATATTGGGATTTATTATAAAAATTAGTAATGTGGTATAAATACTATATATGTTTGAGAGTTAACAGCTTACCTAAAATCTTACAAAAATATGTATTATAGATAAATTTTAAAAACAAATTTTATAACAAATTAAAAAGATGTAAGTGTAGTTAACTCGTAATTTAGCTAACTTACACCCTTTTCTTGTGCTGCCAATTTGTGATTTGATAGTGTGAGTGCTATGTTCCAAAACAGTATATTAATTATTAATACGCAGTTCAGCCGCTAGTCTCAGTAATGCATATTTAGTATTATAATTCTAAGATTAGTTATTTTTACCCTACTTTAGAACTTCATATTGTAATCTTGAGTAAGCAATGAAACCTAGTTTGTATAGTGCTATAAAATCTTTATTTCTAGGTTCACTGGGGTTTCTGGTTTTTGCTTTGTCAATAAAGACTAAAGATTCAAAGATGAAACCAATACACTAATAAATCTAGAAGCCATATTTTAGTTACTTTTACTCTCTAAGCTAATAGCTTGAAATTGAAAAAAAACCCAAAGGTTTATAACCCAGCCTAACTCCCTGGAACAGTTATACAAATACAACATTAGGCAGTTTCTTTATATTTTAGTGACTTTAGTTTTATAATATCTATGAGTCTCTTCTGCCCTTTGATCAGGAAATATAATATCTACAATTCTATTTTCATGATTCCTCATATGATTCTGAGAACAGTTATTTTTATCCTAATCTAAAGCCATCTATATTGGGTTTCAGTAATCAAAAGAATGTCAGTTGCATAGTGGTATAAAATCCACATTTCTAGACTTACTGTTTTTGGTTGTTGTTTAGATTAGTGATTATTCAAGTTTGCAATAAATGGCATTAGAGCAGGAGAAAAACAACTGTTTTTGGAAGCATATGAATAATTAATGAGGTCATAATTATGCTGCTGCTGGAATGACCTTCTAACCAAATGGTTGAAGAGGCCTGCCATCATTATAGAACTGAAATCCATAAAATTTACATAAACTTCCTGTGTAGTATCCACATAGCCAAGTTAGCATAGGTTTTAATTCTTATAATTTATTAAAATTTTAAGTTATTAGCTTGAATAATAGTTCCTGATTTGAATTCTAATTTTCACTAATGAAAGTAAAACCAGAAAACAGTTGGTTTGAAGATGGGTGCTTTATATCATTATACAATCTGATGTCAGTCATTAATTACTCAATTTTACAGCAATATAAATTACTTAATTTTACAGCAAATGACTCTAGACTAGGATGAAAATAATGGCTTTTGAAATAATGTAAGTATTCACATCATTTCTCATGTGAAGATGTTGTTTATATTACCTTTATAATTATTTTAACATGTTTTTATGCAATTACTATTTTTTTCAAATGGGTGTTACAACTTGAAGAGTTGACTTATTTAATATAATCAATTGAGAACATATACATGTATATAAATATTATGTTTGCTTGCTAAATCTAATTAGTAAAAACTTGAAATCCCAATCTATCATCTTTATATTTAGATAATGTTTGGATTAAGAAAATAATATATATATATATATTATAATGAAAAATATATTTAATTATTAAAAATAGTAAATATTAATAATACAAAATGATTTCATTATCTGGCAAAATATTATTCTAAAATGAAATTTTAATGATGATGTTTGTTATAATACCCTTATAAGAACATACTATAATATAATAGCTAGATTAACTTCTTAAAATATAAAAACTACTAAATAACTTAGTCTATATATAATATGAAAGGTATTTAGATTCAAATAGATTTTGTCTAAGAAATAAACGATATTGTTTGCTAAATCACGAAATGAAAGAAATAAAATTAGTAAGTAACTAATTTACAGAACTAACATCTTAAAGCATTTATAATTATAAAATAACAAATAAAATATAGAAAAATAATCAATTATAAAGTTATATTATTTTTATTTGTATTTTTTTTGAATAAATACAAATTATTTAAGGACGTTTAGCAAGCTATAATACTTTTTTTTTTTTTTAAATGTCATAGCATCGGCCGGGACGCGAACCCGCAACCCGGGCAACTGCCTGCAAGTGCAAGACAGTCGCGCTGACCTCTCGACCACCATAATACTTGAATTCGAGTTTGATCTTACAAATTTTAACTATGGGTAAATAGGCTTAGAGAATGTTCTAGACTTTAAAATGATGAATGATAATGTTTCTTGTCAATTAATACTTTAGATAATTTTTATTTGTAGTCTAAATGAATATAACTAATTTTTACAAAATTATTTATGTCTTCTAATCAACTGTAAATGTGTGGATAATTCTTGTAGTGTAAACTAAATAGTGGTAAGATTCAAAGCTTAATTAAGTTCATAATATGTAAGTTTGTGTAGCTTTGTTCGTATCTAAAATGACTATTCTTGTTGAATTGTAGATATCAATCTTAAGACAAATTCCAAGCAAATGATTCAAGAGTCCTTCAAACATAAAGCTCAACTAAATGCTAAATTCCTTCCTGTAGTTCATTCTTTCTTTACCACTGAATAACTGCATTCAAATGAACTATTGTGATTTCATAAAATTATTCATATAGGTGGACTTTTTTTAAAATATGATATAAAAACAAAAGCCTTTTCCATACTTATTGCAAACAAATTTTCTATCAGTATTAAATTCTATAAAGTACTTAACGCATGAATACAATAAGCACCATGTTAAATTTCAGATGTAATAACTTAATATATTAATCGGATAGTTGCTTATTTTATAACTAACATTAGGAATTCTAATTCTTATAATATACTTTTAAATTTGTAAAATGCAGAAAATTTTTTTAAATAAAAAAAAAATAGAATATATAAAATCAATTTAACACATTTTTTTTTTAAATTTAGTTGTACATTATTATTGTGACATTCTACATACTTAAAGAATTTGATTATTATCCTATGAACAAAATTGGAGCAATGAAATTATATTCTCTCTCTATCTCTAGTTTCTTGTAATTGAACTGATGAATGCTGGAGTGAGAGGGTGTAATATTTAGTACAACAGTATTTACTATTTAAAAACACGATTGTATGATATGATTATATATATATGAATGGTAGATGATAATCTGGACCAACAGATGAGTGCTGGGTCTGCAAGAAATAAATTTATTGAGATCATTCATCTTTTTCACATGTATGTGGTCATTTGTATAGTTTGCATAAGATGGAATGGATAGCTGTGTAGAACTTGAAAGTCTGAGTTCAAATTCTTTCTAATTCCATTAAGTTCAGTATTAAGTAAAAATTAAAGTTCTTTAAACAGTCTAAGATATCATCTTGATCCTTTTTCTGAAGAAATTTAGAATGATGCAAATATTTCTGAGAAAAAAGTCATTAACACAGATGTTACTATAAGTTGTTTATCAGTTGTGGGTTTCTGTTTTTCTCATTTTTATTGTAGTTACATATTAACTAATAAAGTTTAGCAGTGATTTCTTTACGCATTTTGATGAAATTCACTTATTAGTATTCTTCATTTCCTACTTATAGTATTTTTGTTTTAAATGTTGATCCAAGATGTCAATAATGTAAGGCAAGTTTGAAGGTTATTGCCTTCAAGACGCAAATGTTTATTTGATTTTAGTCCTCTGTTTTGGAAATATCTGCCTTTATATAATTATTATAATATAAGCATAGGAATTTACAATTAAATGCCTATAGAAATATGAAAGTAAGTAACTTATCAAAAAAGTTCAATTACATTTATAAAACCTTATTTCCCATGTCATATTATAGTCCTAATTGCAATGGTAATCCTATTTGCTTTTGAAGATGTCCATTGTTTAAACATTCCCACAACTACCAATTTTTGTGCTAGAATGTTATTTTTAGATGTTACAGTAATCTTTTACAAATAAAATATTTTATTAAGTTACGTAATAATATTAAATAAATATTTTACAGTTAAAAATACTAAATAAATAATTGTTAAAAAATAAAATTATATAGTTAAATGAAATTAAAATTTAAAATTTTATATATAAATTAAAATTAATCATTTTCTTCTATTTATTTAGTATTGTATATATATATTCGACAATAGACTAAAGTTATATTATTTTAAATATCATTTTGAAATATATATAATTTAAATATTTATAGTAATTTATTGTTTTTATCATGAAATCATTTTACATATATAATATATATGTTCATAGTGTACTAAATTTTGTTAACTTCTAACACTGTGTGTATGCTTGAAACAAAAATGTTAACTTTTAATAACATTTTAATACAAATTCAAAATTTTTCTCCTATATACAAAAAGTAATTATAGACAAAGACGTGTTATGAATTTTAATGATTATTTCATAAGATATTTAATTTTAAGTATCATATTTGAAAAAAGGTAATAAAAAATTTAGAATATAAATATTATTAAGCTTAAATCATTTTTGCATATCACAGTATATTGACATCAAGGTACGGTTGGAAAATTTTAAAGAATAAATCTGTTTAAATATTAAAATAACAGAGCCTTGTAAAAATAATATTGATGTTGATAAATATTTTAAGTGCAACATATTATTAATTTATTTATGAATATAATTTGTAAGATCCATATCTAATTTTAGTGTTGAAAAAGTTATTTGATTATAAATTTTATTTTCACTTTTTTCAATTAAATTAGAACAAGAACAGATTGGTGAAGGGGCATACTTTTTTAAATCCTTATCAAAATATTATTTTATGAAAGGTATCAAAATTAAAGACATTAAATATGGTTGGTGACAACAATTTATTGTAGATATTTGAAAAGATAATGTTATAAATGCAATTTATACAGACTTTTGTAATAAATGAATTTTTTTAAATCCATTATCAGTCAATGATGGTAAAAAATTCAGAAGCACTGTGCTCTAATGGACTTCAATTTGTAAATGTAGCTACATTTAGATATCATAATAGTTTTTATGTAGGAAAAAAACTTAGATATTGAAGATTTTAATGTGACTTCTATTGTTTTTAACAGTTTAAAAATTACAGTCTTTCATTTAAAAGGGTAAGTATCGTTGCATCAAATTACAGGTATTAAAAGTTTCATTTGAGAATGTTCTGCAAAATTCTAAAATATATGACAATTAGCTGATGGATGTAAAGTATAAAGCTTATTATTGTAAAATCATGTCTTCAGTGGTTTGGACATGAATGAATAAAACATTCTACCAAAAATCATTTTATGGAGAAATTGTGCTTAATTTTGACATATAATATTGATTGCTTTTATTGGAGAAATATGGTATCAGATAGTATATAATGTAAACATATAATTAAAAAAAATGTTAATATCTTTCTCTCTCTCACTCTCTCTCTATATATATATGCAAATTTATAAATATATGCAAATTTATAAATAAATATTTAAAAATACAGTATTTAAAAGCTTCTAAAAAATATATATGTATAACAGTCACTTAGGAGCGCTTTCAGCTAACTTGTAGTTTTGTCAACTATCATGTTTAAAATGTCAGCTGTCCCATAATTCAATAATGTCAACTTTCCCATAATTCTGTGATCTTAATGTTTGCTGCTTGCCTATTAACCAAATGTTGCTTGTATTTACATATTAACATCGCCTCTTTAATTTTCCTTTTATTATTATTTCTTTCAGTTTCCAATATTTTTACGTTGTTATAATTAAAATCGAAACCATATATACATGATTTATTATGGTCATAAAAGACAGAAGCTGATAAATTATCATTATTTTTAAAATTTTGTTTTGTATTTTGAACCCTTTTAAATAACAATAAGTGTTCCTTTGTTCTTTTTTCCAATGTGCACCTCGATTCACCTATATATCCATGGCCACACCCACATGTCCATTTGTAAATGATACAATTTTTATTTGTAAATAAAGTTTTATCCTTTGAATTGTTTATTAATTTATTTAATGTAGGTGGTGCATAAAATGCAATATCACATATTCCTTTATAAATTTTCTTAATGAAACTTGCCTATTGATTTGAAATATATGGTATTGATATCCACAATTTTTTATCAGAAGAATTAACACTATTATTATTTTTTATATTTATAAGTAAAAATTTTTAATAGTATAATAAACAGAATCATAATTGTATTAAAAATTTTACTTATAAATATAAAAATAATAATAGTGTTAATTCTTCTGATAAAAAATTGTGGATATCAATGCCATATATTTCAAATTAACAGGCAAGTTTCATTAAGAAAATTTATAAAGGAATATGTGATATTGCATTTTATGCACCACCTACATTAAATAAATTAATAAACAATTCAAATGATAAAACTTTATTTACAAATAAAAATTGTATCATTTACAAATGGACATGTGGGTGCGGCCATGGATATATAGGTGAATCGAGGTGCACATTGGAAAAAAGAACAAAGGAGCACTTATTGTTGTTTAAAAGGGTTCAAAATACAAAACAAAATTTTAAAAATAATGATAATTTATCAGCTTCTGTCTTTTATGACCATAATAAATCATGTATATATGGTTTCGATTTTAATTATAACAATGTAAAAATATTGGAAACTGTAAGAAATAATAATAAAAGGAAAATTAAAGAGGCGATGTTAATATGTAAATACAAGCAACATTTGGTTAATAGGCAAGCAGCAAACATTAAGATCACAGAATTATGGGAAAGTTGACATCATTGAATTATGGGACAGCTGACATTTTAAACGTGATCGTTGACAAAGCTACAAGTTAGTTGAAAGCGCTCCTAAGTGACTGTTATACATATATATATTTATAAGCTTTTAAATACTGTATTTTTGAATATTTATTTATAAATTTGCATATATTATTTTGAAAAAATACAGACATCGATTTATAATATATATATAAAAGAAATTAAAGTCATAATAATGGCCCAGTATGTTCTAGCAAGTTCTATATATAAACATAGCTAGCTGTTCATACATTAGTTTACACAGGAATTATAAAACTTATTTGTAGTTTGCTTTTTAATAATTTATTTTTTTATTTTTTGGTGCTACTGATGATTTAAAATGTCAATTGATTAATTTCTTTTCATTATTCGATTAAATATCTTTAAATGGAGATGTATATTTGTTTTGAAACTATTAATAAATAAATAAATTTAAAAATAGAAATTTTCAGAGAAATGAAATAAAATGGACAACTGTATGTTAAAGATGATATAAAATGTTAAATTTATTCACTTTAAAAGTCGATTGCCAATTAACAAAAAATAAATTAAGTTAAGTTAAACGTATATGGCAAGTGTGGGCACATTTGTGTACACGCCCACACATATGCTCCTATTTCACTTTTTGAATTCTTTTTTTTCTTTCATTTTTTTACCAAAATAAAACGAAAATATGTGAAGTGCTTCAAAGTTAGAATAAAACAAAACATAATTATTAATTACATTTTTTTGCTGTTGTTTGTAAGAATAAAAAATTTAATTGTTTTTGTAACATATAATTGAAATTATTATGTCTTTATTAAATAAGTATTGAAAATTAATAATTTTTTTAATTACTTAATGTCCCTCTATTGAGTTATATTGCTTTATATGCATATTTAATTTTATACACAATGAATAATAAATTTGATTAAATAAAGTTAACTTTATTAAATAATTATATATATATATGTTAGCGGGTGTGTGTATCTAACATAAAATAGAGAGATTTTACACAACAAGGATCAAAGATACTAAGATTTATAATTAAGTATAAACAATAATAAAATAACTTTAACAAAATAAGATTGACTTACTTGAAATGATAAGTTTTATTTTCCTGATCATATCCAAAGAAAGGTACGGTATATGTCATCATCCAAATATTCCCCCCTCCACAGTCAAAATATGGTTTACTCCAATGTCCATCTTCATATCCAACTGTTAGAACTTCGTCTTTAATTTTCGGACCGTACATTGTTTCATTATACCGGTACATGTTAAATCCTAGTAATATATAAATATTGTAAATATATATAGTTTTTTATAAATATATAAAATTAATAATTTTAAGATTGTAAACTATTGTCAACTACATATTACTTCTCTTTACAATAAATAATTGTTTCAAAAACCCTTTCAGTAGTAAATGTCAAATGATATATTTGTATGTTTATCTCTCTCTCTCTCTATATATATATATATTCTTTGAACCATCATTTGTAAAATCGATTGATTTTTTAAGATTAAATATCCATGATTTATTCTGTTAGAATTATTTGAATAAAAATATTTGATATTAAATATACTCATCACACCATAAATTTAGATAATTTCAATGTTTTTAAGTTTGAAACGTGTGTTATTATTTTACATTATTCTACACATGGTGTATATATATATATATAATCACAACTAACTTTAAATAATCTTTACCATCTGCTTAGCGTCGTAGAAAATTACTGTTCTGAGAAACAAGGCAGGTATAGTTGTTTAAAATTATCTTTCTGTTTTACCTGCTTAGCATTATACATATAAATTTAGAGAATAGATAGATAGATAGATAGATAGATAGATAGATAGATAGATAGATAGATAGATAGATAGATAGATAGATAGATAGATAGATAGATAGATAGATAGATAGATAGATAGATAGTAGATAGATAGATAGATAGATAGATAGTAGTAGATAGATAGATAGATAGATAGACACAATAGACAGACAGATAGATAGATAGATAGATAGATAGATAGATAGATAGATAGATAGACAGATAGACAGACAGATAGACAGATAGGTAGATAGATAGATAGATAGATAGATAGATAGATAGATAGATAGATAGATAGATAGATAGATAGATAGATAGATAGATAGATAGATAGATAGATAGATAGATAGATAGATAGATAGATAGATAGATAGATAGATAGATAGATAGATAGACAGATAGACAGACAGACAGATAGATAGATAGATAGACAGACAGAACGAAAGAGCACAAGACAGAGTGAGATAGTAGTAGTAGTAGATAGATAGATAGATAGATAGATAGATAGATAGATAGATAGACAGACAGACAGATAGACCGATAGACAGATAGACAGATAGATAGATAGATTTATTTTTATGCATATTATAATTATCAATTTTTCCTACACAATACTGTCATATAGTACAAGTTTTAATTATCAGTAGGTGCCAGATGGCAGTGCCCTACAATCCAGATCCACTGTTTTCCCTATCCAATATCCCCAAACTAGTTTCTAGTTAGGACTTTTGTCAGTGTGGAAATTTAGCTTGTATAAGCATAAAAAAAAGTGATCATGTGATGTGGTGTTGTTTTGTGATCAACATCTTAAAGTTTTATTATTCACGACTGGGATTTAATAATGTATTGGAAGATAAATACTTGATAACTTAAATAATCAAAAATGAGAGTATTAAATTTAATAAAAACATTTTAGAAAACGTTTAGTAAATAATATTTTCCGATTATATAATAATGAATTGTGATTCAGAGAGAAACTTTAGCTAAATATTGAAGCTTGAAATCAAATGTTTTTTTTTTTTAATATTTATTTTAAATATTATGTTTGTTGTGCTGAAAACCATGAGTAGAAGAAGTTTGTAAGCAACAGTAGCTTTTACATCTCTTTATTGTTATTTTTTATTATAAGTTTTGTGGAGGATTAATCCTACATTTTTACTGCATTATCAAAAAAGGTAATAAATTGAAATTATCTAGCGAATTTAGTCTAAATATTTTATGTATGGCTAATGTCTATTTACACATTCAGTCATTTGTTATATTATTGTTATTATTATCTACATTGTATGTCATTTTTTTCTTTATGTCAATTATTCTATTATATCATATATGCTATGGCATAATGATAGAATAATGGATTGTGAACACTAAATATTCCTGGATGAATTCTGAACTGAGTAATATAAACTAACAAAAAAACTCAGGTGAATTAAATAAATGAAATTGAAATGCTCAGTATGCTATCAGCAATACTCAAACTTCATATGACCTCCAAAGCAATTAATCACATATTACTTTTATTAATTTTTTACCATTGTTATTATTAATGACTTTGTTAATATTTGCATAAAAATTAACATTATTTAAATTATTTTATTGTGATTTTGATTTTACTTTAATGATTCTTGCAGTCTTGGCTTCTGATTTGAATAAATGCTATTGTTTTTATTTTTTATTTCAGATTTTGCTGATAACACCAAGAATTTTAATCACTTTTAAATATGCAAAGATTGAATATTTTTTTAAAGGTTGATATCACAAAGTTAGCTCTATGACCAGGGCAATCTTATAAATATCAATAATACAAAAAAGAATATATTCTATTATAAAACAAATGTATACCCACAAATTTTATCTTCCTTAAATATAAATAACATTTTGTGAGTAAAAGAATGTGAGAATTAAAAATTTTTTTTTAATATACTAAATTGTTTTGAACCCTGAAAATGCCTCTTCTAGTGAAACATTAAATTCAGTTGTTGTTTTTTTTTAAGTATTTTTTTTTATTTTGTTAGCCCTGTTATTTAAATCATTATCTAAGTCTTCATGCATGTGTGAATAATTATTTATTTAGTTTGGTGAAAGATCAGCCTTAAGGGTTAATTATTCATAGATCACAGGTCAATATGCCAATTATAGTGTTTACTTATTTTTCAAATGATAACTCATATGAATATTTAACATACAAAACTAATACAGAACATTCAGATAAAAAAATTAACATCAGTACTTCTTAGAAGGATTAGTTGTTTGTAAGAAATATTATAAGATTAATTCTCAAATATTATACAGACTTTTAGAATTTAACTGAATTAACATGCTTAATTTACAGCTTCTATTTGCTAAAAATAATAAGGGCTTGATAAATAAATTAAATTGATCTCTTCCATTTGTTTTATATTCTATCATTTTTATTATACAAAGAATAATAACTTGTGTGCAGAATGAATACATTCAGGTTAAAATTAAATCATAAATTTTAACAACTTTTTTTCTAATATTGAACAAAGAGTTTTTAATTTTTTTTTATTTTGTATTTCATTTTAATAATAGGAATTTATAAATTCATTTAGATCAATTATCAAATGTTTTGTCTGCGCTATTTTATATTTTTATATTTAATGCATTTTTTTATCAATTTAAGAACATCTTTACAATTATACAAATGTTATTCATTTTCTTTTCAAACATAATATTATGCTATTATTCTTGTTGTTATTTTAATAAAACTAAAAATACATTTTCAGGTTAATAATAAATAATACGTTTCTTTATTTATGTCATCTATCAAACTAAACAAATGTTTACAAACAATAGCATATAATTAATTACATAAACTCTCACACATTAACATATATATGATGGTCTAAAAATATTTTCCCAAATTGAAGTCAAACATAAATAAAAAATACTTATAGAAAACTTTTTATAAAACTTCCAGATGTATTGCAAATAATGTTAATAGCAATTTTAAAACCAACTAATTAATATATACAAAATGCTTCATTTAGATAGGGCTTATATATTTTTGGTCCTTTGCTCCCTGTGGCCATCTGTAGTATTATTTTGATGATATTATGTTCATATTAATAGCAAAAACTGGAAATAAAAATATTGATTTATTAGTTAAAAAATCTAAAGAGAGGCAAAATCTACACCCAAACAAAAAATTACAAAGGATCCATATCTTGCTTACAAGATTACTGATTAGTAGATAGCAATTATGGGTCTGATTGTAAACTCTTCAACTATTCTTAAAGATAAGCAAAAATATATATATTTTCCATAATTTATTTAAATATTTTTGATTATTTTTCAAAAAATTTGCATAGTAATTATGCAAAAAAGAAATACTTTCATAATTTCACTTAGTTTTTTTAATATATTTTATTTTTAAAAATACAAGAAATTCATAACTGTAGTAATATTAGTATTATTAGTAATAGTTCTTTAAAGACCACCATACAGAACTTAAAGATAATAGAGTATTTTATAACAGAATTTTATGGATCTATGATGTTGTAACGTTATTTTTTCTGTTTTACAAATGAAATTCAATAAACAACGATTTAATTAATTAATTTTTTTCATTGATCTTACAATAAACATCAAATAAGTAAAGTTATTGTTCTCTTTATATATTTAACTTTTTTTTCCAAAATTCAAATATGACTTTTTAAGATCTTTCTTACTTATAAATTTATAATTTTAATTAATAAAATCAATTTTTATTTAATTTTAATATAAAGGTTTTATTACCAAAATCAAATATTGAACATTTGTAATTACCACCCTAGACAACAATGAAAATGCCAACTTATTAAAGAGTTAATTAAAACAACTTCTAAAAAAAAAAAAACAATGATTTTTTTCCTAGAAATCTTCTATTAGATATTTTCTTGACAGAATTATGTCTTAAGAAGTTATTCCACTGATTTTTTCATTTATAATTATTTCTTTTTTCATAAAATAAAACTTTATTAATATCAAATTATATACAAGTAATAACATATATGCAGGAAAAAATAATAATTTACAGGACATATGATATATGTAATAAGTTAAGTTTGATGTCTGTATACATTCCACAATATATGTAATATTCAAATCAATATATATATCAAAATACAGTAAAATTCACATAAATTATATTATTTTAGAAGTACTTTCAACTATGCATCTTGTAGTCTTTATCAACTATGTAACAGGGAATAATCAAAATGAGACAATCTTTCATAATACCCATACTTCAATTTAGATTTCCCACAATTCTGTTATTTTAACATTTGATGATTGACGATTCATTAACATTTGACGATTTCTTGAAATCAACATAGCTTCTTTTATTTTACGTTTATTGTGGCAACATTAATTTGCACAATTTTTATATTTAAATCTTGGATTTAAATTTGATTATCAAAATATAAAAATTGTGTAAATTGAATGTTGCTACAATAAATGTAAAATAAAAGAAGCTATGTTGATTTCAAGAAATTATCAAATGTTAATGAATCGTCAATTATCAAATGTTAATGAATCGTCAATCATCAAATGTCAAAATAACAGAATTGTGGGAAATCTAAATTGAACTAAGGACATTGTGAAAGGTTGTCTCGTTTTGATTATTCACTGTTACATAGTTGATAAAAACTACAAAATGTATAGTTGAAAGTACTTCTAAAATAATATAATTTATGTGAATTTTACTGTATTTTGATATATAAATTGATTATTATATATATATCACTTATGAAAACATAAGCATTATTACTGGTTTTTGAGAACAGAAAAAAATGATTCAATTTTATTTAAGCAAATGTGCAATTAACATGTTTCACATAGAACTGCATGAAAGGTAACCATTTTTGGTAACTGATAACATAGTGAGTTAAATCTAAAGTAATGTACAACTCAGAACAATATTAGTTTATCAAATTTTGTTCATTGTACTGCTAGGTATGTATTTGAGGGCATATGAATATGTATTATACCACTCTTTAGTATTTTTTAAGAATGTAATTTTTGTTGTAAAATATTGTAGAGCAGCAAGCAAGTCACATGGTTCTGAGAGTATGAATAATTATAGTGGCATTATAAAGGTGAAAGATTTTAATATTTTGTTCAAGAAATCTCTTAAGAAAAATGAGAACTATAGACTAATTTGAAAGATGTGTATCATATTTTTTAACATTATTGCACAAGACATATGGAATCCAGAATCAATTTAAATCAATTAATGAGCAAAGTTTTGTAGAAATTACAAGTAATAAAATAATACACAAATTTCAACCATGGCTGAAGAACACAAACTTGTTAAAGTCTTTACAAGTGGCAAGATTTATTACAGATAAACATTAAAATATTTTTTTCTCAAACCTCTGAATGAGACCTTTACTAAAGTGTTGACCAGTTACCAAGGTTGATCATAGATTCATAGATATTTATTAGGATATATATATTTCAAATTCCTAAATTAAATACCAACTAAAGATTTATTTTATAATGGACCAAGGGGTATCTACATGCTCTATACTATAATGAGTACAAAAGGATGATCTATATATTGAAGTGAGGCAAGCAGTGATACAGGTGAAGTGATTAAAGCAGACAAAACTATCTATACATATTGTCACTCCTTACAAGCTAGAGTAATCAATGGATGCCAGAAGGTTTGTGCATAAAATCCCCATCTAGTGCCTATTCATCCAATATCCCCAGACTAGTTTCTGGTTTCTGGCCTTCATCAGTGAGGAGCTTTGGATCTGAGAGCACTGCATCTAGATCTTAGGATCTAATGCAACCCTCTAGCAGCCACTTTTTATCTCTACTTAACTACAAAACTATGAGTCTTAAACTGAAAACAGTATATTTTTAATTCAAGCCCATTAGCTTATATAGTCATATAGGTCTGAACTCAGTTCCCTACCTATACATTTTGATGTATTTGTTCTTTAATAACCATAGCCACAATTATCCTATTAGGCAGGATTGGTTTTAAGCCAATAAACATCACATGATCACCATTTCTTAAGCTTGCATATAACTGTTATTAAAACAGGCAAAACTCTTTATACATATTGCCACTCTCTGCAAGTTAGAGTAATCAACAGATGCCAGAAGGATTGTGCATAAAATCCCCATCTAGTGCCTACTTATCCAATATTCCCAGACTAGTTTCTGGTTTGTGGCCATCATCAATCAGGAGCTTTGGATCTGCGAGCACTACACCTAGATCTTACAATCTAATGCAATCCTCCAGCTGTCACCTTTTATCTATACTTAACTACAAAACTATGAGTCTTAAACTAAAAACACTATAATATTTTTAATTCAAGCCCATTAGCTTATATAGTCATATAAGTCTGAACTTAAAACCAATCCTGACTAATAGGATAGTGGTGGCTACGCTTATTAAAGAACCAAAGACACCAAAATGTATATGTACTGAACTGATTCAGACCTGTATGACTATATAAGCTAATGGGCTTGAATTGAAATATTATAGTGTTTTCAGTTTAAAACTCATAGTTTTGTAGTTAAGTAGAGTTAAAAGGTTGCTGCTGGAGAGTTGCATTAAATCCTAAGATCTAGGTGCAGTGCTCTCAGATCCAATGCTCCTCACTGATGAAGGACACAAGCCAGAAACTAGTCTGGGGATATTGGATGAGTAGACACTAGATGGGGATTTTATGCACAAGCCTTCTGGCATCCATTGATTACTCTAGCTTGCAGGGAGTGGCAATATGTATAGAGAGTTTTGCCTGTTTTAATAACAGTTATATGCAAGCATAAGAAATGATCATGGGATGTTTATTGGCTTACAGGTGAAGTGGCTTTTAAAATTGGATTACCTAAGATTGTGATATATATTTAGCTCTAAAGTAAAATACAAATAATTGAGAACTAATTAGATTAAGATCTTCCCATTTTACAAATAGGAAAACAACCAGTTGCATTATAATCCCCAGAATGTAGATCTTTATTCTACATAAAACTTTGTTTTTATTTCTTGTATTTTAATAAGAAAATTATATTAGTTTCCATGCTTCTTTGTTAATATTAGTTACAACTTCTTTGAAAATGCGTGCAATATCAAAATTTGGAATTTTAAGCATTGTACATAACATATATATATAACGTACTTTTGTAAAACGTTCATTTAATTAATGAAGTTATTTTTCTTCATTCATTTTTTCTCTCAATTTTGGTTATAATCGCGAAAATTATTTTAGCTCATATTAATATTAGTTTGAACAAATGATGGACATTTTTCTTTTTTGTCTTCTATTAGAATAAACAACGAACATAATTGATTTAACTTTTACAAGCTTTATCTATTGAAAAGTTTTTTAATTATTAATCAAATGAAATGCTAAATTTAATGCAAGGCAGACTTAGTCAAAACAATGTTATATTATCATTAGTAATTTATAAATATTTTTGTTAAGAAAATTTTATTCTATTTTAAAAATTATTTCCATTAAATACTTACATTTGTAAAAAAAAAAAAAACACCATTAGTAAAATCAATGAGGATAATTAAAAAAATGAAAACACATGTTGTTTTATTATTTATATACGTACACATATGTTAATGTTCGTGCATGTATGGATATGAAAGTGCATATTTATTAATACATTTATATAAAAAATCAAATATGGCGTATGCTATGCATTATATATATAATTATCATTCAAACAAAGTATTTGTTTTATCAAATTTGAACCAAAGAGTCAGTAGCCATTTTAATTAAAATAATTCTGTTATTTCAAAGAGTAAGCTTGTGGTTAAGACCTGTAGAGGTCCCTACCTTCGTATTTTCAAGCGCACATGCTTAAAGGTTTAATGCCTTAGTAAATATTACTTACGTAATAAAGGTTTAATGCCTTAGTAAATATTACTTACGTAATAGAGGTTTAATGCCTTAATAAATATTACTTACGTAATCAACGTGCGTCAAATAAATTTATAATTATAACAACTTTTAATAAGTATATTATAATATGATTCTTTATCTTTAATATAATATATTATTGACTCACATTTTTAGTGAAATTAAATTTAAGCATTTTAAATTTGGCTTATATTTTATCTAATATGTAAATATTACAAGTTATTTGAACACAGGATAATTTAGATTTGATATTAAATATCAAAACCTGTTGTTGTATATTTCTATAATTTATATTATTTTAAATTTTAAACATTTAATATTAATAAAGAATTAGTAAAAAAAAATATTATTTTTGCTTATTTATTTAAGCTTTGCAATATAAATCGCTGTTTGTTTATTTCAGAACTCTAGATTAAAAATGGAGTTTTAATTTATAATACTGTTTTAAAATTATCAGTTGTAGTGTGGGTATAAATAAAAGTGCTTCAAAAGAACAACCTGCAGGATGCATGTATTAGCATGTGAAACTAATTGTTTTCATATAGATATCAGACTTTGCCCTAATTAACTCCATCTTAAAGTCAATGAATTATGAAAATACCAAATAAAGCTATTAAAATAAATTCTACTGATGTTAAGGTGAGTAATCATGTCATGACTACAGAGGTGGAAGTCATATGAATTTAAAATGAAAAATGATTAGCTGATGTTGGCAACCATGAAATACTTCAAGAGCCAAAACATTCTCTATATAGCAATCTTCTACTCACCTAAAAAACACAGTAAAATTACTTCAACTTAGATATTGAATGCTTATCAAAATAAAAAATGGAGATATTTTATAAATTAATTGTTTATCACACTTTTGATGTAAATGTACATTAGAAGACATGTTATTCTAATAATAATGTATGTCTTGATAAAATTCCTGAATTTATAATCATTATTTATAGAATTTGTTCTAAACATAGTTTAGCTCATTTTTCTTTAAACATTTTTTATTGAAGGTAGTTAAGTGTTATTACAATTACTATTTGAATATACATTTTGGGTTTGCAATATTTTTCGACCTCCCAATACAAATTGGTACAGCTCTCTTCTTCTAACTATTCCTACATCTTCTGTATTTATAAGATATTTTAAGTCTCTGGAATATGTGAAATGATGATCAAGACAGTTGTAAATCTTTAAAATGGATGACCTTAAATAACATTCATTTATTTGATGATATCAAGCAAAAAGGAATATGACATCTAGTAAATGCATTATTATATTTTTTTTGACATTAAATAATTCACTAATACTTGATTATCTACTAACATCAGAGCATTTCCACATAGCCTAAATAAACCAAACACTATTGGAATATCATAATTCTATAGTTGAAAGTAATCTTGTTCTGAAATGGAATTTAAAGAAATCTAACTACATTCAATTTTCCTAATATCTTAAATGGAATATTAATAGGATATTTTCTCTTCCATATTATTGTGATAGCTTTAGCAAACTCACAATAATGGTCCCTTATAAATATTGAAGGCATTTTTTTTCAAATTGGAACAAAACTACCAATTTACTTTATGATCAATTCTTGCCTATGAAAATTTTCTGACAAACTTGTAAAATCATTGGATAAATCAAACACATGAAAGTCTATGAATGGTCTAGTTATAAGAACTGGTCATGTTTAAAAAGGCTTTGTGGATATAAACATATCTCTAAATGAACTATTACTATCATAGCTAATGAAGTTGATATTATTGTATATTAGACTTCTGAACTCAAAATTGGTAGAAAGGAAAAAAGCCATGTTGAGAAAAAATGCAAGTTTCTCTTTCACAATGTTCTTCTGATATTAATCTGATAATTCTGTGGATCTTGGTGACTTACATGCATCATTGATTGTTTTAAACCATGAAAGTTTAAAACTAAAAATTAAAGCATAGTGGTCGAAACTAATTAAAAAATTATTTATGTAGAAACTATTCCAAAAATTTGGCATAAAGGCAAAACTATAGCAGACTTAAACTAAATACATTCAAAAATGACCAAATAATTGTTCTTTAATATTATTATGTGTTTCCTACAACCTTTAAAAACTGATGTTCTCTTTATCCATCTAATCTCAGCTTATGACCTCTAATAAAAAATGGTCTTTTATCTATAGTTTCTAAAATTCTCAAATGCAGAAAACTTGACAAAAAGTTTTTCAATAAAAAAATTCAGGCGATACTAAATGATAATCATAATAAATAAAAAAAAAATACAGTACAGCCTATTTTAAGGTTCAATTTACCCATAAACTTTTTTTTTATATATTCATGTATGATTTTCCAGAAACATAATGCAAGAAATTCTTATGTTGATGAATACTATTTAACTTTTAAAATATTCATGAAATGGAAAAAAATGATCAAATTACATATAAAACGTTATAAGGAAAATCCATTTGCCTTTTTGTGGTAATAGAGTCTTTCATCTACACTAAATTACTTCAAAAAGAACATTTCATTTATTTTTTTACTTTGATATAATTTAAAAGAAAAAAAAAAAGATTATCATAGTAATTTGACCAGTTTATATAACATTTGAAGGAATTGACTGCAAATTAACACTATCAGAAAACTATGTTGATGGAACTATGGTGCATGAATTCCAAAAAGAAAAAAAAAATCATTGATGAAACAAAGCACTAAAAATCGAGTTAAAAATAAAGATTCCAAAAAAAAAGGCTTAAAAATATTTAAAGTAAAAAGATTTTAACTTTTATTTATTGCAGCAAATTTTATGTTTTTATTAATGTTCATTTTAAAAATGTAACTTAAATGTTCAAAATCTAAATTTCTAAATAATCAATACCCTTATGTTAATTTTCTTTATGCAAGCACATACATGCAAAGAAATTATGTTACAAAAAATAATTTAGTATATCATTTAAAAACTTTATTAGCTTATACATTTAGACAGTTTAACTATTAACAAGATATCATAAAGGATTACAGCCAGAAGATAGAATTAGAAACGATTTTATTAAATCCTTTAATTCTGATGCTGTAGCCTAAATCTGGTAATCATTAATGATGTGATTCATAGTTTCCATTTGTCCATATATACAAAAATCAGAGACTGATAAATTCTATTTATAAAGCAAATGAGCACAACCACCATGGTTTGAGACTCTAGTTTCCTCTAGAAAAATCCAATCTAGCTGACTTTACTGTTAGATCAGAAACAAAAATATTTTGAATCTCATTAGAATTCCATTTTTTATACTATAATTCTTCAATTGTAAATGTTTAATTGAACATAAAAAAGGGGAGTTTTGGTTTGAGCTGATATATACATGGCATGCAAAATAGTATGAGATCACATATATACTTGAAGCAATAAAAAAAATGAACATAGAGAAAATGGATGTATATGATTATTTAGAAACAAAGACTAAACAGCATTATTAATTGATTTCTTGAGAATATTATAAATTATTTTAAATTAATAACAAAAATTAAATGAACTATATCAAAAAAGAAGGATTTTCTTTATTAAAATAAAATGAAGGTTCAATAAGAAATTGTAGATAAACACAAAATTGAAAAACTCATTGTATTTTGCTTTTAATAAAGTTATCTTGTTTACAAATTGATAAGATAATAAGTGATGATTAACTTAATTAAGGAATTATAATTAAGTAATTAACTTTTGAAAAGTAATGAGATGTAGTAAATGATTGTTGTTTGATTTTATTGCATCATAAGTTCAAAAAATAATTAAGTTGAAATTTCAAAAAACAGCTCAGATTGATTTTTGAAGGAAAAAATTTTCAGCTAAATCCATGATAGTAAAAATCATGATAAATAGAAAGCCAAGAAAGTTGAACAAATAAATATACCAGATGCACTAATCCTCCAGGATTAAGCTTATTTTGAAACTTGCTTAGATTGAAATCTTTTAGAAATCTGCCTAATCAATATCTGCTTTGAGCCTACTACAAGATTTGCATTGGATGTACTCAGACCAACAGCAGATACTTTCTTTCAGTATAGAACTGAAAATTATATAAAAATAAAAAAGTTAAAATTGTAAAATTCAAAAAAAAACAAAACAGAAGTTATCAACTTTTATATTGAACAATGATAATCTCATTAATTACCAAAGTTGCAATTATTTCTAGATTTTAAAATAAAAGTACTCTTAAAAAAGTAAAGACAACTGTAGAAGGAAAAATCAAAAATCAGCTACATGTTTTATAAAAAGACACATAATAAAGCATATTTGTAAGAAAGGAAATGTAGGTAAGTTTTGCATACATATCTAGATAAGTAGCGGAACTGCATTTAAGAATTGAAGTAGTTAGTATGTTACATTATTATTGGATTAATATCTAATCATAAATAAGTATTTTTTGCCATTACAAATGATCCAAAAAAAATAATAAAAATTAAAGGAAAATAGATTAATGGTAACTAAATCAAGGTCAAAGCAGAGGAAACAGAAAATGAAACAACAATTGGAAATAGAGCAAATGTCAATGCAAGAGATAAACAGATGACAGAGCCAAAACTAGTCAGAATGGATAATGGAAAGTTCAAAGAGAAATGCTAATTATTTTTAATGTTGGAATGATGTGTTCATTGATGAAAAATACAACAGAAGAATAATATCTAATTCCAAAATATGCAGACAGAAACTAAAAGGAAGTCATGAAAAATACACTTAAAAATTGATGCAAAATCCCAAGAAGTTCAGGAAAAAAAATTACAATAAATGCAAACAGAAACTAAAACATCATGAAGAAAATCATAAAGAAGTGCAAAGAGAAATTAGAAAATCATGAAAGAAATTCAATCAAAAAATTATGCTAAATTCTAAAAAAATGCAATGTTTGATGCATTTGATGCAAGTCAAAAATGATAGAATGATCCATGAAGACCTTAATGAGAAAAAATAATTTAAGTATAAGTAGAATAGAAGGTAGAAATTACAAAAAGATATGTCAGTGTGGAAAAATTGTCCAAACAACTTATTAATAATAATAAAAGTGAAATGCAGAAAAATATGCAAAGTATTATAAAAAAATTTTGAAAGTGGAAATTAAAGAAGAATTAAGAAGAGAAAGTGAACAGCATGTTCTGATTATTGTAGCAGAAGAGAATCCATATTGGAATCATCCAAAAGAATATAGTAAAATACCAGAACAAGATGATTAATATACTAAATAAGATAGCTGATTATGCAAAAAAATGAGACTCAGAACTGGATTAAAGAGTGGGTGAAGGAAACCAAGAGAAAGTGTGAGAAAGAGAACATAAAGAAAATTAAGCTAAAGGAAATTTATAGGAATATTACCTGTGAGAGAAACAAGTCAGAAATCCTGAAATAAATAGTAACATTAATCAATTTTTGAAGATCAAAGTTTTTAGACATGATACAGATGAAATACCTAGGAGCATTTGGAAGCCAATAAAGTTATTTCTAGCTAAACTATTTATGAGAAATTGAGCAAGGGTGAGAGGCATATAATCATTTCCAAGGTCCCTCTTAAAGCTGGTTGGAACTGAACTAGACTGGAGAGTTTAGCTTAAACAAATTTTTGACAAAAGATCATCAGAAATGATTTGATATCAGGTTAGGCAAGAAAGGATTATGTGAGGTGTGGTTAAAAGAACATCCCAATATTTCAAATGCCAATTGTAATTGTTATTGTATCACAGAAGAACAGATTATAAGAATAATTTTTCACAAACTTTCCTTTAAAATAAAGCAAATGATTTTAAGTTATATTAGAAAAATTATAGAATAAATGGCTGAATTTTTAAATATAAGAACACAATGTTGCAAAATCAGCAAAGTATAGGGAGAGGAGAAAGAAAGTAAGTTTGTAATGCAAAATAAATTATCAAATAAGGCTTCAAATGAAACTAGGATTGGCTGTATGAAAGCAAAATGTACCCACAAATTTAGACAATAGCAGAAAAATTGAAAAAAATGACAATTACTAGCATTAAAAAAAACTTCATCCAACTAGTATGATGGTCTAGAAGTTAAAAAAGTACATGTCAACAACACACTCCTGAAAAATCACATGATTGATGACCATATGTACCTACTAGTAATGGAAATAAAAAGCACAAGACTAGGCATTAAATGATGAAAGAACCCATTCCAGAATGAAGAAATAAATAGTGATCCTGAGGATAGAGTAATATAGTCCAGAAGTTATGATACCATCACTATTGAAAAAGTATTTGGACAGACAAGATTTACTGTTATATGGATGAATGAATAACAAAGAAAGCATACAATTTTGATAATCATTGTTGGGTGAAAAAGATGAAAGAGTTTTAAAAAGATATCATTAAATAGTAGGAAAGATTCATGATGAAGACTGAAAATGATTATTAAATAATTTTAAACCAATTTATTAAAAATCAACATATTACCAGCTTTTTAGAAAGCATTAATGGTATATAAAAAAAGAAATATAAAAAAGGGTCCAAAGTGGACCATAATGCCACCTAAAATCTGAGTTAAATAGTAGATTTTTTAAACAAATAATAAGACATTGTTAAAAGAAATTTATCACTAGAAATTTATGAAAATTTTAGTATCTGGAAGAAGAAAAATCTCAATCATATTATGGATGATGTGACATTAGAAATGCTCCCACTTTAGTCTTTATTAAGTAATAAAATAATAAGCAAAGATGTTTCCTTGTTTCAAGATGAAAATGATGTTAAAAAGTTAATTAATACACAAATTTTAAAGCCAAATAAACAATTCAAGTAAGAACAAGTTAAAAAAATTGATGAGAATGTTGGCAGGTGTAGATATCATTAGAGTTTACTGGAGTACCTAAGTTTGTGGTAGGTTGCTATGCATGTTAGGAAATGTGATAAATTTTAAATAGAATCAGATGGGATTTCCTTGGTTGTGATTAATACTTAGCAAAAAAAAAGTTCATATATGAAGTTATTATCAGTAGAGAAAGTCCTGAGGTAGTTATCAGTTTACTAATAGTAAATGATTAGTTTGCATCTATATGATGACATGAATATTCTGTGATATGTTTCTGGTACTGTAAAAGCATTTTATGATTATTAATGGAGGAAGATCAGCACAGTTCAGTCAATGGTTTACTAGTGGTATGGAATTGGGGATATAAACACATGAATGTTGTCAATATCTTCATGGCATTCTTATTTATTTGAGTCAAAATTCATTTTTCTTAGTTAGAAAGACACAATAATCATCTTTGTAACAATTACATTTTTAGATAAAAGTTACTGTAAAGGAAATCAATAATTTTAAGAATTCATATTTAATATAGAATTTTTTGCTTTCAGATTGAATCAAGTTTTTGGTTGGTAGAGTTTATAGAGCTATAATATTAGTTAGATGAAGGATGTGTGGTTTGTTCATTGACTTGAAGATATGATGTTGAGATGTTATTCCATGGAGTGTTCTTATTCCAGGCATTTCACCAATTTACATTCAAATATTTATATTTATAGCTTATAATCTCAGAAATCACATAAGTAAGACATGAGATTTCAATGATTTAGTTAGTATTTTGTATTTAGGATTCTTGGGTCGCTTACATTACTTAAACTGAAGTAGCCCTCCTGCTTTGTACATGCTGATTATTTGATAGTCAGATTATGGATGTATCTAAGGATTGCAGATCACTGTCTGGTCTATTAAATATTAAAAGATCAGTTGTATTTTGGGGGGAAAGTTGAGTAAATGATACAATATATTTAACTTCATTTTAAGATTTTATCTATAATGATAATATTAATTGTTAGGAGTATGTTTCATCTCCCTTTATTTTTCCATCAAATAAAGAATAATGAGACAGTTTGTTTCCATTGCTTGCAGTGTCATCTTAGTTTCCATATAAATTTTAAAAAGGAAAAGTAAAAAAAAAAGCATGTATATAATTATTTGGAAATAATAATTAAATAATATTATTAATCGATAGTTTGATAATACTGAAAATTATTTAAGATCAATAACTAAATAATCTTGTGTAGTCCTACAACCTAAATAACCATTTTTCTTTATTAAAATAATATGAATGTTAAATAGCAAATTGTATTGTAGAAAAGAATAAAAATGTAGAAGTACAGCATATTTTGTAATAGTGTTATATAGTTTATAAATTTATGTTTTTTAGATTTGTAAATTAATAAACGATTATTAATATCATAGACCATAATTAAGTGAATAACTTTTGAAAAATAGCCAGATTTGGTAAAAGTATATACTTTTTAAAAGATAGGTGCTTCTTCTTTGATCTTAATTTAGCATAGGTTAAGAAAAGCATTTAAACTGTAGTTTCAAATAGCAGATTGACTTTTGGAAAAAATCATTTGTTAACTAAATTCCTGCAGAAAAAACTATGAGAAATATTCAGCCACAAAGTAAAAGAAGAACAAACACAGTCAACTAGAGGGAGCCTGGGACTCTTTTCACTGATATAGGCTCCTTGTTTTATTCACCAAAGTCATAATCCAATTTTGGATTCATAGAAAAAAGGTTTACCAAGATTTAAGTGAATACCTATTTTATTGTTTTTTTATCTTTATAAGAAACTTTAGAACCGTTTTCACTCAAGAATAAGTGAAAGTTTCCAACAGTTCAGTTATGTAAATGGCTGCCATACATTAAATAATTCTAGGAATCATTAGAACAACATAAAACCTTGGAAAATAATTTTAAATCAAACCAAATAATTCTAAAAAGAATAGAGACACTAGAAATCCAAATGTTTTGTTAGAATAAACAGAGAAATCATTTGGACATCAAAGCTCATAGAAAACGTGGAAAATAAAATGTTAACAAAGACGGTTTTAAAAATTTCATCATTATATCAGATATTAGAAATGTGAAACAAGTTTCTATGACTGCAAACCAGTCAGAGAAGACAGAAAATGGCCTAGGGATTATTATAGATACAAAAATTAATCATAAAACTAAAGGAGAAAAAAGAAATCCCAGTGTCAAATTATTCATAGAAAAAAAGATACGACATCATCGTGTCAAACCGAAAGTTGCCGAATATGTCTAAAGAGTGTAGATTGGAAAATTATTTTACATTTTAATTTGATCTCAATTTTAGAATTGAACATTGTAGATTATAATTCAAGTTATCTCCCTGAATAAAAATCAGGTTTCTCTGATGATCAGAACAGAAGTTATTAGCCCACTTCCGGTGGATTGGGGGCCTCAAAAATTAAAAAAAAAATTTTTTTCAAATCAAAACAGAATTACAACAAAGTGATTCATGAGCAAAAAAGTAATAATTCAAAACAAAATTAGTACAAATGATATTTTAGATCTAAACAGAGATATTAAAGCTGCAAATTATCCCCTTTAAAGCAATAATTATTCAGAACATTCCAAAGTTTAACAACAAACTTTCAGATTATACAACTGAATCCTTGATTACTAAGCAAGATCTAAAACACAATCATCGGAAGCAGAACCCAATTAGTATCAACAAATAAGGTGTGTACTGGTGAAAGGGAAGAAATCACAGATGATGAAGAAATTAGCTCGCAAGAGGAAATTTTGAAGAATACTCTGAACAGTAAGGCAATGGAAATTCAGAAACAGTTTAAAGTATGAATTCACTAGATGTGGTTTATACAAAGATATGGAAGCATAGATGAAGTTTTAAAAAACTGTGAATTAAAGAACTTGGCAAATCAAAGACTCTTATGAATCAATAGAGAAGACTAGGGTTATTGATTGTGGTATGATCTCAAGATTTCTTTAAACAAATGTATTTACATCATGTATCAGGTGATCAGTCACCTGCATTTTTTTTCCTTAATAAAAAAAAAGAAGAAACAAGCAATCTTGTCTACAAAGTGGTGGTAGACTACAAAATCATATCATTATGACAAAAAAATTAATTATATTAAGAAATTAAAATGGGTTATTAAATTTAAACAAGTACACCAGATACATCAAACTTCCAAGATGCAAAGCTTGTTTTTAAACTTGCCTAAATGGAAAGTTTTTAGAAGTTAATCTAATGAAAACCTATCTTGAATTTGCCAAAACCAAGTATTAGTTTTATATATATTTTCGCGGATATATACTAATTAACAGCAGATACTTTCCTTAAATATAGAACTGGAAATTACATAAAATTAAGTAGTAACTGAAATACAGGCTTATTATATACCTGTATCAATATATATATATATATATATATAATATAGGCTATAGGAACACAGACTTTCACATGTCCCACCACTCTCCACTCTATCTCATAACACTGATACACTTGAACACATATATGCAGAAAAGATAAGCAATCAACAAGATACATATTCCATGTTAAACCAGCAATCATCAGTTAGTCCAGATTATCATCTCTACACATATATGCAATAAGTGCTCAGATATATATTAAGATAGCCAATCTTCATACATTAATAGAAAAGCTTCAATCCACTCCATACTCCAACTTTTCAACCATCCATGAAATTGAATATCTAAAAATAAAATTAAGTAGTAAAATTTGAAATTAACAGTAAAAATTCAAATTTTATATTAAGTGACGATGAGATGAATAATTACCAAAACTGCCGTTAGTTAACATTTCAAAGAAAAGTATTCTAAAAAGAATGAAGACCACTGTACAAGGAAGAAAAGAAAATCGACTCTTATGCTTGAATAGTGAATGTAATACTTCTTAAGTCATTCAGAACAATCTCCACTGTGTGTGCAGGAAAGAAAAAACAATGTTTTTGTTTTTTTTTTTCATTTTAGCCCGTGAAGAAAATGTGGAAAAACAGTCCATATATTTATTATTATTTGGGTTCAGATAAAGTTAAAAATCAAAGACACCTTAGTGAGAATTTTATTTTTGTTGCATTCTTTAATCACTTTTCTTTAACAAGAAAAGTTCGATTTTTAAAGCATTTTATTATTATCTTTATTATTTAGTTTTAAGAATAGTTTTAAATAACAAATTGTATTGCAAATATTTATTTATATTTGATTATTGTATTTTCATATCAGGTCTTTTATATTTGTATATTTTGTATATATAATTAAATGCTCATTCATTCTATTTAAAATCTCTTTTAACATCTGTTATTATTTTTTATTTATTAAAATAACTTTGTTTGGGTAAAATGTAAACAATCTGATCGTTTTTGTTCTTTTCTATGAGTTATTTATATAAGATGTCTAATTAAACTCCATGATTTGTGTGTGTGATTATTCAATATTAATTTATTAGTTACAATTGTTACAGCGTCTTATCAGATGTGAAACAGTATTGTGGGTCATAGGAATACATGATGTGGATAAGTAGATTGATTGTATAATTCAAAATCAGTATCATCAAATTACTTTCACGCCTCTGTTGGATAATTAACCACCGTTTCATCTAGAAATTCTTTGTATTTCAGTTGAAATTTAGCAATACAGTATAAGTAGTACAATACATATGTAGTTTATGTGCCTTCTTTCAATTATTATATATATATAGAAGGGATTTGAATTCAGACTTTTAAGCTCTTCCAGCTATGGACTATATCTTATATAACTGATACACATAACCACATACATGTGAACAAGACAAATGATCTCCAATATATATATATTCTAACCTCCCTCCGCGCATCCTCACCCCAAAATATATTGTTTATTACGAATATTCCGGGTTCTAGCTCAGTTAACAAATAAATAAATGAAATATTCAGCATTGATTAAAATAATTACTAGCTCTAATTTCTAAAATACAAATACGGTTCAATTTTAAAATGAATTAACAAATATTTACTATTTTCATGAGACATGGGGTGACAATACGGGGAACGAGATAGACTACATTGAGACATTATCCACACGATACTACCTCAATGGCATAAGAACACTATCCCATTTTTTTACTATCCCAAATAACTAACTCATAGTATTCTTACGACTTTCTGAGCTCTATTCACTACGATTAAAATAATAATTATATCTTAATCTTCTTTATAACAAGAATCTAGCTTAATTAAATAAAATGAAGTAAAATAAAATAAAATAAAATCTCAGGTTCATAAATTGTATTCTAACTGATTTAAAATTATGGTAGTAAAATATGAAAAGGGAATTTTATGTCATAATCTACTACACAGCAACTAACAATAATAAAATAATAATAACAATAATAAATATAATATAATCTTATTTCTTCCTGAAATGAAATAAATAAATACTTACATGGTAGTATTTTAATAATCTGACAACAGAATACATGTGGCAACATTAGCATATAATTTAATGTAATATTGTGGCAACCGACTTATGACCAATAAATAATATAAAATTATGATCTTTTGATTTTAACATACCAATAAATTCTCAAAATTATTATAACACTTTTATGTTTACCTTTTGTGCAAAATCTATATGTCTGTTTCAATTATAAATGTATCGTGATTTCATGCATCCATGTGGAGAAATAACAACGCGGACACAAAACTTTAAAATAAATTTAAAACAAAGTTTATTAACAACATAAATAAATTAACAATATTTTTACTTTATGTACATTGGATATCCCTTACTCTCCTATCTCAACTTAGTTTACTAGTTTATAAAATTGAAATCAAAATTACTATTTATTTTTCCTAGTTAAATGTTATCTTTAAAACGCTTAAGAAAATACAATATTATTATTTGATTTATTATTATGGTTAGCTTGTTACAAAATGCATTTCTTATATGCTTATCACAAACACTTTGCATCCCTAATATTATTAAAATTATTTTTTTTTACAAAAATTTACATTCGTAGTAAAAATTCTACAAAACAATAAAATTCTAGTTTTATATTGGTTGTATGGAATCTTACAAAGTCAAAACATTGTTCTACATTCGGTATTAGGTTTTTTTTTATTGTTCACTATCCGATGTTTATTAATCCTAATATTCTCATTCAAGCCTTACTTCGGATGATATAATTACAACTATTAATATACCATGCACAAGTATATATTTATTATACCTTATTGAACTATTCTCTTAATAAATATGCAATACTTATATTCTAAATATTATTTTAAAACATTCAAATTTTGTTATCACTTTTAAAACAACTTTGTTTAGATTTCTTTTCAAAATCTTATATTCATTTCCAAATTAATTTTACAATGTATTATATGATTCTTTCTCTCTTTATGATATTTTGGACTTTCAATTTTAAAGTTACACAATACAATACATTCCAGCAAATAAACTATTCTTACATAAACGATAACATATCTTCAGTTCTATTTTATTCATTATTTCTTTGAAAATATCTGTCTGACCGATGTAGATTCACAAAATAAGGATAGTGAAGATAGATGCATAGGATCAAAATACAACTAGAATATTACTCGTCATATATCTTGACAATCATGGCACAGTGAATTAAAAGACACTATAGAGGAGTGACCTTTACCTGTCTACCAACCTCTATTATAGGAGCAATGTTAAAGCTATTTCTTCAGCTTTATTATAACATCAAAAAGTTTTAAAGATATGCAAAACACTGTCCAAACTATATGTGTTCAGTCATAGGGCTTAGTTAACTATACTGAAATCACACAAAACTAAATATGATCCAAATCCTTTATTTTCCTATTTCTTAAAAAAAAACATCATCTTGGTTTCCTTTCCACTAGTACTTCCAAGTCACTATCCGATCTTATTTCTCAAGATTTTTCTATACTGTACATCGACAAATACATATCTTCATTTCTAACAATAATAAAATTCATTTATTTCAAAACTATTCCACTGTTCTATAAGAAAATCTTTTACTACTTTCCTCGTATATTTAATCATATACAAACTATTTTAAAGTATCTGAATACTTTATCACATGAAAGTTCAAAAGAATCACACAATTGCTCTGTTAAATTATATTATTAATATACTTTAAATAAATTATTGCATGCATATTCCGAATTACTCCTATCTCATTATATGTTTAAAATGTTGTATAAAATGTGTACATATAATTTAAACTTTCACACTTCATTCTTAATCAATAGATGATCTAAAAAAATACATTATGCATTATAAATAAATATCAATATTACCAAACAATCTTTATCTTCTCGATCGCGTTCCGTAGGCTTCACCATCCACTTGATTCTTGTAGATATAAGACTCACATACATACACTTTATTTTTAAACAATACTTCTAATAATTTTATCAAGCTATTATATTTAAATCTCAATATTACTAAATTTATGTTTATATGTTTTCCCTAATCTCACATAGCATTTTATATTCTAAAATAAATTAGTAAAATATTTAAACTATATTTACTGTACTTCTTTATCAAACTTTCTTGAAAACCATTCATATTAAAGCTAAAAAAAATGTTTATTATTTCTTCTTCAGTCACTTCTTGTTCAATTTTAAGGCAAAACAATTATTGTTCTGTTTAATAAATATTCATAGACAACAATCCTTGGTTTTTCATAATATTTAATACAATTATTAATTATGATATTAGTTAATCCCGTAAAGAAAATGTCTACATATTCTCTTCTAATATTTTCTGCTAAGATTTTCCCACGCGACTTTTATGATGCATCTTCTAGGTACTTTGCTTTAAATATTCAGTAAATTTTTCGGTTTCCATGGATCCATTTTCATTAATTAATTTAATTTTATATTTTCTAAATCAAGCATTTCTCCAATGAACACTTTATAATATTTTTTCAATTCTTCTTAGAGAAAGTTTTCTGTTACTTTTCCATAAAACACAATAGCTCTTTCATCTTATTATTCTGTAACTTTTTTCTCCTTCTTTTAAAATTCTGGTACTATATTTTTGTAATGTTTCCTTTAAAAAGATAAACATTCTTTTTACTCATTATAACTTTTACATAATTTTTTTTTCTATATAATAAATGCATCTTAATTTTTCCATAGAGAAGAATAATAAAAAAAATTTTAGAGTAGCCTTATAAATTTGTGCATCATAATTTTTTCCTGACGGCAAATAACTTCTCTTTTAAGTTTTCGTATAGCGTCCAAATTATATTCCTCTGAGTTACAATAATAAGTTTCTGGTTGAGCATAAATAAAGCTGTATCGAGGCACTTTACAAATATTTTTCCTTTACAATATTTTTAGGTATTTTTTCCTTTAGTACTTCCATTTTTACTGCAAGGTTTTGGCTGAACTTGAATAAAATTACTGGCAAGAAAACTTTTAAAATTAGCCCTTCATGTAAAGGCAGTCAAAATATTATATGTTAAAGAAAACTTTTAAAATAAATACAAAATTTTAAAATTATATCACTTTTCTAGCTTACGGTCTTATCCAGCTAAAAAAATATGTTACTTCCTCCTTCACTTACACATTACATTCTCCCGCTTCGTCTAATTCTTATATTTTGTCTGCCAAAATACCTCTGTTGATTGGTTAATGACTTTTTTTAGTGCGAACAAATTTACACATTTTTAGTTTTATAACAGACTAAATTTTTTAAATAAGACATTTATGATGTAATGATTTAAATATTATTTAGAATGTATTTTTTAACTCAATTATATTTTATCAAAATCATTTAAACTTTAAAACAATTATTAAAACAATATTTAACATTTCAACTTTTTACTTTAAGGATCGATAGCAATTATATTTAGTTTTATAATTCACAAACTTTATTATTATTCTAACAAGCGTGTGTGTGAAGGTATATAATATACAGTCACATGATTACTAACTTTATCAGATGATTTTTAATTTACGTCTCGGTCTAAATTACCAAAACTGATATATTTTATGAAAAATTTGGAAAATAATTTAAAAATGTAGAACCAAATATAATTCTCACCATCCTAAAGTTTATTTTAAAATATATTAGATTAATTTTGACTATTAACTATAATTATAACACTACATATAGCATTTATTTAATTTATTAGTTTTAAAATATCATACTCGAATTATTAATATATTTTTAACTATTTATAGCTGTGTTATTTTATATGGCCAGCTTTTACAACCATAAGCAAGGATATAATTAAGCTTTATTTAACTGTTTCTCTAAATAATCCATTACACTTTTACATACCAGGTATTTTCAGCTTTAAATTGTACTATAAAATCTAATTATCCTACTATTATTTATATATCATACAAACATATCTTAAAATTTAAAATTTTTTAGTAATTGACCATTCTACCTTATTATGACCTATAGACAAGGGCACAATATATATATATATATATATATATATATATATATATATATATATATATAATTGGAGATAGTTTATTGTCTTCATGTGTATGTTATCATGTGTATCAATTGTATAATATATAGTGCATAGCTGTGGGAGCTTGAAAGTCTGAGTTCAAGCCCCTTTTAATTACATTATTTATTATAGACAATATACTTATATTTGAATATTATATATATAATTTAAATACAAGTATATTATCTATACTGAACTTATACAATAGTGCAAGGAATATATTGGAGATCATTTATATTTTTCACATGTAGCCATCTGCATTGTTTGTAAAAGATGGATTGGATAACTTCAGGGAGCTTGAAAGTCTGAATTCAAATCTTTCTATATATATGTAGTATTGGAATAAAAGAGGAAACAAATATGTACAATGGCATGAAAGGATCTCTGAAGAAAAAGACCCATATATTTAAATGCTTTTATTAAAAACTGGGAATGACTTATTCTCTTCTCTATGTGTGTATATATATATATATAGGCAAGTAAAAATAGGCCCACATTTCTATTATTTTTAATAAAAATAATAAAAGAAATTTATTACTTTATTCCATCCATATTGATTTATCATATGGATTTCTATAGATTTTTGTTATTTTTAATAAAAATAATAAAAAATTTTATTAAAAATAATAAAAATAAAAAAATCTATAGAAGCACATACGATAAATCAATATCATATATAAATGAATGGAATAAAATAATTTGATAGCTAGCTTTAAATTCGATCAATCTTTACAAAAATATAATAAATCACACTATTAAAATATAATAAGTCGTACATCTAAAAAATAATAAGTCATAAAGTTAAACATGATACCTATAGTATTTTAGATAGCACCACAAAATTTCATCTTAGGATATACATTTATTTTAATATTGATTTTTTTTAAGACAACATAAAGTATAATATTAAGATCTCTGCAATTAGATTTTGCAGATAGTTATTCACTTATATCAGGGTATAATAATAGATGGTAATAGATAAACAGATGATAAATTTGATTTCAAGAGATTGTAAAAGACACAGAAAGAAACCACATGTGAGATTGATGGACAAAATAAGGAAATGTGCAGGATGGTGTGAAGAAAAGGTGCATTGAACTTGGAGAGACCTTCACTGATAATGTTTGACAATGCTGATGATAATGTCTCCCTACATTTTATTAAGAACATCTTTAGCTGATTAAGAAATGGTTAACAACAGTTAATTATATCTAGAATAACTTGATCAATTCGAAGTCAAAGACAGCTTTATTTGTACACATTTATTTGAACTATCTTTGGAAAAACATTTATTTCATATGATATTATATAATTCGCTTGTATTTTTTTAACTTTCGCTACGTCTAGCTGTTTAACTTCTGAAACTCTGTATTACCATCTCACTTATTGTTTAACAGTATATCTATTATAGCTTACATATAAATTTGAATGTTTTTTTTAATCCTGTGTTTTAGTAGAAATATATATATAATACAAATCGATGTCTGTATTTCTTCAAAATAATATACGTAAACTTATAAATAAATATTAGAAAATACAGTAATTAAAATTTTAAAAAGAACAAAAAATATAAACGTCACTTAGGAGCACTTTCGACTATCCTCGTAGTCTAGTGACGTTTATATTTTTTGTTCTTTTTAAAAAATTTAATTACAGTACTGTATTTTCTAATATTTATTTATAAGTTTTTATATGTAATTGTTTTTTACAAAAATAGTTTATATTCTTATAGAAATTTACTTATGTTTATTGCAAACACTTTAGTACTTTAATTTTTATTCAAAATAAAAAAATATATATTTTCTATTTATGTAACTCCGATTATAATATGAAATGAAAAATATAAATAGTAATTAATTTCCATGTAAGAAAGTAAATCAATTTTCTTTCAAATACGTAAAATATAAAAGTTAAGCAGATTTATTACTTATTTTATTAAAACTTAGTAGTATGGAAATATTTAATTTAAAAAAATGTAAAAAAGTTTACTTTTAGCATAACTTATATATGTATATAAATGTCATAAGATTGTATACAGTACATTACGACAGCGAAATGTTGAAATGCATTGTATTCCTATCTCCCCCTTTAGGGGGAAAAAAGCATCATAGTTATTAACTTTTAAACTAATAAATTCTCTTACAGGAAAATTTTTTGATTTTCTCGGTATTGACTTTTATTAGTGAATCACGGAATTCATCACGGAATAATTATTTTATGCTCATTACCACCCAGTCGCAATAGCAACGTGGCAACAAACCAAATAAGCGATATATTTTAAAGCCTTTCAATTAAATAAAAATGAGATGTTTTTTCCAAAAGTCTTCATGAGCTATATTGAAAAATAAATATTTTCGTCATATTACCTGAAATGGATCTCAGAAAGTAAATAACTTATCTAAAATACTTTTTATTCTTTAAATGAACCTTATATGACCAGAAATATACATATGTCATTTTTAATTTATCAATTTGATTTTTTTTAACTAAATGTCAACACCAACATCTTTGGAATTAACTTTAATGATATATGTCAAATCAGTTATGATTCTTCATATATGACATTCATTGGTAGAAATGTTTTTTTTTTTCTATTTTTTTAAGGATCATTTTTAAGTAAGTCCATTTATGGTATTTGTATATATATATATATTAAACTTTACAAATGCTATAAGATTTTTCTTATCAGTTAACATTTATTTAACAAGTTTCATGAATGGTTTATAATAAATACTGATCTATTGTTTTGGAGCATTCATTTTAATTAATTTGTGAGAAGTGAGTTTTCACATACAAGGGATATGTAAAACTAAGTTCCATTTTTTTTATTTCATGATCAATTGCAAGTAATTTATTTTTAAAAGTAAAGCTAATATGTTATAAGTAAATGCTCTCCTCCTTTAAATTAAACTTTGTCTTGTCTATATACAGTGATCAAAGAGCATAATGTTGATCTTCTGTACAATTGAGGATCAAGCTATTAATACAAACACTCCATATTTTCCCCACTTTAGAGCACTTTCTTCTCATTCATTCATAAAACAGTTTTGTTTGACCCATTTAAAACATTATAAATCTTGCAAATATTTTAATGTTTTTAACATTTTTTCTGATTCTGTTTAGCAGTATTGATGTTCATTTATTTTTTTCAAAACAATTTTTGACTCCTTTAGCAGTTTTTATTCTCATTTTGAACTCTTCCATATTTCCTGTATCTGTTCTACAACTGCTTCAGTGATATTCATTAATAATATCTATATTTTTTTAATATATTTTTATAGTGTTACCATAATGTTTAGATTACTTTAATTTTTTATGTATACATGTCTTTATTATTTGTAATACTTATATATATTTCATTTTTTCTTAATTCTTTATTTAATTCATTAATAATTTTACTATATTTTTAATTTCAACTTCTTGTATGACTTCTCCTCTTGAATCGTTGTTGAAAATACTACCGTCAGCTGGGGAACTAGTTCTTTGATTGTATATTATGATTTTACTTGGGTCTACCAAACCTACATTAATTTAGATTAATCAAAGTTTCCATATCTTTTTTTAGTAAATTTCATTTTGCTTATTTCAAATGAATGCTATATTTTAAATTATATCAAACATCATATTAATATGAAATTATTATTTTTATATTTATTCTTTGCAACACCTTCTGATACCTTTCTTCTTATACCTGTGATCAGATAAGGTGAATTTACTTTATCTTTTACTAAGTTTATTTTCCTTTCAATTGCTCCAATGTCAAATATTATAATGTACTGTGCACCATCATAATTCATTGTGGTATACTTTAATCTTCATCAACACCAAGATCTTGGGTTGTTATATGCACAAAAATATATACACTACACTTTTTACATGGAAATCATAAATGAGATATCATAGTGCCAAACTGTAAACCGTACACATTTTCTACATGCAAAACATATATGAGATATAATAGTGCATTGTAAACTGCAAATCTAAAATATGTCATAAATGATGATGATTAACTTATTGTTATTTATATATACTAGTCATTAGTGCTACAGTTGACCATATATGCTTTTAATAGCAGAAAATCTTTTAACAGTACAAGTTTTAATTAAAAATATTTTGCTAAAAAATTAGACATAATTTATTTACCTAGATGTCACTTTAACTTGCTCAATATACAGACATTTCATTATTAAACAAATCCACAGCCCTTTATTTTCTTTCAAAGGAATCACACTGTTATTTTTAGCTTCAGCTTAAATTCTAAAATGGTCAGTTTCCATGAATTTTTATATGGAATCACATTTAATTTATAACATTTTTTTTGATGATTTCATCAGCAGTATGACGAACACCAGGAATCATTTCAGATGAATTTGGAAGAACTGCGATAAATTCCAAATTATATGGAGCTAAATATATTGGCAATACTTGGGATGATTAATAATTTGGAATTAATTGCAGCTGTTCAAAATTCATTTGAAATGATTTCTGATGATAGTCATATTATTGAAGAAATTATCAAGAAAATTAATTGTCATAAATTTAATATGATTCCATATAAGTATTCATGGGATCTGGCCATTTCAGAATTTAAAAAGAAGGTGAAAAATTATAATATGATACATGGATAAACATGTTTTCCTTTTGATTAAAGAATATAATATGGATTATTAGAGAATAAAATTTATTAACAATATTTTTTAAAAAGCTGAAAATAAAGCTTTAAATAATAATGTGTACTATAAGATATATCCTTCTTATGCTATATATCCTCATATTTTTGCAT